>JAVRXN010000008.1:45804671-46344002 GCA_033556935.1 Timema podura | reverse complement strand
ACTTTATGATTGATAGCTTCTCTACAATGTCCCCGTTGTATCACCTCAGAACAAAGCGAGTCACTGCTCCCCACCGTGCAGATGTACCATGTCACCTACGATGACGTCGTCTCACGTGATCCCCTACCGACAGCATGGCTGAAGCAGATGTCCTCTATGTGCACGTGATTCACATTTAGATAGAACACAAACAAACAATACTTACAATGATTGTAGCCTCGCCAATTCCTGACACATTTCACATTTCTTCAACAAGCTTTCCATACAAACCTGCGTTCTACCTACCCACATGCTCGGCAAATATATCGTCAACACAAAATTTGCATGGAAAGAGAGTGGGAATTCATAAATGAAATAAAAACCGTTGTATCCTCCGGTTGGGATTCAAACTCCAAACCCCCCTTACCCCTATCACTCCACACCAATCATCAGCAATTCAGACCTGATCAAAGAAAACGTAATATTGAATATGTACAACAGCTCCATATATTCAGCAAGATATATATAAAGAAAAAAAGTCATCGGTACATTTATTCTATGTTATGTGTCTATAAACTCACGTAGGTGTCATAGGATCTAGAGACTTCTAATGATTTACTTCCTATCTTTCAAATAACCGGGCTATCTTACCAGCGAGCGAAATTATGTTGAAAAAAAACAACTGTGTGTAAGCAGTGAACATTCATCGCGGCTGGTAGTGCGGGTAAATAATATGGCAAGTGATATGATCTGGGGTGTGAAGGGGGAGTAAATGGGGGTGAGGACGTGCTTCTTCTTTAGTTTCCGTACGCATATAAAAAATACTGCGCTTGGAGTTTCATTCTTTCCTACCACTTGAAGTTGTCGAATGTGTTTATGCAGTGCTTAATGCGAGCGAAGCCGCACGCAAATGTTAGTATGTAAATAAGAGGCCAGAAAGTTCATTTGGGACTTCCTACTACGGGATTTATCAAGGTAAAAAAAAAAAGAAAAATAGAAGAAGCCCGGACCAAGTCAAGATGCGTTCGTAAAAAAAAAATACCACAGTATTAAGTGAAACCAGAAAAGGAAAGAGAAGAAAACATTTATTTTTTTCTTTCACATGCAAATAAAAAGGCACTTCAAACATTTATTTTAAACTCTTTAAGAAACGTTTTGACTCCGCTTAAAAAGTTTTACTCCAAGGACGGTTTACTTATTTTTTATTTTCTCGGTTAAAAGAAGAGAATAGGGAATAACCGTTTCCGCAGTAAGTTTTTTTTTTATGAACACACCAGCGCCACTTTCATGACGGTGTTAATCTATGCTACTAAATCCTTTTCCGTGTAGTTTGGAAAGAAGAGTGTTTAAAAGAGGCCTTAGAAGTTGTTTGGAGAGCGGCGTGTGAGGGGGTGGGGGCAGGCGGCGGCACACTCTCCCGAAGGGGAAACGCAATTACGAGAGCACATGCGTAAAAAAAGGGAACAAGCCACGAAAGAGAGTAAAACCAAATGCAATTAGATTCTCGAGACTCTTCTAGACGGGACCGCGGGCTAAATGTCGGGCTCATCTAGTTCGGCTTGATGATGACGTGAAGGTCAGGGTTCAAATCACGGTTGGTCACATTGAGCGAGGTGATCTGGTGGTCTAGGGTAAGGTGTCAGACTTCTGTGCTGGGGTCCGGGTTTCAATCCTCGGTCCGGCACATATTTATTGATTGCCAAACCCTTCCTTCACCTCTCTGACAAGACGCTTATTAATCACAATTGTGAATGTGTGGAATGCCAGGCCTACACCGTGGTTCGGATTCCAAGTTAAACTGTAGGTCCTCCATTTCATCTCACAATCACCCTATCATTACACATCAGCGTAAGTGCGTATAACCCGAAGGGTAGTAAGACGCGGTGCTAATAATAACACTTTAAGCGTGTTATACTTGAATGGTTTCCCAGATTAATTTTCCCCGGAAAAAGTGAGTAGCCTTCACTTACTTTAAATTCCATCTTCCTAATCGTTTTCCCTAATACCATAATTAAAATGATTATAGCTCAGAAATGTAGTAGGACTCAGGACACGGCTGAAAAATACATACACGTGTGATTGGAAATTAGTTTAGCAATAATATTACCAAACACACCCCAATAAATAAAAGACACACGATAATATTGGGGAATTATCATTTAGTAAGATAGTTAATTATAGTGGGCCTAAACCCAATATACTTTGTATTTTGGAAAGTTGGAACATTAAATGATCATAACAAGTTTAAAAGATAAGCACTTCACTATAACTACATTGTAAACAATATTTATATTAATAAAATGAATAACTTGTTTATCTGTCTGTCATGATAATTGCGCGATATCTCTCATATCCTAAGGGTTTAAATTTTAAAAATTAGTAGTCCCTCGCCGGAATTTTAAATGTTGATTAGATTTTGTTTAGTTCATTAAAAACTGGGTCAGAAGCGAAAAGGCCAAACAAGCCAATACATATCTCAAGGCAAGTGTGTAGGAAACGCAAGAAAAGGTCGGTGTTTTTGCAGTCTTATCACTAAAACTATTTTTAGCCAAAATAAATAAAATATAGCTCAAATACACATATTGTTAAACTTTATGTTTGTATTAGAGCAATATTTGATTTATTTTGGATAAAAAAAAGTTTTGCTGTGAAAACTGCAAAAACATTGATCTTTTCTCGGGTCCCCTTCACACCCACATTAACCTTATATTTTCTGAAACAATGGGCTACAGCAGCCCACTTAAATCCTGAACAGAGACAACATTCAGTCCTCCAACAGTTAAAATTATTGCCGCCTTAGGGGAATCGCCAATCATTAACAAGAAAACAATCACTAAATATTTTACCCCACCCTTTCATAGAAGATTTCTCAAAGGGCAGATAACAGCACATTCATCATCGTTAATCTTCCTTAGAAGACCCAAATAAATAAATTGTACGGAGCTCTGCACGGACTTTCTCACGCTATTGTTTAAAAATAGATATATTTATTCAAGACTCGTAATATATGTGAAACGAAATAATATACACTGGCAAACACAAGCAAAAATGGCATTATACTTAGGTACAATATTTTTTGACTTCCGGATTTAAATTATATCATTTTCTTTTTAAAAGAATTAAAGTCCTCACTAGTATATTTGGAAAAAAAATTTATTTTATATCGATATTGGGTACACAAGGGTCAATACTTCGTATTAAAATTTCGACTTCCGGTTAAAATGTTCAACATTTTATTAGAGGTTGCACATCTTATGGCTATAGCATTTTTATTTAATTCTTTATGTATTAATTTAAACCAATAAATAAAGTAAATATTGACTATTTGGTTTAAAATTATAGAGAGAGGTCATTGCTGTACAAACATTTCCCCTAAGAGGTTAGAGAAAAAAAAAACATAATGTTTTTTTAGAAGCTTACTTATCTACTTACTCCGTGGAGTTAAGAATTATTGTGTTAAAACTTAAGTAGTATCTCTATACAATTAAATCTCACAAAATTGTATTGATAGATTTGCTGATATATCCGAGATAAAGATATATTTCATATAAAAGTTTTTTATTTTTAATAGTACTACAATTTTGTACTGATAAATTAAATATAATCTTAAATAGTTAAAGAGATAAGGAAATTTCCGCTTCTGTAAAGTACCCTAAAAGTAATTTTCATAGGAAAATGAAAATATCAATTTTGTTTATAATCTTATAAACGCCTAGATACAAATTTTAATCAAAATAGTTGGAGCCGATTTTGAGAAAATTGATTTTTTCTCTTTTCGACCTTTATTAAACTACTCTTAGTCTTAGGGTTGAACAGACACAGACAGCCGGCATTGCAAAATCAATTTTTTTATGGTTCGGGGGGTCATGAGATGTCGACATTCATCAATCAACATCTTGGGCTAGTTTCTTATTTAAAGTCGCAATACTTGACCTTTAGTGTCCGCAAAGTTATAAAAAAAAAATATATATATATATATATATTTTTTGCGTTTGAATTGAAAATTATGATTTTGAATCACCACTTTCCTATTTAATAGAAGAATTGACGAATACATTTACAAACATTATTTAACAAAGGATGGTAAGGAACAAGCATAAGAGAGGTGTACAAGTTTAGCAAACTAGTTTATTTAAATTTAAACAAGTTGATAGAATTACATATGGTTTAACTAGATTTTACACGAGACAGTCCTTTGTTTACTGAGAGAAATTAAATCAGTTACTTTTTACATAGTTAATAGTGAACATTTGGTGTGAAACACCTAGGTTATACCTGCAATGAACACAATTATGGTAAAGTCTATGTTACGAATGGGATTAACTCCTCAAAGTAGACTAACACACATTCCATTACGAAGGTGCGTTTGCCTCAACACAACGGCAATTTAAATAGGAAGTAAATATGAATTTAAGGTTAAGCAACAATAAATAACAAATATCCACCTAGCGGCTGCTAGACTCAGACGTGAAAGGCATTTACATGAATAATAGTTTACAATACCAATATCTAGAAAATCCTAGTTTAAAGAGTTCAACGTTGGTAGTTAAATGAGCTAGCTAACGTGAGTTAACCTCATAGTGAATACCAATATACAAAGAATACGCTCCTAGAAGAGGAACTATAGGTTTACAAATAGTTAATGGCGAGCTACCAGGAATCTAGGCTATTAAGAGACAAATGGCTGGTCTATTCCTCGTTAGTACTGTCTGGTCAATCAATGGTATATTTAACATTCTACACATGTCTGAACACACTATATCTAGTACAAACAGTTAAACATTAAGTAATACAAGCGGCGCCTGAAGGGGGCTGGACAAAATAAACAATACCCGTGGGCCACTACTCTAGACTAGTAGCACCCCCACAGGTTGATTACCGAAGAAAAGTTTATCATTAGACATTTTAGAGACTGGCATCAGTCAAATACCCAACTAGGTCATGGATATGATCCTAAGAATTAAGTTAGCTGGAGCTTGGTTATATAGTATAGGGTGTCTGGCTATTGTCCAGGTATTTACGACTATGTCTGACGGACATAGAAAAATAGAGTAAGATCTATAACATTCTAAACTATGCCTTATGGGCATATAAAACTAGTCAGAAACTCTGACATACAAAGATATGTCAAATGGACATAGAAACAAAAAATAAGAACTCTCTTACTCAAAACTATGCTTTATTGGCATAGAAAAACAAGTCGAAAGCTCTTACATACAAAATTATGTCATTTGGGCATAAAATCAACTAGTAACAACTCTAACAATCAAAACTATGCCTGATGGGCATAGAAAAACAAGTCAGAAACTCTGACATACAAAATTATGTCATATGGACAGAGAAACAAAGAGTAACTACTCTATCAAAGATTACTAATAAAAATACTCATAGTGACAGACGTAGATGCATCTGCGGCGAGGATGAGAGATCAACGCCTCACACAACGTGATCACCAATATCTTAGTTCACTGATTCTTGCTTGACGTTCAGGCTGTTCCTCCGACGAATCGTTATATTTGAATACAAAATGTGAAGCGAGGGATGGCTGTTTTATACAAAAAGGACTGACGTCCTCGGGAAGGGCGTTCACCAGGGCTAAAGTGGGGGGGGGGGGTGAGTTTGCAGAATTGCGCAGAAAGACAACTAGCGCTATAAGACGGCGCTGAGCACAACACAGAGAAGCAACTCTGTCATTTCATCGAAGTGAGGCCAACGAGTAAGATGTCTTTTTGTTGAACCTCCAGGAACAGTCAGCTGGGGCACTTTCCTCTAGTTTGGGTGTTTCCAGCAATATGATTTCACCTTGAGTTAATATCTGCCACATATTGTTAGAATTTATTAGTTCTTGTATTTATCGTGTTAATAATATATATGGTATTTTTAGTGTATGTGTTAATTACGTTATTTAACACGTTACAGTTTTATAAAAATATGTTTCAAATAAAAAAATTATATTTAAATAGACCCACGTATTTGCAATGATAGGTAATTTCATTTCTCAAATAGTTTCGGAGATGTGATAAAAAAATTGATAATCTACGCATCGGACCCAAAACATTAAAAACATTTTGTCAAAAAAGGAGATATCTATTTTTTTTATAATATTAATATCAGTGTTTAGGAATGAAATTTAATAATCGTTAGAGTCGATTTTGAGAAAATCGATCTTTTCTCTTTTTGCCCACCAGTAAACTACCCTTAATTTTAGGGCTAGATATCCATTTCCAAAAACCCCACGGGGTGACCCTATGAAAACTCTATATTCAATGTTTTAGCCCGATCGGTAAAATAGTTTAGGCTCTATTCCGAAGTACAGACAGACAGACAGACAGACAGAAGGATGGTAGTTTCCAGACAAGTTAGTGGACATTAAGCAGATCCGTGTTGTGTTATCGCTAAGCGCTCACCACCTTTTATCAGTCGTTTGCATGTTTCACTACTACAGTAAGCGTCCCGGGTTCGATTCCTGGCATGACATAAACACTATTATAATTGGTTAGTTGCGGATTGGGGCTTGGGTGGCTTATCTACAATAGCTTTAAGGGAGCTAGGTGGAGGCTGTTGAAAGCCGCAAGTAATTCTTCAGGTACGGGTTGAGCAATTTAACAGATTACCAAAATAGATGCTGTCACACATCAACAAGCACATACATGTTGTAAAATCATGCTGTAATAATAGTAATCGCTAATCAATTTAATACCCAGGAAAATATATTTTTAAACTAGTTTAAATTTAATTGTTACGGTTCTTACTTTCTATTCTTAACTCTAAACTACAATCTTACAATGAACTGGTACTTATTAATATGCTTATTTAATATACATGTCTTGACTTGGTCTCACAAGTCCATTACAGCGTCAACACACGCTCTCTAGTCCTGCCACTCTCAGTCCCGTTGCTTGACTGTCTTTTGTCACACCTGCCTACACTCGGCCCGTAGGAATGTCCCCCACCCCCTTACTAATAGGGGTGGCCCAAGCCTGGTGACTGCTCAGGGCTGGCCCGAGCAGGGTCTCGCTCGCTACACTATCCCCCTCATAAATTGGGCACGACCCAGTGCCCACAAAATTATACCCGGCTTGATACCGCTCTGGTACACGTGAGTCTCGTTTTGGGTAGCGCCGTTCGGACTCCGTCCCCTGCTCGCACATTCGTGTTTGTTGAAGCTGCTCCCTCAGTCCTGCTGGTACCAGTTTTACCTGGAGGTGCTCTTGTTGGAGAGGGTGGGTGTTTTGCCCCTCACGTGGCAACTGGTTTGCCGGTGTCTTTCCCTCCTCCAGGTTTTCAGGTTCTTCTACAACCTTAGGGGCTTCTTTGTTCTCACCTTCGGTGTCTAGAGCCTGATACAATTTGAGCCTATTGAAATGGACAACTAAGCGCTTTTGGCCTTTCTTGACACGATACGTGACATCGGAAACTCGTTTTATTATCACGTATGGCCCTTCCCATGGACGGTGTAGTTTCGGTGTGCATCCCCGTTTAACGGCACTGCTAAGTAGCCACACTCGCTGCCCTTCCTCATAAGGGGAACCTGAACATCGTCGATCATAGAGAGTCTTCTGTACGTGTTGGCAGTTTCCCAGTTTTTCTCGGACTCTTTCATACGCCAACTCGAAACGGCTTCGCATGTCTTGCACAAATAGGGTTTCATTCAAAAACACTTTTTCCGGGTGACCGAACGCCACATCGACTGGTAGTCGTACATCTCGCCCAAACATGAGATAGAATGGTGTGTAGCCTGTTGATTCATGCTGACTAGACCTGTAGGCTAACATGACTTGGGGGAGGAAGTTGTCCCAGTCATTGTGTCGCTCATTAACCCACTGGCTCAACATGGCTAGAAGTGTGCGGTTAAACCTTTCAACTAATCCATCTGATTGGGGATGGTATGGTGTAGTCCTAGTTTTCCTGATTCCCAGAAACAAGCACATTTCTTGAAATATCTTAGCTTCGAATTGACGCCCTTGGTCACTGTGTATTTCATCAGGAGCTCCAAATCGACACACGAATTCCTCAATTATTATCCTTGACACTGTCACAGTTTCCTGGTTAGGCATGGCATATGCTTCTGTCCACTTCGTGAAATGATCCGCCACCACCAGGATGTACTTATTGTTTTGGTCGGTCTCAGGTAGTGGGCCCAAGATGTCTACGGAGATCCGTTGTAATGGGTATCCTGGTCGACGATTGATGAGTGGTGCTCTAGCAGCCATATTTGGGGATTTCCTACGTGCACAATCATGGCAGGATCTGCACCATACCTTCACATCTTCCAGATGCCCAGGCCAATAGAACCGCTCCCGAACTTTCTCTAACGTTTTCTTAAATCCCAGATGACCTCCTGTTGGTGAACTATGGAGTGCCTCCATGACTTCATTTTTTAGGTCTCGTGGTAGAAGTAGCTGAAGTCGTTTGTTACTACTATCTCCCTCCCCCTGTCGATACACTAAGCCGTTCCTTAGCGTCAAACTATCCCATTGTTCCCATAGTCTTAGCACCTGACGACTTTCTTGCACGATTGTGTCTCGGGGTGGCTGTTCTCCCGCTTTGCACCACTGCACTGCATGTTTAACTACAGGATCTTCTCCCTGTTTCTTCTGTAGTTCTTCTAGAGACCATCCGAAGCTGTCGATCGCAAGAAAACTCACATCCACTGCTTTACTTAAGCCTCCCTTGAAATTATTCGGCGTTTCCTTTCCTTTCATTGCTTCGAATGTATCTTCCTTCGCACTGTCTCTTCCACATTGTTGGCATGGCCGCCGAGATAGCCCATCAGCATTCCCATGAGACTTGCCATTTCGGTGTTGCACTGTGAACTCCAGCTCAGCAAGTTGTTCCAGCCAGCGTGCAACCTGCCCTTCTGGCTCTTTGAAAGATTGAAGCCAGCGTAAGGAGCTATGGTCTGTTCTGACAATAAATGGCTTGCCATATAGATAGTGCCGAAAATGTCTGGTGGCAACAACTAAAGCCAACATTTCCTTTCTTGTCACACAATAATGTCGCTCTGCCTTTGTCAATGTGCGACTCATATAAGCTACTACCTTCTCTTCGCCATCGCATTTAATGCTCAATACAGCACCTATACCTATATTGCTTGCATCTGTATCTAGAATAAAGCTATCTTCGGGTGAAGGAAATGCCAGAACAGGACTGGAAGTAAGGCGTTTCTTTAAGTCTTTGAAAGCTGTCTCACAGGTTTGATCCCAGGTATACCGTTCACCTTTTTGTGTAAGCTTGTAAAGAGGAGCAGCTACGGTTGCAAAACTTTTTATGAACCTACGGTAATATGAAGCAGTTCCTAGAAATGCCCGAAGTTCCTCTATGTCTTTTGGTGCCGGCCACTCCTCAACAGCACGCACCTTCTGTGGGTCTGTTGAAATTCCCCGTGATGAGATGGTGTGTCCCAAGAAACTGACTTGAGGCTGCATGAGCTGACACTTTGAAGGCTTTAGTTTAAGCCCTGCTTCTCGCAAACGCGAGAATACTTCTTGAAGTCGAAGTAAATGTTCGTCGAATGTTTTCCCATAAACTATTACGTCATCTAGGTAAACCAATGTGGACTTCCACTGCAACCCAGCTAAAATTAAGTCCATTAGACGTTGGAAAGTACTTGGTCCATTGCACACACCGTAGGGTAGGACTTTGAATTCATATAGCCCCCCTTCCCCTGTTGAAAATGCGGTCTTTGGGCGATCCTTAGGAGCCACTTCACATTGCCAGTACCCTGATGCCATATCTAGAGTACTGAACGATGTTGCACCTCCTAGTGAGTCCAGGAGATCGTCGATCCGTGGAAGAGGGTAAGCATCCTTTTGTGTTACTGCGTTTAGCTTCCTGTAGTCCACGCAAAATCTTGTTGTTCCATCCTTTTTTTGCACAAGAACAATGGGAGAGCTCCATGGAGATGACGATGGGCTGTATAATATCATCCGAGATCATGTCCTCCACTACCCGGCTCGCTTCTCCCCGCCGGTGTATTGGGAGACGTCTTGGTGGCTGCCTGACAGGAATAGCACTACCTGTTTCGATGTGATGATATATACGATTAGTTCTCCCCAGGTCATTTGATCCCTTGGAGCAGATATCACTAAACTCATTTAGCAAGCTGCAAAGTCTTTGGCGTTCTTCCTGGTCCAGTTTGCATTTTGTCAAGTCAAAAAGATGTTCTACTCGTCCGTCACTCTTGTTTCTTTTTCCAATTGTTGCAACTTGCATCTCTTGTGGTACTTCAAAGAACTTGCCTACTGTCGTGCCTGCCCGCAATGTAATAGGCGACGGACCTGGGTTAATAAGTCTAATTGGTAATTCTTTGTTTTGTATACATGCCAATACATGGGCAGCCATAACTCCGTGCTTCTCCCTAAGGTTGTCCGAAGGCTCTAACAATCCAGTAACATTATCGTGAACTGCATTAACCGATCCACGAGTGAACACCTCACTATATGATGGCACTATCATTGTTTTGTCCACAGCTACGTTCCACACGCTAGTTCCAGTCACATTATTCTTTTTTGGAACTGTTGTTAACCCTACCACTGAATCACCAAGCCTTAGCTTTGAGCTAGAGAGTAAAACATCCCCTGATTTTTTATGAGAAAATCTACTCCAAGAATGCACTGTTGGGTAATATTACACACGACTAAAAATCTGTGTAGCACTTGAGTACCACCAATCTTCACAGTCATTTCAACCTCTCCCTCAGTATTTATTGGATCTCCACTCGCGTTCACGATACAGGCTAATGTGGGTGCTACCGACATTTTAGACCGTCCCTT
This sequence comes from Timema podura, assembly GCA_033556935.1. Lineage (NCBI taxonomy): Eukaryota > Metazoa > Arthropoda > Insecta > Phasmatodea > Timematidae > Timema > Timema podura. Next base: position 46,333,248 of record JAVRXN010000008.1, on the reverse strand, counting down.
AACACTTTCCCACACATCTCTGCGTATTAAGGACACGGCGGCACCAGTGTCAATTAAAATACGAACAGCACAACCTTCTACATGTCCGTTCACGTATACTGCCCCGTCTGACTCTACACTCCATACCCCAAATGTGACAGGGTACCTGTCGATATCCTCGTGGTCCGCGCTGACACGTGGGGATGCAGAACCAATCTCGCGCCCCTCACGCACGTGTGAACTTACCTCACAGCTACCATCCCCATGTGAATGCTTCTCATCCAGCCGGCTTTCCGTGATCCTGGGTATATCCTCCTCAGGTGGTATGCGTTTACCGGTCTCTTGTGAAGCCTCCCCATTCGGCGCGCGTTTCACGGTTCCGTGTGAAGCCTCCCCATTCGGCACGCGTTTCGCGGTTCCGTGTGAAGCCTCCTCGGCCGTCGCGCGTTTCGCGGTTCCGTGTGAAGCCTCCCCGTTCGGCGCGCGTTTCGCGGTTCCGTGTGAAGCCTCCCCGTTCGGCGCGCGTTTCGCGGTTCCGTGTGAAGCCTCCTCGGCCGTCGCGCGTTTCGCGGTTCCGTGTGAAGCCTCCTCGGCCGTCGCGCGTTTCGCGGTCCCGTATGAAGTCCCGGCCAGCATGAACTCGTTCACACTGGCCGCTGGCCGTTTCCCTGAGGGCACTGTGCCCGTCGGTGTCCATTTTCACCACACGCCCAACATCTAATTGATCGACCAGATGATGATTGTAATGGGCGTCGGTCACCCCGCTCCCGTGATGCAGAAAGTGTTGTTGATAATTGCTGCATCGCTGTTGTCATGGCCTGAAGCGTCTTTTGTTGTTCCTGAAGCAGCTTGCCCATATCTTGAAGTGTAAGACCCGCCACCATGCCCGGATGGTTGGTGGGCGTCTCATTACCATTGGTGTGGGTTGGTAGCGTCCTCGAACGTTCCACTTCGAGGGTAGATTCTGTTTCTACAGCAGCAGTCATAGCTTCATCAAGCGTTTTAGGTCTAGACTGTCGCACAAATAAACGCAATTGCGGGTCATTTAACGCCTCTATAAATTGGTCCTTGGCGAGAACATCTCTCACAGCCGCATCTAAATTTGGGAAAGCTTTAGCGGAAAGTCGGCGTAAATCCAGCCCAAGCGACGGGAGTGGTTCTGCGGGTGCATGACGTCGGTTACGAAACATGGCTTTAAAAAGTTCGTCTCCTTGCCCCGGGGCCAGAGCTTGTTTTAATCCATTTTTAACTTTGGAATATTGTTTTTGTTCCTCTTGGTCCAAAACAAGATACGACTGTAACGCTTTACCGGCCAAACTTGCCGCGAGATACGCGCACTTCATTGCGTCATCCGACCAATTGTTCACTGTAGCCACTAACTCAAAATGTGCTATCCACTCCGACACATCACTTTGACCGTCAAATGTTCGGGGCAATAATATAGCGCTAGCCATTGTAGTTTAATATAACAAAATAAGTTTAATACGTACTATCCCACCGCTGCCACCACTGTTACGGTTCTTACTTTCTATTCTTAACTCTAAACTACAATCTTACAATGAACTGGTACTTATTAATATGCTTATTTAATATACATGTCTTGACTTGGTCTCACAAGTCCATTACAGCGTCAACACACGCTCTCTAGTCCTGCCACTCTCAGTCCCGTTGCTTGACTGTCTTTTGTCACACCTGCCTACACTCGGCCCGTAGGAATGTCCCCCACCCCCTTACTAATAGGGGTGGCCCAAGCCTGGTGACTGCTCAGGGCTGGCCCGAGCAGGGTCTCGCTCGCTACATAATGTATTTTAAAATATTTCTCAACTCTACTTCATGGTTAAACCCTAAATTACATCCATCGCTATAAGCATTTACAATTGCATAGTTATAGATAAATGAAACAAGCCACCATCTTTTTTGAGCGGACATTTTTCTACTTCCTTGTTTAGATGGAGTTGAACTTTAGAAAAAATGCTTAAATATAGCTATACTCATACCAGGGTGAATTTTAAACTTTAAACTCTTCTACCTCAACGCAAATGTGGGTACACTTCCTCTAAATATATAACCTTCCTCAACCATACAAAACATTTGCGTGATTAATAAATAAGTGTATAACGAACAAATAGTAAGAAAAGAGATCAGAAATATATATCATGAAAACAAAATTTAATTTTGTTTTCTTTCTTATTTTCTGGCTTCTTTACACAAAAGTGTCAATAATAAACTAAACTATCTCTTCCCAAAACCCCTGCATTTTGAGTCTCCTCCGCGAGCCTGAATCCACGTACCGCGCCTCCATCATACTCCATTAGGCATGAGTGTTCATTCAGGCGCATGAGCGGTTGTTGTCCCAATTATTCCAGAATAAGGGGAAAGTGGATATGGAGTGTCAAGAGAGGGTTGTCGGGGTCGAAGATTTCATCCCCTTCCAGGGTCCGGAGCGTTAATTGCCCTGGATGAGACCACTCTCAGAATTTCTTACCCTTCACCCCTCCACAGCCCGAAAAGTCCTGACAGCAAGGTTGAAAGAAAACATCACATGACTCATTTGCACTTTTTATAGACAAGAAACAGGTTTGGCGAGTGAAAAATAGAGTTCTATTAATATAATATGTAAATAGTGTTCAAAGTAATATAACTATATCTCAATACTTATGAAATAATTTAATTTGTTGTAAGTGAAAACTTTTTTTATCACTACGCCTTAAAAAACTGTTCAGGTTATACGTAGGCCAATATATGACAATTACTTTAATGGAGTAGGGGTAAGGAAGGAAGGATTTGAGAGGTAATACTACCTAGGGTGTCCCATGGGTACAATTTGACCTTTGACCCCGATCATGAGAGAGAGTGTATTGTGATGATTGTGTCGCAATAATATGTGACAGCGCTGTGATTGGCTGAAATTTCTGGCCTGTGATTGGCTGTTGATTTTACCCCTCCCGCAGACCCCCTTTCAATGGTTTATTCTTGTCCAAACTTGTTTTTTTCTGTCTAATTTGTTTTTTATGTGTGCTCATTTAGACGGCGTGCACACCAGAATTCTAACCTCGATATCTTTCGCTGGGGTAGCACAGCTTATGTATGTTAGAAAGTTCGTCCAATAATATACTTGCTTTCGAGTGCACCCCCGCATTTGCGAGAGTAAAAAAAAAAAAAAGGCAAAATCAAAAAGGGTTTTGCTGGTCAACCAGATTTTCCATTAGACCAGGTAGAATATGTACCTGCATTTGCTTGGGGGTGAGAAAATCAATATCAGTACTCCACAATAGGAATCAAACATCGATCACCCTGTCATAGGCCGTCTAGTATAACTTATAATAAAATGCATTCCCTGCTGAGAAAATTGAACTATGGTTAAAAAGGGGCCCAATTTTATAAAACATGTGAGAAACTTTCAGATATAAAATATTTCGATTAATCATATGGCCTATACCTCCTTGATAATAGCCACGAAGACTAATTCATGTCTGACCAATGAAAAAAAGACACAGCCAAATGATATTGGTTTGTAGTTATATTAAATATGCAGACCACAAGCTAGCTTCCACGCCACAAACAAATTTAAATTGATTTCTATATTCTTTGGCTGACAATGTATATTAAATCATGCCGAGGGATTAAAATCCTCATCACAGCCCCCTACTCCAAAGCGGGAGTATTGCGTACAAAAAAAAAAGTCCTTAAGGATGCTGTATACCTCTGACGTAATGGCAAGTCAAGCCAACAGCCATCAGCATGCACGTATGTCGAAGCATTTTATTTTTCAACCCCCTGTCAGGACTAGTAGTATATTTGGTAGGACTGAGGAAGATATAAAATTTACCTGCATTTGTGTGATGGCTGAGTAATACGGTCGACCTGTATTAAATCCCCTAACTTTCCTGTTAATAGCCACGATGTTAAGCTTATCGGTATTTAGAACCGCTTCTTACTACCCATTAGTGTTATACGCTTAAGTACAATTTACGCTAAAAGATAAGGAATTGGAAAGGTTGAATCCACATTTGCGTGGAGGGGAGTAAGAAAATGTACCAGCGTTTACGTGGAGTTAGAGTGGGAAACCATTTAGTGAGAACTACTTACAGTACAACTCGGCAGTTATTGAAATCCCCAACCTCTCCCAACATAGACTCGAACCCTGATATCTTTCGCCGGGTGCTTCATCCCCTGTAGTTGCCAAGCTCAAGCGAAGAATATGGTGTTTCAAATTACGCAAATATACTATTATTATTTCATTGCTTAAATATGTTTATAATTTTAACTAAATTTGGTTTAAGGTAAGGTGTCACACACCCACAAGCACACGAGCTCGACATATTTTAGTACCGCTCCTTAATATCCGTTCGGGTCATACGCTTAAGTACTAATTACGCTAATGGATTGATAGTTGGGAAATTAGAATGTAGATAAAGTGAACCCGCATTTGCGTAGAGGGAGAGTGGAAAACACCCCTAGTTTACCCGACCGAGATTCCTCGAACTCTCCCGTCTTCAATAATCTGGCTCTACACGAAACAAGCTCATCAGCCAACTACGCCACCGAGTTAAATTATTCTAGAAACAACCTTGAGACACTTATAACAGCAAAAACAAGTTTTATTTTACATATCATTTAATGTTCTCATCTATATTTTGCCGATTATATAACTTTTACATTAATTCATAAGTAGTATTGAATACAATTTAGAGGAACTTGAATTTATTTTAAAATTTAAATTTAAATTTAAATTTAATGTTCGCAACTATATTTTGACGAAATAATATATAACTTTTACAAAAATTCATAAATAATTTTAAATATAATTTAATGCTCGAAACTATATTTTGTTGACATAATAAAAAAACATCCACACATAACAAATTAGCCACTTAAACAACAAAGAAATTTAATGTTCACAAATATATTTTGATGAAATAATATATAATTTTTACAAAAAATTCAAAAGTAAAATTAAATACAATTTTAAATATCATTTAATGCTTGAAACTATAATTTATTGACATAATAAATAACATTTACACAAAACAAATTAGCCACTTGAGCAACAACAAATTTTTATGTTCGCAGTTATATTTTGATGAAATAATATATAACTTTTACATAAATTCATAAGTAATATCAAATACAATTTTGAATATCATTTAATGCTCAAAACTTTATTTTGTTGACACAATAAATAACATTCACACAAAACAAATTAGCCACTTAAACCTCAAGCCAAAATTAGAATAAGTGTACTCATATTTGCATGGAGGGAGAGTGGAAAGTCTATTATAAAAACCTGCCTAAATACGCTCGACGTTGATGAAGAAATCAATAATATTTCTTTTTAAATTGAGTACTATGGCATGGATTTGTTTAGCTTACCCTGAATATTTATTAAAACTTCTAATGTCCGTTTACAATACACATAGAGCCTCCCATCGTTCTAAATGTCTAATTTTTATCACAAGAAAGAAGTAAGGCCGAATAAATTAGATTTGCTAAGGGAATGTATCTCAATTTTCCAGAGGTGGAAGTGGAAAACGATTGATGAAAATTTACCCAAAAAATAACTTGCTGCGGGATCAAACCCCGACCTTCCCATAGCTATTATCAAAACCTCTTTTCAAAATGGAAACTCAAACGTAATTACCCAGTGATATGGCACAAATATTATTTATAGATTACACAAACTCGATACATTTTAGCACCACGTCTTACCACCCGTTCGGGCTATGCCCTTAAGTACTAATTACGTTAATGGATTAGGAATTGGGAAGTTTGAATTTAGAAGTGAACCCACATTTGCTTACAGGGAGAGTGAAAAACTCCCCCTAGTTCACCCAACCGAGATTCGAGCCTTGAACTCCCCGTCCTCGGTGGTATAGCTCAACCTAGATCGTGTGTGCCTGTATGCTATTTAATCAACTTTTCCTAGTTCACGAAAAAAAAATGTTTATAAACATATTATTAATTTGGTTTGCAATACTCTTAAATGGTTCAACAAGCACCAGGGTATTTAAAAGTTATAAAAAATTACGCGTCGGGTCACAGGTCAATTATATATAGACCATAAAGAGGAGTGAATTTCAGTGGGGTGGGGGAAAGGTGCCACCATTCGTTCAGAAAGAGGTTATAAATATATTAATCCTCTCGGATTCCTTATTAAACGGGTTACTTGAATAATAATTATACTTGGTAGAGGAAACGGTAATCACTTTATTGAGGTCGTAGCGGGAATAGTGGCCTTGGTACTAAATATCTAAGCTAATTTACAAAGTCCAGTTTAAAGAGTAGTTTAATATATATGCACAACCATATGGTTTCAATTTAAAATATGTACAAGAAAATAGACAAATGTGACTAGAATTAAAATAAATATATATATAAACAACTGACTCTATTTGACTAGAAATAATAAGGTAGATGAAAGATTGTACTGGCAGATTAAAAAAATATAAAAAAGTATCCCGAGAAGTGTTCGTTAGGCGGGGGTTCGGATCCCGGCTAATTAGTAGTATACTTATACCCTCGAAATATATCGGACAGCTAGTAACGTAGTACGGTTCAAGGAGTACAAAAAATAATTAATATATATAGAAGTTTAGCCAGAAAAAGATGTGTTTAGCTCGTCTAGTTATGGCGCGGGGTGTTGGAATCGAATGATGGAGATAACAATAGGAAAAACCAGTCTCATTAGACCGAACCAGGAATTGAACATAAATCAGCATGCTAGTATAACACGAGAGTGACGCCTTAGACCAGGGGTTTCCAACTTAAGAGTGCCCGAGGGCCACAAGTGAATTCAAGATTCTAGTGGCTGCATCATAATCTGATAAGAGGTGGAAGTAAATAGTTCTCACGCGGATATAAAAGTTACTATAAAAATAGAGCACAGTTAAGTTTATTAATGAATGAACATCAGTTGAGGCGTTCATGTATTTTTCACACGCAAGTCAGAAAATTTCATTTCTCACATTGATCTATTAAATTCCCTTTCAAACCACACTTCTTCAGCACCCATTCATTATTGACTCTGTCCATACGAATTTTTCTACATACATTTCTTAGATATCTCAATCCAAATGCATTCACCTTGCTCTTGTGTTTCTCTTAACAAACCCACACTTCACATCTGTAAAACAAGGTTGGCGTTAACACAATTTATATACCACCATATTTGCCTCTTTCGATACTACTTCATTATTTGCAATAGTCCACGTACATCCAACTAGTCTCCGAGATGCATTCACCTGTTTTTCGATTTCACCATCCATCCTTCCCTTTTTACAGAGCACTCTGCCCAGATACACAAAAAACTTGTTCTTATTTATCATGAAAACTGTTCCGAGATGACCATTTTGAATTCAGCCTTCAAGGCTAATTTGAAAAATTTCAGGTTATCTATAACTGTTAATAAATAAACTACTCTTATACTAATTTATATGAGAAAAACCAAGTACTCAGTGTTATATGGGAGGTCAAACTTTTCTTGTATCCCAATTTTAAACAAAATCTTCAGAGCTATTTATGAAGAGTTTGGAATGAATTTAAAAAAATAATCACTTATCAGAAAACTAGTCTACCCTTGGTTTGAGTCTTAGGATCATAATGTTTTTTTAAATCCCGAAGTATTGCCCTAGTACATCTTCTAGATATCAAGTTTGAGAATAATCCATCAAAGCATACCTTTGGCTAGGGACGGACAAACAAACAGTCATATATACACGAGGATAATCAGAATATTGTAAAATACACTTTTTTGGTTTCAAACATAATTAAATCGTAAAGATTAATCATAGCCTTGACGTCAAAATTTCCAACTATATAATAATAATAATTTATCTTGCTTCGAGAAAGTAAGAATAGCTATCCCAAACCAACATAATTATAAAAAAATAGTCTACCTAATCATTCTCGGTACCCCCTGTAATATAACAAGAATTAATTTTTATCTCCTCTACAACAGAGACAAGATGTTTTGCAAACATCGGTAGTCAGCACAATACTGTAATTTTTTTAATATACGGGGTAATGACTAAGTAGCCTTTTTTATTTAGTATCTGTCAATTAATTCAGTTAATATTTTATTTTAAACTATGTTCTTAACATTGTTGGAATCCCTGCTCTCTCTCCCTCCCTCCCCCCCCTCTCTCTCTCTCTCTCTCTCTCTCTATATTATATATATATATATATATAAACTTATATAAGGAAATGTACTATCGCTCTAATAAATTAAAAGTAGCTTTATGAAATTAGCTAATACCTGAAATCTCACATGGAAGAACAAAAATGAACCACTCAGACCATTGATTATAGGCCTAAGGCTACTAACGCTCCTTTTGGCAAGAGCAAAAAAGTATCAGTTCTCTTGAATTTTTTTTTTTTCATTGGGCGTTTTTAACGTGAACTTTCTGAGCATACTGTCTTTATCAGCCCATGACTTTAAAGAACGAACACAACGCCCAGATCTCATTAGCAAATTCATATCTGTGCAAGGGAAGCCCATTGCACCTACGGTAAATTGTTAAGCATCGCCGGGAATCGATCCCGGGGACCGGGCTCCTTATTACTGATTCATGGATGCCTGAATATTTTATTCGTTTCCTGCGAGTGGAAAACGCAATCTCAAATTTCAACACAATTGGTTAAATAGGTGGAAGTGGTTACTATACTCTAAGGTAAAGGACGGTGCATTTTGCAAGTAGTGCACTCTGTTTTCTTGCTATGGAGGAGGAAGGGGACTTCACAGACTCTAGGGGTACTAGTTCAAAAGCTCTTTAACCAGTGGAAGAATGCAGTGGAACAGTTCAGTTTTCACAAAAACAGTGACTATCCCAAAACTTGTATCTTAAGAGATGAACCTTTTTTGAACAGTGAAAAAGAGAAGCAAAATAATGTGTAATCGTTGCTAAATTTTGCTCAAAGTAATCAAATTGAATAAAATCAAAAGGCTTTAAAATCAATTATTGAAACCACTATACTTTGTGGACGTTAGGGACAGTGGCCTGATAACTTTATCAGTAGAGGATCCGCTTCAAAACGACGGAAGCCTTTGTTCTCTTCTCCATTTCCGAGCTTGAGCTGGAGACATAACATTGCAAAACCATTTAGGGCCGGTCTTATGACTACCGCATAAATATTGCTATCGGGAGGTTAAAGTTAGCTACCAGTTAAAGGTTATCAGCCACTTTAATATTTTAAGCGTATTATGAACTGAATTTATCTCCTGGATATCTGTAGGATAAATATATTATTATGCAAAAAACGCAAGGTTGGTAGTCTACTGTTTTTAGTAGTACGCGCATGCGTATAAACCCTAGCGCTACCGCTACAACCTGGCAAGTGACTACACCTAATTTCATTGCTGAGGGAACTGCATGCTTACTATTGAGCAACAGCGTTGTCATTCTTTTGTTTTCCGTGATCAGTCTTCCTTCGAATGTATATCAAATTTGGCAATGCTGGGCCGTCGTTGTTGCCACTAATTGGTGCTTCTTCCTCCAGCACAGTCGTAAATTGACAGTAGTCTGAGTCTCGTGTTCCTAATAGCTAGCTCAAAAACATTGACTAAATAAACACTCATATTTTATAAGTACTCTGTGTATAATAATATGTGTTATTGATCACGTTAAGATTTGGTGTGTATCTGTATGTGTTGGTTGCGTGTTTTGTATTTTTACAGTAAGGTTGTGGAACTATAGTTTTATGTGCATATTAATATATTTATTTGAATAATAGTGTATTGTTAACAATTAAGATATAACAAACATTATGGAATCTCCGGCTCGTTACAAACAATTACATTCCAAGAGGAAAATATTAAGTAGTAAAGAAAGGGCAATGGTGTTAAGAGTCTACACGTATTTTCGTAAAGACGGAACTTGCTCAGTAAATCAAGCGGCAATGGAGACTGCAGAAGCTACAGGTATGTCTTATAAGTTAGTAATCTCTATTAAACAAGAATTCAAAACTAAGGGTAAGTTATTGACACCAATCAAAAGAAATAACTGTACTCAAATGAGGCGTTTGGATAAATATGACAGTTTTACTCAAGCAGCAATTCGCAGAAAGGTACATACATAAAAGCTTTATACATAAAATATTTTAAGCATAATTACGGAGGGAATAGAGAAACGTTAATAAACTTCAATCTTGAAAAAATTACGATTGTGGAAATAGGTAATGTTTCTAGAAAAGGCTGTACACCGATAGTAAATGCTTTTACCTGTCAATTGAACCCCCCAACCACCCCATGCCTCATTGTTTACAATGAGGGATTTCCAAGTAAAGCCTCCCCCCTCACATTCCAACAACCGAAAGCTAGAAAGTTTGGCAACTTGTACCAGAGAGAGAGCGAAGATAAATCTTTTCTCCATAAGACCTGCAGTTCCCTCAGCTATGAAATTCGGTGTACAACGCTCAACATTTGTTAAATAATGGCGGCTAAACAAGTGCGAGGAAACAGGTAGCATGACGTGGGCGCAAGTACTAATTTTAGTGTCTGCCAAAATGTTGGCAATAATTTGGTACAAAGTTTACAAAATTTCATTTATTGTACTCACATTTAAATAATGTGTTCTTATATAACTATAACTCTACAAATAGCTTATCTGTTTATATAAAAGTGTAAATTAAATGTTCTAACTTTATCTAGTTAGAGCATGGGTTTGTGCTTACTAAACACGCGAACCAAGATTTGATCTTGAAAAGAGATTCTGCAAGTGAAACCTCATGAAAAACAACGCTTCATTATGGAAACGACAATTAACTTTCAGATAAACGTTAACAGGTACTTAAACCTCCCGATAAAAATGTGATGAATAAATACATTTTATCTGGCAGATAAAAGCTATCTGGTGGTCATAAGATGCACTTTTAACTTATCGACCAAATAACAATATTTAACGGCCAGATTAATATTTATCCAGGAGCCATAAGACCGACCCTTAGAGAAAGGGTTGAAAAACGCACAGTAGGCCTACTTGTCACCAAAAACTCAGAATGACGTTATCGATGCTTGTAATGAAGTATTGCTTAGGAAGATTGTTTCAATCCCACCAAGTGCTTTACAGTAGGCTACTTTCTACTGAAACCATTGATATTTCATTCCTCAAGCAGTTCGGTATTGATGATCGTTACCTTAATTCTGATCAAATTAAAGAAGATTTTCTCCAATTTGAGCCACTTACTGATGTCACAGGGAAGAACTTAGCCAGTACCCTTCTAGGCTCTCTCCAAATTTTGGTATAATCACCGAATATCTGACAAAGCAAGGCTACGGTGGAGGCTCATCAATGAGTGGAAAATTCAATGCTGTGCAAGCTCTTTTACGCAAAAAACACTCATTGGCCCAATATGTGCATTGTGACCATATAGTTTGAATTTGGCAGTGAGCGAATCGAGTAACATTTCTCCTGTAAGAATCTTTCATGGAACGGCTAGTAAACCGAGCAATTTCATCAAAACCACTAAGCTCTCTAATGCTTTAAAGAACACTCTTCAGAAAAACTTTCTAGGATCTATGGCTTTCAGATTGAAACATATGTGTGTCACGTGCTAGATAAACAGGTAGGATGCCGTAATTTTGCTACTGGAGATGCTGGTTGCTGTACATAAAGCTTTGCAGGAAATCCCGAACTGGTCCTATGTAGTCTCATCATCAACAGCGCTACAATTTAATTGTAACGTTTCTGGTCTACTCTCACGTGCTGGTTCAAGTGGTTTTTTTTATGAGTTTGTCTCTTTGTCACTTCGTTCAACAGGAGAACACGGAACCCATGGCAGAAATGAATATGGTATCTTACGCTCACCATGATATACAATCAATTAGAGAAAGAGCAGACAGTGAATTTAGTGAGATATTCAAATCTGCATCTGAGTTGCCAGGAGGATTGGGAATTGTGATGACATTGACACGAATAGCTGGATATCAGACACAAAGGTGTATCGTTGAGGATGAGAAAAAGTCTCCTGAAGAGTACTTCAGAATTTATATTTGTGTGCCTTTTTTTTAGATTCTTTCAGTAATGAGCTATAGCACCACTTCCTGAAACAAAAAATATTTATTACAGAGTTTCATGTGTATTTTGCTTAGTGAGGAAATTATTTTTATAGCTCCAGAGCAAGAGGAAAGCATGAAAAAGCTAGCCACCTTGTATGAAGATGACCTAGAGTGTGATTTGATTACGACAATTGGAGAGCTATGGCTTTGGTACTGCCACATAGGACAGTTTTAAGGAAACCTAAAAATGCTATTGGATTTTATTTGAAATGCAACCGAAATGTTTTTACAGACATAAACAGATTGCTAAATATTTTCATTACGCTTCCAATTTCCAAGTATAAGTTTACGGTCTTTATCAACATTGCGTCAGCTAAAAACTTAGGTCAGAAACACTATAGGAAAGTAAATACTGAACGGTTCGGCTATGTTAAGCATTTACCGAGAAATTAGTGTTACTTGGGAAGAAGTCATGGACATTCTAGATGCATCTGCACGGTGATTGGACTTTCGACTAAAGTAATTAAATAACTGAACTTTTCAACTATAATAATTGTTCATACGTATTTAATTGTAATCCATGCATTGTGGATTTATGGTTAGTTTTGTTGTACTGTTTTAAAGTCATATTGTGTTAGTTATTATTCTTCTATTATTATACTTTTAATAAAATGTCTAAAATAAAATATATTTTTATTCTACGAGTTTAAATAAATCTTTGTTGAAAAATAAGAGGTGGTATTAAGCAAGTAGCTTTTAAATTTTACCATAAATCTTTACACGTTAAATCTAAAATAAAAAGGTTTCTAGTTATGTAACTGGTCAAAATGCCATAATTATAATAGTAAAATATTAATTCCATTATCTACTGTACAAAGTTAAGAATCTATTTAACACTTAACGTGCAGTACTAAAACTACTATCTCATAAATCAACAAGTGTCTTCTAGACATCCTAAAGAGGAAATACTGCACTCACAAAGATGGTAAAATACTTAAATATTTCCCCAAACAGACCACTTCAAGCAAAGAAAACTCGTTAAAAATGCTAGAAAATATTTAAGTAATTCAAAAATTGAAATCATATCGAGGGCTTTCCTCATGAGAGGTTGAGACACGAACGATAAGTGTGGCCACCTCCATAAGAAATGAAGGCGAGCGTATTTGTCGCTCACAGAAACGTTTTCAAATCTGTCGCTGTCGCTGATCACCAAGTGTGGCCGCCCTCATAACAATCTATGCAATACAAAGCGTGATCGTAGCCTGAGCAGGAGTTGCGGCACGATGGTCTACAGTTATTGGAACAGAGTGCCATTCATCTTACCCTGAAAGTTAGCAAGCTTACCTTGACGGATTACACTATGATACAGCTTATAAGATACCATCATAGTGTAAACCGTCACGGTAACACTGTCACCTTTAAGGGTAAATTGAGTCTACATACCTTCCTATAGGTTACAGTTGGATTTAGAATGGAAAGAACTTCCTTTACAGAAATCACTAATATCACTAACAAAATGTTAATATATTTATATTTCAAGTCATGTGATCCACAGCTTTTGATAGATATTATCAATATCTATAAAATAACACAAACAACATGGCAAAATGTTATCAATGTTGACCAAAAAAAGGCTCTGTTTGTTTGTTTTGAGAGTTCCTTCGTGCCAGAATGTTACTGTAGTTTATACATAGATATGTAAGTACTTCAAACAATGTGTTTTAAGTTACTACAACACTGGAGTTATAAGCGTGAAGAGGGAAAACTAGAGGAAATGAAAGTGCAACAAAGTGGATAAAGGATTATATGACCAGAGGTAAACCACATGTGCACCCTATTGCAACGGCCCTGAATTGGACTCCCGACCTGCCAATAAACGATCAATTATAATTTAACTTTTCAGATTGCACAACCACCAGTACGGAACCAAAATCAGGTAAATATATTTGGAACTTTTGCTTCAAACAAGTGTTTTGATTAGAGTGCAGGTGTGATCGAAATGGTGCTAAGAGTGTAGGACGATTGGCTTAAAATGCATTATCAGATGACGGATACCAACTTGTTTTAATAGCTTGTTAAAATCAATCAAATTTTTTTTAACATGATTTCAATCACGACTCGCACATTGTTTGAAAAGCCTCTAGAACAGGCCTGCCCAACCTTGAGTGGCGTGAGGGAAACTGGCAAAATTGTGTGTGTCCAAGGGCAAAATAAAATATAAAATGTTGTAGCGTGAATGTTTAAAAACAAAGTTTAGTAAACCCTATCTAGCTACTACTAAACTACATAAATGTACATATTAGTCTGAGGAAAATCTTTTACTGTTCTAAAGAAAACTATGCAGGCTACCATTTAAGTGTTAATGAATTATGGAAGTGTACAAAACAACAAAACGAAAATGACAAATAATTCAACACAAAATTCAATTAAGTTCAAAAAAATTTCACGCGATATTTATTGTTTAGCTTTGAAAATAGTTAACTCAAATAGAGTTCAATGCAATACTTGGCGAAGCAAATTTTCAGCTAGCATATTTTAGTTTGGAGTGTATTTGGTAAAATCTCTTGCAGTCATTTAAATGCGTATCAGTTAATTATGATCTGTACTTTGGTTTCAGTATTTTCATGGTTGAAAACCCTGATTAGCTTACGTAGGTAGAACCAAAACATACAACCACCTTTAATGATATATGCGTTTTAGAATAGGGTACTGGTCAGGCTAGATTATATTCCAGAAGTTGAAATCATTATCTCTAGTTTTCAATGAGAAATGACATGGCGGGCATTTTAAATGCTCTCGTGGACAACATGTTGCTCGCGAGCCATGGGTTGGGCAGGCTTGCTCGAGAAGAAGTTATTTACACTTTGACGAGTAATATCGTCGTTGCGAAACAAAGGGCGAGTAAAATTAGGCTCGTATCTATGCACTTTTTATAGCAAAAATATGTATAGGCCACGTTAAATACAAATATTGCTTAAAGAAAATAGCAGAGTTTGATTTTCAACACATGATAACCATGGCAGTTCTCATTAAAATGTCAGCATTTGACGACAAACTTTTTAAATGAAGAGGAAAGGTTATCATCAAATCCCAGGATTCCGATGACAAATATTCAACAAACGTTGAGATAACTATGTGTAGAAAATTAATCTAAAAGCATTTATTGAATCAATAATTGATACGCTGTGTTAAAAAGCTAATTTTTTTCAAGTGAAAGACTTCTGGCAAACCCAACTAGATTTAAAATATTTGTCCCAAGCTATTTGTGTAAGACTGTAGCCATCAATAGTGCGAGCGTTCACTAATGACTGTAAAGATCGTCTCAGACGACCTCACAAACACAATCGTACTCAGAACATCCCCCCCTCCCCTTGCCCCTGACGCTTTCCACTCATAGCTTCTAATTGCTCGACGCCACTTACGTTCCTTCCTAAACTTAACAATAGATTTCGGGAATCGCTCCAATAACGGAGTCCCTTCAGTCTCCCCTCTCCCTTCTCTTCCAAACAACCGCGCCAAGTCAAACTGTGGGTTAGGCCCTCATTAGCGCCCACGAACCTTCTTTCAACATCAGCTCCCGTCTCCCCCCCTTCAAACCCCCCCACCTAAACCAGGAACCTCCAAAACTTTATTCTCAAGTGATTTTAAAACGTTCTGCCCCCCCCCAATCCCCCACCTTTTAAACTCCCCACCCTCCAATCAGCCTTTCAAGCCTCTATTTCTGGCGGTATACTAGTTAAACACCCCACCCCACCCCTCTCTCTCTCTCTGACTCTCTCCCGTATCCCACACAGTTCTACTTCCATACTCACACGTTACGAGCTCGTCTTAGCCTCAGGAGGAAAAATAGTTTTGCAACGACATGATTTTATCAGCTTCTTAAATTTACATAATCAAAGCAATACGCTATAATATTCAGAATGTAATAATAATAATAATAATGCCTACTAATAATCTTTTAGCTGTAGAGTCACAATATATTTCAAGGTATTTCAAGGTCACGCTTTCTTTTTTGGAAGTAAACATGTGTGGAAGGAATAAGCGATGTAATATCTGTGTTGTAGAACATTGGAGAAGGTAGAATTCTCTGATGTACGTCTTAATGAGCGGGCGCTCTACCCTCGTTCTCGACTGAGATCCAGTGAAGAAAGCACGAATAATTTGTATCGGGCATTTAATATTAACTGTTTTAATTTAAATAGCTACGTGTGATATCAGGTCGCGAAATCACTTTAGTCAGAGCGGTTATGACATTCAATAAATAAGTGATTCATTTTTATTATTGATTTTAACTAACTCATACCTCTGAATAAGAGACAGGACATAATTAAATAACTGATAAGAACCCGAGTTGTAAGATATGCCAAACGGGATCTTTACATTTTCCACCAGGAACCAATAACTAAAATTTGGAAATACAGGAGTTTGAAAAGAAACAAATAATAAGCGGAGCTGTGATAATTTCATAATCATCATAATCATCATTATCATCATCAACATCCTCATCATCATCCTCATCATCAACATCCTCCTCCTCATCATCATCAACATCAACATCCTCCTCATCCTCATCATCATCAACATCAACATCATCATCATCTATAAGTAGTAGTTTTGTGTCTCTATATTCTAGCATTCCAAAACCAGGAAACCTGCAAAGCTGAAACTTGGTATAAGCCTATGTATTTAAGAGAACCTTGGAGTATGTTGTACCTCAAGCGTAATTTTTAACTAACATAAATAATAATACTTAGCACCGCGTCTTACTACCCGTTCGGGTTATATGCTTAAGTACTAATTACACTAATGGGTTAGGAATTGGGAAGGTTGAATTTAGAGGAAGTGAACCCGCATTTGCGTGGAGGGAGAGTGGAAAACCATTTAGGAAAAACCACCCCCAGTTCACCCGACCGAGATTCGAACCTCGATCTCCCCGTCCTCGGCAGTCAAGCTCAACACGACTAGTGCGTTAGCCAACTACGCCACAGAGGCGGGTCTAACATAAATAGGTTCACATATATATCTTGCAAGTGTGACGACCTAAACTGCTCTAGCACCAAGGTGAATAGCTCAAAAACTAAAATAGATTGCATTAGTTTATATACACAATTCGTTCACACTGAAAGCATGCCTTACATTGGCGTACTATGGCGTAGTTTATAAGATAGGGCCATAGCGTAATCGTTCAAAGTAAGACTGCTATATTTCAAGGTAGACGGTGTATGAAGAGTGTTACACATAAACCAAGCGACCAGTGGTGAGATTGGCGTGGGCTTACTTATTTAGTGTAGCCTTAGTTTGTGTTTTTACACGTGTTGTGATCCTGACGTCTTAAATCAAGTGTTTACTGGTTTGTGTTATTAAAAAGGTAGAATATTCATAGAAATATGTTCACTATAGGTTTGTACTGTTTATTATAGAAGCAATTCATTTTTTGACGGAAGTTCATCACAAAGGTAAAATCTCACACCGAAAACCATATACATTTAATACAGCAAGCTTTACCCGGAACCCCTTCAACTAGAAACAAATAAATAAAACTAAAAACAGTGCTTATGTTGGTAATACTTACATGGTCTTTTATATTTTCGTACGTAAAGTATTATAATCGTATAAATTTACGACCTTGAGATTATGACAAATATTTACGTTTTATGTGCCTCCGAAACCAAAAGAGTAGATTATGTTCAAACCTGGTAACTAGATGATAAATGACGGTAATTTAAGACATTTCTAAATGGTTCTACTGATTTTAATTTTAATTATTTGTAAAATGACACTTGGCCACGGGAAGCGAACCCGGGACCTTTGGATTAGCACACTAATTCTCTACCACTGAGTCATTCAGGATTCATCCCATGTTCAGTATCATTCATCAATAATAGCTTAAGATTGAGTCTGTGATTGACGTGTGGAAATCATAAACTATATACGAATATGTGCGAACACAGTCAGAGGTGCTGGGTTTGATTCCCGTGTCCAAGTGTCATTTTTCAACTAATTTAAATTAATTGAATTGTGGTCCCCCCCCACCCATATGGACAATAATGTAAATACAATGATTTGCAATCTGTGTGTTGATATTCATTCTGACGATTTTGTATAAAATGTATATCTTGGGTGAGTTTAACATGACCAATAGAGATGTATACTGATTTTACTTGGTAAAATCCGTTTAAAGGTAGTTTAAAAAAAAATTTTTTCTTTTAAATTTTAAATATTTAAAAATGACTATAACAATTTGCTTCAAAATACGTATCTAGTAAGGTTTTTACTATATATATATATATATATATATATATATATATATATATATATAGTAAAAACCAGTGGCGTAGCTGACATTATGAAATGAGACTGAAATGTTGGTTAAAATCGTTTTAGCTATTATATATTGTATTAAATTTAGCCGACGGTTTAGTAATATTATGCTAATCACTGATGTTTGCTCACAAAACACGTCAGAGATATAATGGCCCACTTAACAATACTTATTTATCTGCTCCATTATTCCATGCTTCCATTTTATAACTTAGATATAAACTAAATAGTTAAAAAAAAATTTAGCGCACAAATTAAACAAAACATTTTCTTCAAGTTAAAATTATATAATAATATTTCTTTTAGAAAGGCTCAAAGTAACCAAACGGGAAAACCACGAGATGTCTCATTAAAATACTATAATTAAAATAAAGCCTATTTTGATTCATTTGTAATAAAATTGTGTTATTTTTATGTGAAATAGTTCTACAGCTCTGAAGGTCTATGTGCGTAAACGTTTCTAAGCCAGCCAATATATGGGCAGTTACATGCCTGATTATCTTTCGTAAAAATCTTTTGTCGAGTATGCACTAACACCCTTCCCCTCCTCCCACCTTTTTCGACTGAAAATTTCCTAGAGTTAAAATCGCAACGTTGCCAAGTATTAAAATAAAAGTTAAAACTGTTAACAAAATACCGCATATAGTGGCCATATGATCGCACTGGCCCTTTCATTAAAAAAAAAAGTTGTATTAAGCTGAAATTAAAGTCCTGATATAGACTTTTTTTAAATAAATATGGACTGTTAAGTAATAGGTAATGTGGGTGAACTAGTATAATTGATTTTTTTTATTCCAGCTCTGTCATTATTGTCTAATCTTATAGTGAGTTTTCCTAAAGTGAAAAATAATGCAGAAAATTTAGATAACAAGAAAGAAAAATTCTGAAGTGGATAAAAATTACTTACATGTTTAAAAATACTTACTTGTGAATAAACTAAATCTTCTATAACAAATTAAAATCCTTTTTTTAATAAAGTGGCAAATGGGGGGAGGGGGGGAGCAAAGTGGTATTTTGTAAATATCTTAAAATGTAAAGACTTTCTCATAAATTATTACAAATACTTATTTGAAGCTTTTAAAGGTACCTTCAGTATGGATTCTGTTTTTAATTTATGTATAGTTTGATAAGAATTAAGACATATGACATTTTATAACTATATCATTTTTTAGCCCCTAATAACATATTCATCTATATCCCAATTTTCCGTATATAAAATGTTCAAAATTGAAACTTCTTTGGCTTATGTTGAATTTTATCGAGCCCCCTTCAATTGTTTTGTTTACGCGTTATCCTACAATGAAAATGAACAAAGTTATTACCTAAGACAACGTTCTTCAACCTTTTTACATAGAATTAATATTTCGCGGACCAGCTGACAGCTTGGAAAGAAATAAAAACCAATGTGGTTAATATTTTATTTATTAAATCTAGTATTGAATAAAATGCTTAGTTAGTGTGACATCTGCTGCTGCTTCTTTGTTGGAAAATACGTGGTTGCAGTGTTGTTTCTTAGAGACGAAGCGCTGCATTAGCATACATTCGATTTCTCTGTTTGGTTTTTATGTAGAAAAAACGACCAACAATTTGATATCTCTATAACTTAGAGATGGATATTTTCTTTCAAGGGATACCCAAAATTGAGACAATGGTTGTATTTTATGTCTGGACACCAGACTGACATCAGAAGACAACTCTACCAGAGTTTCTTTTTCACGAGGATCAAGTGCGCATGATTTTATATCTTCAAAGAAGGTATTATTAATCCAGAGGTTACCTCATTTTTAAGGAAATAATTATTAAATTATTATAATTAGCACTGCGTCCTACTATCCGTTCGGATTATACGCACTTACGCTAATGTGTAATAGAAGGATGATTGTGAGATGAAATGGAGGACCTACAGTTTAACGTGGGATCCGAACCACGGTGGAGGCCTGACACTCCACACATTCACAAGTTGTGATTAATACACGTCTTGTCAGAGGTGAAGGAAGGGTTTGGCAATCAGATATATGTGTCGGGACCGAGGATTGAACCCCACACCCTCAGCACAGAAGTCCGACACCTTACCCTCTAGACCACCAGGTCATCTAATATAATAATTTATTATTATTCAAATGTTCAGCTAACACCCTTAAATGTCAACCATTAATGTTGAATATGACTTTCTGGTTGATATTAGCATCAATATTTTTTTTTTCACAAAAGTGGAAACATTTCTACATCCTCCTCTTGTACGCAACTATCAATTTTATTTCTCAGTGTGAAAATATTTGTACAAGACCTCAAAAGAGAAATATTAGGTTCATTAAGAAGGCTAAGTATGTCCACCATGTATGCAAACTTTTCCATCCACTCTCAATTCAACAATGGAGGAGATTTTGGTGGTGAGTGCCCATATTCCCACACAATGGAGATTTTGGTGGTGAGTGCCCATATTCCCACACAATGGAGATGTTGGTGGTGAGTGTCCATATTCCCACACAATGAAGATGTTGGTGGTGAGCGTCCATATTCCCACACAATGGAGATGTTGGTGGTGAGTGTCCATATTCCCACACAATGGAGATGTTGGTGGTGAGTGTCCATATTCCCACACAATGAAGATGTTGGTGGTGAGCGTCCATATTCCCACACAATGGAGATGTTGGTGGTGAGTGTCCATATTCCCACACAATGGAGATGTTGGTGGTGAGTGTCCATATTCCCACACAATGGAGATGTTGGTGGTGAGTGTCCATATTCCCACACAATGGAGATGTTGGTGGTGAGTGTCCATATTCCCACACAATGAAGATGTTGGTGGTGAGCGTCCATATTCCCACACAATGAAGATGTTGGTGGTGAGCGTCCATATTCCCACACAATGGAGATGTTGGTGGTGAGTGTCCATATTCCCACACAATGGAGATGTTGGTGGTGAGTGTCCATATTCCCACACAATGGAGATGTTGGTGGTGAGTGTCCATATTCCCACACAATGGAGATGTTGGTGGTGAGTGTCCATATTCCCACACAATGAAGATGTTGGTGGTGAGCGTCCATATTCCCACACAATGTAGATGTTGGTGGTGAGCGTCCATATTCCCACACAATGGAGATGTTGGTGGTGAGTGTCCATATTCCCACACAATGGAGATGTTAGTGGTGAGTGTCCATATTCCCACACAATGGAGATGTTAGTGGTGAGTGTCCATATTCCCACACAATGGAGATGTTGGTGGTAAGTGTCCATATTCCCACACAATGGAGATGTTGGTGGTGAGTGTCCATATTCCCACACAATGGAGATGTTAGTGGTGAGTGTCCATATTCCCACACAATGGAGATGTTAGTGGTGAGTGTCCATATTCCCACACAATGAAGATTTTGGTGGTGAGTGTCCATATTCCCACACAATGGAGATGTTGGTGGTGAGTGTTCATATTCCCACACAATGGAGATGTTGGTGGTGAGTGTCCATATTCCCACACAATGGAGATGTTGGTGGTGAGTGTCCATATTCCCACACAATGGAGATGTTGGTGGTGAGTGTTCATATTCCCACACAATGAAGATGTTGGTGGTGAGTGTTCATATTCCCACACAATGGAGATGTTAGTGGTGAGTGTCCATATTCCCACACAATGAAGATGTTGGTGGTGAGTGTTCATATTCCCACACAATGGAGATGTTGGTGGTGAGTGTCCATATTCCCACACAATGGAGATGTTGGTGGTGAGTGTCCATATTCCCACACAATGGAGATGTTGGTGGTGAGTGTCCATATTCCCACACAATGGAGATGTTGGTGGTAAGTGACCATATTCCCACACAATGGAGATGTTGGTTGTGAGTGTCCATATTCCCACACAATGGCGTGAACAGCCTGGAGTTCATAGCTCGACTACAAATTCCATTAATGATCATCACCGCGTAATTCATCACAGAGTTTAGTTCAGTAGAAAGTTTCTTTGCAGTTAGATGCTCTCGGTGGATCATACAATGAGTGGACAAAACTTCTGGGTGCGCGACTACCTTTATTTCCCCAACTACTCCTGAGCGACGTCCAGTCATGCTTGCAGCACCATCCATACACACTCCGACACATTTGTTCCAGTCTAAACCCTGCGCTTTTAAATACTCATCAAGGGCATTAAATATCTCTGAGCTAGTGGTCCATCTAGGTAAGTCAAGTAAACAAAGAAGGTCTTCCCTCAAAGAAGGTCTTCCCTCAAGTCTTCATCTTCACTATACTTTACGAAGCAGAGTAGGAGAGCATGGTTACTCACGTCAGTTGATTCATCAAGTTGAATCACGAAGCATCTCTATTTCTTAATTTTCAATATCGGTGGTCATGTCAACAATTCTCCTTTGAATGGTGGTGCCCTAAAGTGGTATAGCCTCTAGTTTTTTAGTGGCTTGAGGACCCAAAATTTCTCGTACGACATCTACGATGCAAGGCTTTACTGATTCCTCACCAATAGTAAACTGTTTGTTCGTTTTAGCTATTCGAAGAGCAACTAAATAAGACGCTTAAAGCAGCGACTTGATACTAGTCATCACCATTTTCATTTTACTTTTTGAATTTTCATCTGGTCACGTATTCTTTCAAAAAAGTCCAGTGTCGTATCAGTATAATCTGTATGCTTCAAATGCAAATGACGAGCAAGTTTGGAAGGTTTCGTAGCGTCATTTGACAGAATTTCAGAACATACTACACACAAAGGCTGTGGCGATAGTTCACCGCCAAGGGTTGCAATAAAACCAAGCTTTAAATACTCCTTATCGTAATGCCTAACCAAGTTTCCTTTCTCTTTTTGGTTTGTATTGCACGTTCTGAAGTATCATCATATTTACTTTTCTTTGTTGCTTCTAAGCTTGAAGCACTAGTATTTGGTACACTTTCGGTACCATCACTACTTTTATCCTGAATAGTCTCCTTCCCTCTACTAAATAAGGTTAAAAGGTTTTCCTGTTTGACATTTTTTGTTTCCATTTCATAGGGTTTCAAATTTTACGAAAGAAAGAACTTGTTTTCCGAATTACCACAACACAAAATTATAAAACAATAAGCAAGAGCTCGATAAAATAAGAATGTTTGTGACGTGTCGTCTACAGGCGAGATGACGCAATATTGGTATTCAGCGGCCGCGCACTTCACCTATACTCGTGGTCGAGACTAGCGTCCCACTCTACCCGCAACAATGAGCTGACTTTAGTCACAGGCCGGAATACTGAAGCTTGGCAACATTGAGTTGAGGTCGGTCAACAACACAGCCACGTGCAGTATTGCTTATTTAGTTCGGTTTGTTTTACTGTTCGCGATGTTTGTTTATCGTGTAATTTACTTGATTTGAAATTTTGCGTGGTTCACGCTTCTATTACATTATATTTTGGGTCATATAGCAAAAACTACAATAGATAAAAATAACGCGGATGTGATAATTGATATTCAACTAACAGTCTACATAACTCCAGAATCCTCGGTTTTGTAACTTTTGTGGTTATGCTTGCTACAAATTGTCGGTTCGTTTGGAATGGAGTTGTTTCATTTATTTTTTAGTTGGCCATGATACAAATGCTAACAATTTCAACGATATTACCAAAGGTGAACTAATAATTATCCCATTAACAACAGTTTCGCAGACTGGAGTTATTGGACATACAATAATGAGGATTTTAATAAAAGATCAAGTTATAAAGTAAGTTTCTTTAGCAAAAAAATCAGAAGCTACCTTTCCTGTGCACCTGCTTCGGAGGCCGCATGGTATAAGGCACTATTCTCACAATAGACTAGACCCTACATGATTCAGGCAAAATTTTCCGCGGACAGGTACGAAATTTCCGCGGACCAGCACTGATCCGCGGACCACAGTTTCAGGAACACTGATTTATATCACAGCCAAAAGCCACTCGAATTTATGATATCTAGTTCCACGTGTCCATCAAATACTCTGCCTTAAAAATGATTGAATATCGACCTGAGCACAGTTAATCGGTAGAGTATTGACACGTTAAGCCAGTGGTCCTGGGTTCCATTCCCTTGTCCAAGTGTAGTTTTTCAATATACGAGTATTATACTCGATCTGTAAAATTATATAATTTCAATTTTCTAAGTTTAGCTATTAATGTACAAATAATTGTGCAAGCGTTCGTTCGCTTTCTTCCGTGTTATCGTGAATGGGCTGTACTAGTAGATTGCCATAGAAATATTATTTTAGAACAGAAAAAAAAATCACTACGATTACCCAAGTTAACATCATCTATCAAACGATCAAATATATAACAAATGACTTAGCATTAGCGTTATGGAGGCTTTTTTTTCACCACGTCTTACTACCCTACATAGCTTAAATACGATAGTGAGTCGAGGATAAGAAATACACAATATTCGAAGAAATGTCCCCACATTTTCATGCATGAAGAGTAAGAGACAATTTAGAAAAACACACCCTCAGTAATTCCAGCTGGGAGTCGAATCCCGATCTACCCGTCAATGGCAGTCCAGTTCAACATGAGCGTGACACGTTAGGCCATGCGAACACCGATGCGGGTTTTATTGAGTGTGAGTGTGTGAGTATGTGTACACTTATTTACCCTGAAAGGTGACAGTTTAATTACACTATGGCCCATTTATAAGCTATACCATAGTGTAAACAAGGTAAGCTTGCTACCTCATATCATACATGAAGGGTGCAAATATAACTATACATACCTATGCATTCAAATAAAATTACACTCTTGGTGAAGTAAACTTTGTGATATTTTATATTTATGCAATGCATAACAAAACATTTTCAGATATAGCTACTTAAAAATCAACTTTGACTAGAAAATGGATGATGTAGCTCTTGGGATAAGCCGTCGTTCAATATTTGTGTCAAGATTAGAAAATGCAAAAAAGTCAATATTTCATTTAAAACGCTTGGTGATGTCAGTACTAAAATAAAATGTATGGCACAGAGCTATAATTCGGGAGCTTTGGAAAGGAACGTATTTCACATCGCTTGGCTCTCCTCCAAGAAGTGACTGAGGAACATGAAATTAAGAAGCACTAGTCTAAAGAGAGATAGAGAGGGAAATAGCAAATAGGACTTTCTTGAAAAAAAATTCAACGCACGACTCTGGTGCGCAGTGTCAAGGCGTGTTAGTATCCATTGCTGCCAATGGTTGAAAATGATAAAATATTTGGTTTAATCATTTGGCTTTGAGAGACATTGTTTTGACTCACTCTGGTAAAACCCTTAAATGGAACGCCTAAGGTCAAATGTTTATATAAACGAGACTGGGTACGATGTTTGTTTGAAACTATTGACTGCGCATGTGTAAGATTTAATAACTTCCATTGAGAAAGCAAGACAAAGGGCCAATTTTGCATATGAAACTGGCCCATTCCATTGTGGTCTAGGTAGGTGGATCCTGTATTTAGTATAGAATCGCACTTGAGGAGTACTAAGTATGACTATGAAACTGGCCCTAAGTCTTACTATCGAACTGGCCCAGAGTAGATCTGCTTTCAAACTGGGGCGTGGCTAAGTTGTGCTGCTATAGAGGTGACAAGAAACACCGAGCACAATAAAATCATATAAAATAATGTCTATGCATGCCAATTTTTACTTCCTCGCTTAAGAAAGTATTGTGACTGTCAAGAAAATCGATTTCGAGATTTTGATGAATTAAAAAGTTACATGACCCTCCCGAACATGAAAATGTATTTTTTGAATTTCTGTCTATCTGTCCGCCTGTCCGTCCGTACAATGGACTAGATGCTAACTATTTTACCGATAGGGATAAAACTTGGTATTTAGGGTTTTCATAGAGTTGTCCCGATGAGTTTTTTGAATTTGATATCTAAACTTAAAATTAAGGTTGATTTATTGAGGGTGATTTTTTCGAAATTGACTATCAGGAATTTAATTAAATTTCATTTCTTAGCATTTATCAATGTTATAAACAAAATTACTACTTTTATTTTTTCGGCAAAATGACTTTTAAGGGTTCCGGTCTGATGCGTTAATTCTCAATTTTTGTCTAATTTCCGAAAAGTTGATGTTTTTCTTTGACCTCTTAGGGGAAATGTTTGTACAGCACAGGAGTGAATCCAGGATTTTTTTGAGGAGGGGAGGAACGTGGGTGCTCCCATCGGGATTGGGGTGGGGAGGGGTGGGGTGGCACTTCATGAAATGTTTACATAAAAATACTTCAAAATTTGAGAGTAAATCTTTAAGTAATTTTTCAGTATAACTCTAAACTCAAGAATAATCCTCAAATGAAGAGTATAGCTCGAAATTTGCGATTAATATTGAAATCTATTAAAAGCAGATAGTAAGAACATCAACAAATAAGCTTAGTAATTAATAAGAGGGAAATAAATTTAAACATTATAACAATTATTATATTTATTCTTTTTTTTGCTATTCAATCAATTAGACAAAATAGATGGAATTATTCCAATTTCTAACAATCGAACTTTAACTCTACTCTAAAATATAGCTAATTATTTCTCATTCTAAATCGAGATTTTACCACTAAGCCATACTAACACGTTATGTGTTTGGTATTACTCAAAGATTTTATTTAAAGCATGGTTTTTAAAAATACATTATTTTAAAGATATTTATTTATTATTAATCAATGAAATAGTAATAATAAAAATGATAAAATAAATTTAAACCTAAACAATATTTGTGCAACAAGGTGAGAGGCGCGCAACTTAAATTCGGGTAGTTTCATTAATCGCTATTTTCACCCTTTTAATACTTAATGTGAATTTCTTAAGTATTTATAATAATTACCGCAAATTAATCATTTAATAATACTACCAATAACAATTTAAAAAAATTAAATCTTGTTAGTGAGATAATATTGCGTGACAATAAAGCTAGTAGTGACTTTAACACTCATTTAATTGGTTTCATTTCTTGAATGGGTGCGCACGCCCCCTTTCTGGATCTGACCCTGGTACAGCAATGATCTATATCTCTCATTTTAGATTCAGTAGTTAATAATTACCCATTTTATTGGTAAAATTTTATAAAAGAAAAATTCAATAGCAATAAAATGCCGAAAATTATAACCGGAAGTTAAAATTTTAATACGAAGTGTAGGCCCTTGGCCTTTTGGGACCCAATATCAATGTTTTTTTACTGGTCCAAATGTACAGGTTAATTCTTTAAGAATAAAATTATAAAATTTAAAACCGTGAGTCAACGAATGTTTTACGTAGGTATAGCGCAATTTTTTCTCAGTTTCGCTAGTGTATATTATACTAAAAATTTTGAGTAAATATCTCCATTTTCAAACAGTAGAGTGAGAAAGACCGTGAGGTGTTCCGTACCAATTTTTTTATTTAACCTCTGAGGGGAAATGTTGTAATTCAATGATCTATCTCCATAATTTTAGATTCATTAGTCAATATTTACCATTTTTATTGGTCTAAATTTATAAATGAGAAATTTAATAAAAAATGCGATACAATCGCTAATAAATTGTCGAAAATTTTAAACGAAAGTCGACATTTTTATACGAAGTATTGATCCTTGTTGACCCAATATCGATCTTTTTGTTTGGAGTCCAAATATGCTAGTGAGGACTTGAATTCTTTAAAAAGAAAATCATAAAATTTAAATCCGGGAGTCAAAAAAATATTAAACGTAAATATAACGCAACTTTTGCTCGGGTTTGCTAGTGTATATTAATTCATTGCCCATATTATATTAAGAGTTTTGAATAAATAATATATAGCTCCATTTTTTAAACAAAGGTGTGAGAAAGTCCGTGCGGAGGACCGTACCATTTTTTTTACTAGTTTGTCATAAAATAACCGTTTATTATTTTTTAATTTAAATGAAATGCCTGCCTCTTATTAGATTTATAAAGGAAAACAATGTGATTGTTTTTAATAAATTTCAATCAATAGTTAGAGTGAGTATGCCTGACTGAGAAAGAATATATCATTTGCGAGGATATACGATGGGATTTCATGTAAAGCCAACCTGTTTGTTGTTTCTTCGTGATGTTTACTATAAATAATGTATTAAATCAAAAGTAAAAGCATTTGTTTAGTGAATACTGTTGCCAGCTCTTTAACTCACTCAAAAAGTGGGTGGATGATCATTTTACAAAGCTATATCCTCAAAACTAGACCATCAGCTACTGTCTAACAACTTAAAAACTATTTTGTTATTGTCAGTAGAAAGTATAAGCTAGCTGAAGGGCGACGTATTCATCAATTTTATATAGGTGAAATGACCCCGAGATTAAACTTACTAATAATACAACTCAACGGGCCGCCTGGAATCTGCCAGTCCACCCTTGGAGGGGGGGGGGGGGTTATCTGATGCAAGTTTCAGTGGCGTGGAATGTGGAATGTTGCCAGTAAGTGAGATTGTTAACACTGTACCTGTTATTTGTTCGCTTCTATCAGTTCCCATTTGACTAATCAAACACACCTTTAACGGAGACACTGTGTCCGGTGAATAAAAAAAGGTTTCACCGAGTTGGATGAAAGTTCACAGGGACAGTTTAAACAAGGCATGATCCTACTGACGGGACCGCGGGACCTTGGTTCGATACGTATTAGATTCGAGTATTTATGTCCAGGTTTATTCTATTTACCTGGAATCCAATTGCTGGCACCTAGGTTAGGGGGGAAAGGGGGTGATTGAGAGCAGATCCTATAGTTGTCCTCTGAGACGCTTGCTGGGTAAGTGTTGTTACGTGGCAGTCGACTGCTCTACAGCTAAATACAAATGTCGGCCAGATCTCATTCCTTGTCCTGCTAGCTAACCATTATGGCAGAATATTTACCTTTGTATTTGTATGAGGTTGACAAAATAATTGAAATTATTAATGAAATAGAAGAGGAAGAACCAGCTCATCTTACAAAGCTATATCCAGGATTATATTAATATACACAGGGGTAAAAGCTCAGGGACAGTGTTTGAAGTAAACTCTGCCACAAGTGATGTTTCCTCACACTCAGCATTCATCAGGACCATCATAGCTCAGTTAGGAGCAGTATCTAATAATCACGGGTTCAAATCTAATAACGTAGGCTTTAACTATATTTTTTAATTTCATCTTATTGAAAACAATAACGCTTCACAATAGAAATTATATAAATATAAGCTGGTTTTAATTTTTAATATTTATTAAAAATAATCATACTTGGTAGCTGAGCCTGTGTATATTTACCCAGGCCTATAACAGAAAAATTATGCTTATTTAAACATTTACAAGGCAAACTAATAATAATAATCAATGGAATAATGAGATCATCATACGGTTTTAAAAAAAGTTGATAGTAAAAGTGAAACTATATTGATGCTTTTATAGGCCTAATTGACTAGTAGGCTATCTGTTATTCAGATTATTTTTAAAAGTGTACGAGGATTTATTTTTGAATCTCAGACACTGAATGCAGACACAAACGCTATTATCCAAGCTAGAATAACTTGAGTTTAAATAATAATAATTTTGTAACTACTTCTTTAATTTCCGAAAATTTCGAATCAATCATCTTCGTTGCTAACAAATGGAAGATTCAAAACTAATAAAAACAGCTAAATAGTTTTAATGGTGTACTCGATGAAATGAAATTGTTTTATTTTGCCAACATATTTTATACAATGACAAGTTTCAATATCATTAGCCGTGTTTTCACGATTGACTTGGTATCGCTGTTTACTAACAAAACGTTTTCACGGTTCTAGTCACGTGGTTGGTTACTAGTGTTTATGGTCAAGAAGATACCGATGTATACAATATATATATATATATTAATGTATATTTATAACATATAATATGTATAATATACTGTATTAGACATATATATCAAATGTATATTTTTATAGGGCCTATAGGCTATATATTATATAAATATGTAATTATGATAATTTTTATTATAAAATATATAGTATATTATAGTCTATGTATTATATATATATATATATACCCACTCATGTGGTACGCAGTCTGAGGCGTCAGGCTCGGAAAGCTCTGGGTCGCCTCTCATAGGAAAGTTGAGGGACGAATCTCCTCCGCCTGGTGTTCTGCAGGATGGATTCCACACGTGCTCTGATCGTTTTACAATCCTCCCTACGATAGTGCAAATGCACTACAACTAAAACAATCTTCCTCATACTCACCTCGGTGGCTACATGGTCTAAGGCGCTACTCTCACAATAGACCAGACTGCCAATGATGAGATCGTGGTTTGATACCGGTCGGGTGTAGTGAAGGTGGTTTTCCCTAAATTATTTCCCCCCTCTTTCTCCAAGTGAAAGTGGGTACACTTCCACTAAATTCAACCTTCCTCATCCTTAAAGACAATAGCCATTAATTAATAAGCGTATAGCACGAATGGGTAGTAAGACGCGATGTTAAAGAAACTTCCTCATCCTTACCCCTTAGGTTAATCCGTTTACAACCAAGGTGTAAAACATAATAACCTAGTGAGAGGAGAACCAAATGAAATCCACAGCAAATAAAAGAAAGAAGCCAGGCAAGCACCCGTTCTTTTTGTAGCCCTGGCCGTGTTAGTGTTGAAATGAACCTCTTGGAACCATTCCTCAGGCATTGATTTATATCTCCTGACAAAGACATGTTCTTCACCCAACCCCCTTTACCTTCCTTTTAACGAGAATACTTCTCAACATTTGGCATTCCGCGAAAAGGAGGTAGGGAGACCTTGTTAACTGCTTGTAATAATGTTATCCTTGTTGCACAACAAATTAAAAAAAAACCTTAACGTTATCCAGTGTGTAAAAGGGGAGTCGCTCTCTGAAACACGCTGCCAACACCTAGCATCAACCCATAACACTGTCCACACAAGTGTTAAGAGCCACGGTAAAATAGTGTCTACAGCAGCTGTTCAACTGTTTGTGAGCGTCACATCAGCTCCATGTTTTACCGAGTGTCATTTGTCAAAACAGCGCGCGTGAGGGGGGAAAGGGGACGACGTGTGCTGCTATCTATCTGTCGGACCTTATGCAGGATAGCTCTCTATTTTATCATGCTGTACACAAAGCAAGCGGCTCTGGTAATATATAAAAAAATAATATATTGAGTCTTCAGAAGAAAGGGAAAGAGATGAAAGATTCAAAAAACAACATTGTAAATGTTTTAATGGTTGAAGTTCTCCATCGTTTTCTGCCTCTGAAAAATCGAAAGCCAGAGAATAGAAAGCAGATAAAAGAAAATATGTTAAGGAATCGCATTTTGAAACTCTTGTGGGTTTTCGAGGAAGATTATAGTTGAGAATAGCGATATGAAGATGTGGTTTGAATACGTAGAGGAGATAGTGAATCTGTGATGCGCCAAAATAGATAATGTACTTTTTTTTATTCTTCTTCTGTGGCTACAAATCACATTGTCCAATCGCGGCATAAAACTGCACCTGTCGTGGGTCTTTAAACAGTATACTGTCCAACAAGTCAAGGTCAACACCGCTTGAGATGAGTACGATCGGTGTAGGCTGTCAATATCTTTACTTGTCAAGTCATCTTTAATAAAAACACAGGTGCACCAAAATAACATTTAGGGGAAGATAATTTAAATATTTTGGTTGAAGAAGCAGTTCATTTTTTTAAAATGAGACTCAGACAAAGATTAAGCTATTTTACATTATTCAAATTTAATTATATTTAAATAGGAAGTTTGTATAGTAAAATTTACTAAGCAAACATAATGTTGGTAGGGGTCCAAATAGAGTGAAATCTCCTTCAATGGACACCTGTGAATAATTGATTCTTCTTTAAAAAGGTCAGTTAAAATTTCCCCGTTAAAATAGCATGGGTTCTTACTATGAAACAACTTCCCAATAACAAACACGGATAATGCTTGAGACGCTTGGACAGAAATTGAAAATATTTGTCAATATTCAGTATTTTACTGTGAGAACGTCATTATCTCGTGTAAAGTGTGAACAATCTCACCTCCCCCTTCTAGTTAGAGTTTCTAGAATAGCCTAATTATTAGAGTACTTCCAGTTCTTACTTCCCACCACTTTCAAGACATCAGCGGGGGTTGTTAAAGCAGTTTAGTCTGTGTTTATGTCAACATAATATGCATCACACAAGTCCTATTGTTCATATTTAATTTTATTTGTGTATTGTTCTATATATTATACAATCTGTACAGTAAGCTACGTTTAATATTTGTTAACTGGTAATAAATCCCGCGTAAAATACTGCACAATGCAGTAATAATGTTTTAGTTAAAACTCACAGTAGGCCTATATAGACTCATATAGGTTAAACTATGTTCAAAAAGAATAATTTTTTGATATTTTAAAATTATTTTCCCAAATAAAGGGCACTTCTTACAAAAGAACATTTTTTTTTTATCCCAGAAGGTCTCTATTAGTAAGCGATTTCACTTTAGCTATAGGTCTATATTATATAAATATATAAACTTTGATAAGCTTATTCCCAATAATTGAAATTAGCCTTTGAGAAAATAGCTTAACCGATTTTGACAAACGAACACTCTTTATAAATATTAATTCATGTCTATCACAAACAGAACTGATACGTAACGGTTTTTCACAGGATCAGTCCTGAGAGCTGAATAAAATTTAATCAAGTGAAAAATGACACCAAGGACACGGGAATCCAAGCCGGGACTTTTGTCTTTGAGCGCCAATGCTCTACCCCTGAGCCATCCTAATTCGTCTCGTCCCACTGAACCATTCTTCATTATGTGTTGGTGTATTGAGTGTAAACGATTGTAACTGGTGAACGTATCGAACCCTGAGAGCTATCCACAATCATAGTCATATCTGACAATATGACGCCATGCAATTAGTAATAGGAACTGAGATTGAAACTCATTTAAAAGTGTTAAAGCTTAGCGGTCCAGGATGTAGGCAAAATAATAGCTTACAACAAAACCCAATCTTCTTAGAGAACTTCCAGCTTCCCTCTCGTGTACGCAGAGGATCATCTGTGCACTCATTCTGTGTCTACATCACCATGAAAACCATGATTTGTGTATGTTGTACATCGGTAAATAAAATACTTATCTTTGGTTAGAAACAATAACTTAATTCTTACTTAATTGGTGTGGTGCAACATATAGATAGATGTCGTTTTAATGTTCTCGTCGTGGAGTTAAGGAGAAAAATATCCGCTTTGATTAGAATATAAAACACAGAGAGCTCAAAATCTATGAAAAGTTGAGAAAGCATTTGCCAAATAAAAATTTAACTAGAAAGTTGAGTGAGGCCTCATTCTATGGAACCTTTCCCATTAAAAAGTTTAGAATACATTTTAGCGTGATAATAATCTGCAATCATCGCTGCAGCTATTCACTATTTAATGTATAATTTCTGGTTATTTGAACAATATCTAAAATTTGCAAAACTATTAAAGCTTTTACAAATATGAAAATATGTCCCCTCCCCCTACCTGCCTGTTTGGTGTATACGCATTTTTTTTTTTTAACTGATGCGGTAAGGATAATTAAGATATAGATTAGACAAATGTACCCGCATAATCGAGGACCAATATTGATAAACTATAAGGGATAAAACACCTTCAATAAAGCCAACCGGGATTCTAGACCAGACCTCCCTATCACCAGCAAACAAGACTAGAATAGCCTAACATTTAACATTTTGTCCGCATGCACACCGATGCGGGTAGTATGCAAATAAGATAAAATCGAATTTTTGCGTGAAATAGTTCAAAGCTGAAATTGCCAGTGAGTGTCGCAGGAAGAATTCGATCTAATTTTTTGTTCTAAGAAATTGTTAATTTTATTATACGAGTATTAAAACAAAAAATTCCAAAAGGAGAGAGGTGATCTCGTGACCTCCAGGTCTGCCAACTTGACGAAGGGGAACGTAGCTCTGCGCTAGCGCTGTGTGATTTAGTAACGGCCAGAAGGGCAATTACCGGTCACAGCAGCGGAACTAATTGGGGTGTTTTGGGCCTTGCGGCCGCGGGGAGGGGGTAGGAGGTCAAAGGAGAAGGAGGTATTTAAAGGAAACAGCTCTGGCAAAGTGTGGTGGCACAACTTGTAGAGTGAATCTCGCACAGGCTCAGACTAAATACATGCAGGAGGGAGTTTGTATACAGAGAGATACAGCCGAATGTAAATTAATATAAGATAAAGGTAAAATACAAGATTCAAATTTAAATCAATAAAATGAAAAGAATGAGGAGAAAATAAAAAAATATGAAATCAAATATACTATCTTAAAATAATTAACTCGGTTGAGGAGACAATGGATAGCCAAAAAGGCTATATATAAACAGAAAGAACGAGGGGTGAAGTATAATCTACTTCTCTACTATGCATTCACTCTGTCATTGTATAATGTGCCGCAAATATATATTTACCCTTTCACCCAAACACCATAATACCGATTGAGCTGACATTTCACATGGGCATAATTCAGACGTTCGGCTAACATAAGGGTTAATCAAAATATCTTAAATCGCTTAACCTAAAACACCCAACTCAAGGCCGTAGCCAGCCAATAATTTCAGGGGGGGTTTGGTAGGCAAATCTCCCAATTGCTGAAAGTTAGAAACAAATTCCAATTGATAAACAATTCTAGAAGCTCTCTGAAGTGGTTTTTTTTTCATGCTAAAATAACTCACTAACTGCCAAAGGCTTGGAAAATTTCTGAATATTAGACACTTTTTGAAGCTCTGTGAAGTTTTTTTTATGGTAAAATAACCCCCAAAATGCCGAGGGCTAGGAAAATTTCAAAATATTTAACACCTCTCAAAGCTCTCCGAA
Organism: Timema podura; assembly: GCA_033556935.1. Classification (NCBI taxonomy): domain Eukaryota; kingdom Metazoa; phylum Arthropoda; class Insecta; order Phasmatodea; family Timematidae; genus Timema; species Timema podura. The sequence continues at coordinate 46,298,219 of JAVRXN010000008.1, read as the reverse complement.
GTGCTTTTCATGGTAACACAGCCCCCTAATTTGTATTTGTATCTTAATTTTAATATTGTTTGAACCATAAATAAAACCATATATATTCTGTTCATAAAATTTCGAGGGGGGGTTTGAACCCCCAAAACCCCTCCCTGGCTACGGACTTTCCCCCACTCCCCACGCTCTTCTGTTAGGGAAATAAATGTTTGTAAAAACCATCCCTAACACGCCCTAAATACTTATAATGATACCTTAGTATGAGAATCGAACTAGGAACCTTTGACTTGACATACCAGTCTCATATCACTAAGATCTGTCCTGTCACTGCACCCTCATTTGTGGTAAAAACCATTCTTAATACACCTTTAATATTTCTTATGATACTTAATTATGAGAACCGAACTAGGAACCTTTGACTCAGTACACCAATCACACCACTATCACTGCATGTGAATTGTCCGATAAACCATCCTTATTACCTCTAACCAGGATTCTAATCTTGACCTTCTCCTCTCCAGGGCTACGTTAAATTCCTCAAAACTTGTTGAAAGTTGACCATCTTTATCGAACCATGTTGGACAAGAACTGACGCCTTAGTCAGAATGTACACCGGAGAAGGTTTTACGTTACCAACTCAAAGTTGATACTATCCTCCCGTTGAAGAAGAAACTGCTAATATTGTCTTTACTCCTTCATAACCAGCCTGTAGACCAGGCATGTTAAACTGGTGGCCCTATCCATGGGTCTGGCTATCCATCGCGCAATAAGGCTCTATCTGTAGGGCGGATTTACGACTCTGCCGCCCATAGGCACTAGATGATTTGTCGCCCACTTTTCCTAACCTAGTTCCTAACCTTCTAGATTCCCGTTTCCCCTCTACCACACGTAATACACCGACACGTATAAAATTATACCATATTCACGAGTGCTATATGTGGAATGACAGATAAAAAGTACTTACATTATTTTACTATTATTTTATTATAGTGAGGTTTTAAAAGTAGTATGAATCTAAGCAAATACTTTAAAAAATTGAAATAAACAGTCTTACACTACCACAACACACAAATCCAAATATTATAAAATTTAAAAATATAAAGTCTGCATTAGAAGACTGTATAGAACATGTTACTACAGATAAAATATTAACATGTACCCAATAAGAAAATAGTCTATAGTAGGCCTATCTTTCGCCTTTATTTTTGCTGAGCGAACTGGTTGATGATGCCAGACAAATCCCTTTTATCCAATAAGTGACCTTCAATTAAGACGATTGTAAGTGAATTAAGGCGATACTCTGTCATGTTGGTACGCAGATACAGCAAACCACAACAATCATCCACAATGAAGCCAAAAAATTATTTTAACTGGCAGAAAATATATGTATTTTTTTTCGTCATTCAAAATTTGCCGATCCTAAAATCTGCTGCCGTAGGCACGTGCCTACCTGGCCTATGCGTAAATCCTTCTCCCCCTATCCGTGAGTCTGTCCTGATGAACTATCACGCAGTGCGGCCCTATCCGTGTGTAACATTAGCTATACAAGCTAATACTACCCACCCGAATACAAAGCTATGAAAGGTGCATCGACGAGTCACTTCAATGAGGTGCTCTAGGAATACGCTGATTGGCCTAGCCAGCCGACAGACAACCTCATGCGATCTTCACTGCCTACTCACCAGATTTCCGGTCTACGTGTCTAGATGATGACGGTTGTTAACAAGAGAACCATGCTGCTAGCACGTGTTCGCAACGTGGCATTATACTTTTAATATGAAGATTACCCCCCATCCCCCTTATATTCATGAGTTGGTGTTCAGCTAACATTGTTGACTATTATATACGACACTACCACGAGAGGTCCTGTTCTGGACTTGGACATAATCGCTCTAGGATGACAAAATATAAACGACCTATATTGGGTTCGGGTATTTGAAAACATAGTTAATTATGTGATTAAAATCGTTCTGTGTAGGCGTCAGTAATTTTTCACTAGAAAATTTATTTTGGCGTTAGTCTTTTTGTAATATTTTGATTTATTAGTTGGCAGCCACTTTTTGATTATTTTTCTTGCTTAGAAAATATAGTTTAAATATCAATTTTATTGCACTTGTGGTTACCAATAGTTTTTTAACATTAAAATTTGATAATGTTTAATTTATAGATAAAATTTTGTAGACGTATTTTGTTTGAAGAAATTATAAAATTAATTTTTTTTTTTAGTTTATAAGTTATAACTTTACCAATAACCTATTCGTTTAGTGAGAAATTATCAGTATTTTAATGTAATATTGCTTTGTTTTCTATTATAATGTTGAATATTAACAAGTGGAAATATTCTCGATTATTTCAAAGGTGGTGGAAGTAATAGTCCCACAGAAGTTTGAGAAATGTTGGGAGGTAAAACCTTTGTGTAATTTATTTTGATCAGAATTTATATTTGAATTTAAATTTAATCTTAAAATGTAATGATAAAATGATAATAATATTTAGCACTGCGTCTTACTACCCGTTCGGGTTATATGCTATTAAATGTAATGATTTAGTCGGAATTCACAATGGTGATTCAAGTGCTTTGTAAACCGTTTAAAGGAGCTCTTTAAGCTTTTTATCGTTATAGTAAGGATTCAAAGGTTTAATGGTTTAACCTGTTTGTTTAGTCGGAATTCACAATGGTGATTCAGGCGCTTTGTTAACCATGTAGAAGAACTCTTTAAGCTCTTTGATATTCAATCATGAAAATACCTTATACCTTTATATTTCAGGCTCTTTAAGCTCTTTACTATTATATTAACGATTTTTTATTATTATTGGGTCTCTTTCAGACTAATTTGTATAAATAAATAATTTTTGATATAGCTCTTTTGTTTCAAACGTAATCTTCTTCATGAACTACTAGTACTTTGAGAATTTGAAATATATCCTCAAGTGTACTGCCATATTTATATGTTTTTCAACACTACTCAGTTCACCTTGTGAGGCCATGTATTATTTATTTACCTCTGTAGTCTTACTTTGAATAAATAATTCAATTTTTTCTTAAACAAGCAAATGTTCCTATTTTTGTTAGATTAAATTCCTTATAGATTCCACCCACACTCTTCCCGGCTTTTGTGGCCTCTATTATTATTATTATTATTATTAGCACCGCGTCTTACTACCCGTTCGGGTTATACGCACTTACGCTAATGTGTAATGGTAGGGTGATTGTGAGATGAAATGGAGGACCTACAGTTTAACGTGGAATCCGAACCACGGTGGAGGCCTGGCATTCCTCACATTCACAAGTTGTGATTAATACACATCTTGTCAGAGGTGAAGGAAGAGTTTGGTAATCAGATAAATCTGTGCCGGGACCGAGGATTGAACCCCGGACGCCAGCTCAGAAGTCCGACACCTTACCCTAGACCACCAGGTCACCCTTTGTGGCCTCTAGCGGTTAGATTTGGAGGTGGTGAACGGTACAGGTGAGTCTGTCCTGATGATGAGCCATCGTGCAGTGTGGCCCTATCCATGCGTCTGTCCTAATGATGAGCCATCGCGTAATGTGACCCTATCCATGAGTATGTCCTAATGATGAGCCATCACGCAATGCGACCCTATCCATGCGTCTGTTCTAATGATGAGCCATCGCGCAATGCAACCCTATCCATGCGTCTGTCTAATGATGAGCCATCGCGCAATGCAACCCTATCCATGCGTCTGTCCTAATGATGAGCCATCGCGTAATGTGACTCTATCCATGAGTATGTCCTAGTGATGATCCATCGCGCAATGTGACCCTATCCATGAGTATGTCCTAATGATGAGCCATCACGCAATGCGACCCTATCCATGCGTCTGTCCTAATGATGAGCCATCGCGCAATGCAACCCTATCCATGCGTCTGTCCTAATGATGAGCCATCGCGTAATGTGACTCTATCCATGAGTATGTCCTAGTGATGATCCATCGCGCAATGTGACCCTATTCTCAGTGTTATAAACGTCAAGGAAATACAACATTTTGAAATGTGATTCTTGGAAATTTGGCATAATTCGTAAACTTCTGGCATGTGAGGTTGTTGTAAAAAATCTATATTCTCGTTCGACAAGGATCAAAGAACAAAAATGGTTGAATTGCGCACCAAATATTTGCATCGTTTGGCAGCACATACTATATGTATGTTAAGAGGGTGCTTTTCTCCCAAGAAATGAAACCAAAACGCCGAGAGATGTTGGCTTCTGACGCACATTTGTCAATAATTATGAAAGTAGCTTTTGCATTCAATTTCAAGCCCAACAGTAAAACCATTGTTGCAAAAATATAGGGCTCCAAATTTTTTGTAAACATATAGGGTGAAGCTTATGTTTTTATGTAGGCGGCCTACTTTACTCTTTTTTTTTTTGTAATAATAAGATAATAAATTGGTATTAATTTTAATAAAGATTATTACAGTATAGAATTTTTTAATAATGCTTTCTCAGTATTTTTAATATTCAAGATGGTCTTTATGGACAAATGAGTTTGACACACCGGCTATAGACTGACAAGCTATGAGAGCGAGCTAGTGACTGACTGGTCACACGAGTTTGACACACCGGCTAAAGACTGACAAGCTATGTGAGCGAGCTAGTGACTGACTGGTCACACGAGTTTGACACACCGGCTAAAGACTGACAAGCTATGTGAGCGAGCGAGGACTGACTGGTCAAACTGGCAAGCGAGTGTTTAGCAGACATCCTAGGTTATTCAGGAAAATATATCCATCAAAAAACACTTCAAGCATCTCTGTTCCTAGAAAATCATTACAAATAAATTGTACGGAACTCCGCACGAACTTTCTCACTCCATTGTTTAAAAATTGAGATATTTACTCAAAACTTGTAATATATGTGAAATGAAATAATATAAGCTAGTTAGCAAACCTGAGCTATTTTCGACATTATATTAGGGGCTGCACATCTTATGGTTATCGCATTGCTTTTAATTCCTCAGCTATAAATTTAGACCAATAAAAAAGGTAAACATTGACTATTGAGTCTAAAATGATAGAGATGGATCATTTATGTACAGACATTTACCCTAAGAGACTAAAGGAATATTTTTTGAGAGACTTACTTCTCTACTTAATCTATGAAATTAGAGAATTATTGCGTTAAAACTTAAGTAGTATCTCTATACAAATAAAGCTCAAAAATTGTATTAATATATTTGCCAATATCTCAGAAACTATCAGTTTTATAAGAATTTATTTCAAATAACTTTATTTTTAGTGGTTTTCCAATTTTTAATTGATAAGCTGTTTTGTATTTAAATGTTTGCGGATATGTAGCAATATCCGCTTCCCAAAGTACCTTAAAATGAATTTTTATGGGAAAATGAAAATAGCAATTTTATTTATAATCTTAATTAACGCCTAGATATGAATTTTAATCCAAATCGTTAGAGCTAATTTTGATAAAATTAATTTTTTCTATTTTCACCTCTCAGTTAGCTACCCTTACTTTTAGGGTTAGATATCCAATTCCAAAAACCCCTCGGGGAAACCTAATGAAAACCCTAGATATTAAGTTTTAGCCCAATCGGTGAAATTGTTTAGGCTCTAGTTGGAGGTACAGACAGACAGACAGACAGACGGAAATTCAAAAACATTTTTTCGGATTCGGGGAGTCATGAAACGTCAAGATTCATCAAAATCTCGAGTTCGATTTTTTTGACGATAACAATACTTTCTTTACCTGTAAGATAGCGAGAAAGTAAAAATTGTACGGTGAATTTGTAATGTAGTTTGGTGGCCATGGAAGTTTGGTTGCCATGGAAAGTGAAAAAGTGTTTAGTATCTACAACAAACTCTTATTATCATGTCGTCATGATAAATTATAAATGTCAAGTGTTGTGATTTTTTCTAATAAATGATGCTATGAATCAGTCAACATAATAAGAGTCCTCTGATGCTAGAAATCAGTCAACATACTAAGAGTCCTCTGATGCTAGGAATCAGTAAATAAACATACAAATAGTGATCTGATGCTAGTAATCAGTCAACACACCAAGAGTCCTCTGATGCTAGGAATCAGTAAACATAAAAATAGTTATCTGATGCTGGTAATCAGTCAACATACTAAGAGTCCGCTGATATTCCCAAACATTCCCTACATGCAATCATGAATCCTCAGCATTAAACCACACCTCTGTCACTAGCTTATCGAGCATGATAATCATATAATGGACGGCGGGGTGAGGAGAGGGGACATTGTTAATGACTAATGAGAGGAGAGAGGTGCGCGTGGCGGCCATGTCAGGTCCACCCATCCACCCTTGCGAGCAATACGTCACTCGCTAAGCAGCAGTTTCTGCGAGTGACTGATTGGGAGTGCACTCCAACACCACTGCAACGCTACTACTGCAGCTGGAAACATGCACTTCACTGCACTCCACGCCATTCACACGCGCTCTTATCGAGACACGCGGGTGGGAGAAAGGAAAGAAGGGTAAAGTTTTCATTCATTGGCCAAGCACATAGTACTCGTGAGAACCCGTTCCAAGCCGAGGTTCGGGAATATTTTGAACCCGACCACAATTCACGCAACCATCAAGAGGAGACGTTAAATCTCTCCACACGACTTGAGCAAACAAATGTGTGTTAAACTATTTACTTTAGCTTGTTTTCTGTTTATTCCTTTTCATCAAAGTGGATAGTTTAATCGATATTAGCTGTTAGCGATACTAGAATAATATGGTTCTAGTTCCAAAAATTACTTGTGCATTTTCATACTTTGCCAGGTTTGTACACCCGAAAAATCTCACTACTGATGTAGTCAGGTAGTACCTCATGTACCTCATGTCTCAAACTTTGACACCTTGTAACATATCAATCATTGTTTTAATACAAAAATACTTGTAAACATAAATCATAAGATATATTAAATACAGTTTGAATATTAAAAACAAGGAATTAAAATTAAAATATTTAATACATATAGTTAAGTGATTGAGATATAAATTTGATAAATCTGAATTCAGAAAATTATATTAAATACTATATTCTGAAAGGCAGCAGTGTTACCTTGACGTATTACAGTATGACCCTATCTTATAAGTTACACCATAGTGGAATAATACAAGGTAAGCTTTCTGTTAAACAAAAGGTACCTCCAATAATTGATAGTATTTTATCCACGCTCATTTAACTGTGGGCTATTTTTCGCCCAAATACTTCATCATAAATGTGTCTTGAGGAATAGAATCGATAAATTCAAGGTGTATGTATCCCTTAACACTCATATCAGTGGTATAATAGTCTAACACGTCTGGTTCGCCCATGATGAGAAGGTCAGGGTTTGGACCTCGATTAGGTATGCTAAGAGTTTCACTATATTCCATCAACGCAAATCTTCCATAGGAATAACCAGTGATCAGTGGTGGAACCTAAATATTAATTTGGCGGGGGTGGAGGGCTAATCACGATATTTTGGTTAATAATCATTACACTAATGTGACTTGCCATTTTTGAGTGAGTAAAATCCTGGAAGTTTGGCTCTCATCACGGAGCTAACCAGGAAAGTTCAGCGCGACTGATATTCAAGCACAATTTGACCGCACACGTAAAATTTATTTGACACAATATGGTGGATCTTTTTAGTTAAGTCACAAAATGTATTATGTTTACAATAATGTTTATCAATTTCAGGGCGGCTACACAGCATTAAAAAAATTTAATTCACGTACTGGTGGTCGCGCGGTATGAAGCGGCCTATCCCTTCGCTTAAATCTGTTTATACCGAATTCTTACAGTTAGAAACGCTACTAGATCTACTTCCACTTAGTCATACGTCAAGTCATATGAAAGACTAAGGCTATCGTTTTATATTATCAATACTTATAAAATAACATTAATAGATAGATAGTAAAATGTTAACACTGTCAACAACAAAGAGTTTGTATTTTATAAAGGGCTCTTCTTATCAAAATTGGGTTGTAGATATAGCCTTCTTAAAACAAATAAAGTAATCTTTGAATAGGTTACAACAGATTTTTAAGGTTTCAGCGCTGCCATTTCTATAAGAAATACCGCATTTTAAGGATATAGACGTCAGAGCACTTTATTACATTAACTCAATTATAGGTAAAGATACCTATAGAAACCATCCCTTAGATCAATAGTTCACCACTTAAGGAGGAAAAATATATAGAATTTTAACTTAATAAATTCTTTGGTTTCTACAGACAATCGAACCTAAGACATTTGTATCGGTAATAAAACTCACTACCGATTGATCGGTATAAATTATTGTTCGAGTAACCCATTTAATCAACAACCAGAAAGGGTTAATAGATTTATAGCCGCTTTTCGGGTGAATGTTACGCCTTCTCTTTGAGAATTTTTTTTTTTGCACCGCGTCTTACTACCCGTTCGGGTTATACGCTTAAGTACTAATTACGCTAATGGATTAGGAATTGGGAGGGTTGAATTTAGAGGAAGTGAACCCGCATTTGCGTGGAGGGCTTTGAGAATTGATTATCACAACAAAGAATTGCGGGGTATTATCACAATTGGATACTACCGCTGATGTAAAGTACCCTAAAAGTCATTTTCATGGAAACGTGACAACTGAGGTTTTTTTGTAATGTTAAACAATGCCTGGATAAAAAAATTTAACAGAAATGGTTATGGAATATTTCGAGAAAATCAAGCTGTCTCTTTTTGCTCTTAAGTAAAGTACTCTTTGTTTTAGGGTTCGATCTTTAGTTCCAAAAAACCCCTCGGGGGTTAGATCCAAAGTTTTTGTTCTACCGGTGAAATGGTTTAGGCTCTAGGTCGAGATACAGAAAGATGACATCTTGAAAATTAATTTTTCGGTTTCATGAAACGTCGATATTTATCGAAAGACTTGAGTTAGATTTTTTTACGAACACGATATTTCTCTCTATGAGGGGTCAAAGAAAGTAAAAATACAACAAAATAGAAAAATAATCTTAAACTGTGGGTTAACCACTTTTCTGACAGTTGAAAATCAGCGGAAAATGGTATATGTATTCGACCTTGTTGAAGACATTCTTTGTCACTTTGTGTAGGAATCAATTTACACCATTTTCCAAAATGTATAAAATATTTTAGGAACGAATATTGGACTGTTGGTTGACCGTCATAGAAGGTCAAAGCTAGCGAGAACTCTCTAAAGGCGTCCAAACTACCAGCATATTTATACTAAATAGGTAGATGTGAAAAAGTGGAGTTTGAAGGAAGTGTGGCCACAATTTTCGTTGAGAGAGATGAAGAAACCATTTAAAATACTTGGACATATCAGCCCAATTTTCGAAACTCGACGTCGTCATAGGTAAACAAGCCAGCTTATGGTAGTTTAATCAATTGCACATGTAAATGCCTGGAGATAAGATTTTCACCATTCAATGCGTTAGTTGTGAATTTTGCTCGTTAGATGCTATGAGCATTTTTTCATGTAGCTAGGGTTTGGAAATAATTTAGGAGAAACGAGCTCAATAAACCCAGCTGGGACTCCCATCGCACCCGTTGTAAACACTTGCCGTGACGCAAGTTCTTAACAGGCAGTTGCTCCTTTCACATTGTTCTTACTTCAGAGTATTTTCGGCGGCTATGACCTCTGTTGGGGTGAAGATACTTTTTTTTATATAAATATACAAATGAACGTGATTAAAGTTGTAAAAGTAGTCAAGTGGGAAAACACGACCATTCTGTCCCGCCGCTAATGCCATATCAATCAATCTGTTTGATTCTTCTAGAGCCAACTTGATTCAACTTGTCCAAGTCTACCGGCAAGTTGGAACCCGGTTGTAGAGCACTATATGTCTCTCTGAGTGTATGTGAAAAAAAGTAGTACCACAATATCCAATGGGAGGGTGATTTTAAATCTATGGCAAATATTAACTATCAAGTAAACTAGTGCGTAATTTAGTAACAGCACAGGTCAGAGTGTTCCGCGATGTTCACAGGTTAGAGTGTTCCGCAATTCACAGGTCAGAGTGTTCCACGATGTTCACAGGTCAGAATGTTCCACAATATTCACAGGTCAGTGTGTTCCACGATGTTCACAGGTCAGAGTGTTCCGCAATATTCACAGGTCAGAGTGTTCCGCGATATTCACAGGTCAAAGTGCTCCGCGATATTCACAGGTCAGAGTGATCCACGATATTCACAAGTCAGAGTGTTCCGCGATATTCACAGGTCAGAGTGTTCCGCGATATTCACAGGTCAAAGTGCTCCGCGATATTCACAGGTCAGAGTGATCCACGATATTCACAAGTCAGAGTGTTCCGCGATATTCACAGGTCAGAGTGTTCCACAATATTCACAGGTCAGAGTGCTCCGCGATATTCACAGGTCAGAGTGTTCCACGATATTCACAGGTCAGAGTGTTCCGCGATATTCACAGGTCAGAGTGTTCCGCGATATTCACAGGTCAGAGTGTTCCGCGATATTCACAGGTCAGAGTGTTCCGCGATGTTCACAAGTCAGAGTGTTCCGCGATGTTCACAGGTCAGAATGTTCCGCAATATTCACAGGTCAGAGTGTTCCGCGATATTCACAGGTCAGAGTGTTCCGCGATGTTCACAGGTCAGAGTGTTCCGCGATAATCACAAGTCAGAGTGTTCTGCGATATTCACAGGTCAGAGTGTTCCGCGATATTCACAGGTCAGAGTGTTCCGCGATGCTCACAAGTCAGAGTGTTCCGCGATGTTCACAAGTCAGAGTGTTCCGCGATGTTCACAAGTACAGCCGCATTTGTAGATGCGATACAAGTGAACATTACACTATCGAACCGCAAGGTTATTTCAAATATATTTCACAAGTAACTATCCTGACAACGTGTGAGTAGTTTGGTAGTAGTCTAGCTCACGTATTTCAGCGTTAGTTAATATAGCTGTGCTGGGGGTCCGGGGTTCAATCCTTGGTCCCGGCACAGATTTATCTGATTACCAAACCCTTCCTTCACCTCTGACAAGACGTGTATTAATCACAACTTGTGAATGTGAGGAATGCGAGGCCTCCCCAGTGGTTCGGGTTCCACGTTAAACTGTAGGTCCTCCATTTCATCTCACAATCACCCTACCATTGCACATTAGCGTAAGTGCGTATAACCCGAACGGGTAGTAAGACGCGGTGCTAATAATAATAATAATAATAATAATAATAATAATAATAATAATAATAATAATAATAATAATAATAATAATAATAATAATAATAATAATAATAATAATAGTTAATATAGGACACATTTTTAAAAGAGAGACATGTAAAAATTATATAGTGATTTCCTTCTTGCCAACTATTAGCAAAACAAATAACGATCATTGAAACTTTTGCTGGGGAAACTGTAGATTGTACGTTTTCTTAGGCAGTGAAAACCTGGAACTCTTGGATCAGTAGGAAACAGAGCCAAGATGGAGGGTATACAATCATTTATATTTTGTGCATCGAGGTACGCGTAGTTATATACAATAATTTGGTAGATTCGAAGGAGCGTGGGAAACCATCTTGATTAAACCTGACCGAGATATGAACCCAGTTTTTCCTCCTTGAACTATGCTAACCAATAAAACTTGACACCGCGCGGTTCCATCCGCGCAGATGTCCCAACCCCGTCTGAACGAGCTTTCAGACAACGTAACCATTTGACTGGGTTGGCTGAATTCAAAACCGCAGTCAAATGAAATATTATTTCTAAGAGAGTCTAGCTCTTCATGCTTTTGTAAACCTTTCAACTAAAACTGTTTATAAATAAATGCTGGAGTTATTTTGTGTGAATGAAGAAATTAATGAAATAATGGATGGAGGTAATCTAACGATTATATTTAAGATCTAGACAATCATTTTATAATCACTATTGTTAATATACGCTTGTTTAGTTTAATTGGTTAAGTTTAAGACAAGGCAAACTAGCCTCAACTTCGCCAAAATGTTACAAAATAAAGCCAATAAATATATAATAAGTAAATAAGTAACCATCACTACGAGTTTTTAAATATTTCAAGACTATGTGTTGTGACCCTGTATTAGATAATTTCCCCCTATTATATTAATTCCCTCTAGGTAGTCAAGAGCATTTCCTACGACCCATAATGGTTGGGCAATTGTGTAAAAAAAACTATAATTTTTATAATTCTAAAGGTAACAGCCCACACCAATTGGCACGCAGTTGCTATGCAGCCCCTTTGGTAGGTTGGATACGCTCAGGATGGGTAGTAAGGCAGGGAACACGAGGGAAAGTAAATCCAACCTCAGCACTCTCCGCAGAGATTATAACATTGAACTCCCCCCCACCAGACAAACCGCAAAATGGGTTGTAAAGTCATATTGTGTTTGTCCTCCTTTTTTTTTATGTTTTTATATCTATCTCTAATGATTCTAAAAGGCATGCTATCTTTCGACGCCACTCGTGATTTTTCTCCGCCCTTTAACGTGGTTGCACTTCTTCTATATTATCCTCATCACCCTAAAAGCTTTTAATAGCCCTGGTGCTTGATGAACCAACTAAAAAGTATTTTGTCATTTATATTGATAACCAAATTAATAAAACATTCATTTACTTTTTTTTCTTTATTAAGAAGGTCCTGAAAGCTTTGCCCCATGTGTACACCCAGCTGAGATTCATCTTGTCTTGCTTCTCCATCTAGTGTGTAGAATTTCTCAAAAAGATGTCTTAACCTCAGAAGTTAGGTTTTGGCACTGATACCGGCATTTACATTTTGCCTGGAACAGACATTATAGGCTAACCAATCTACTAAAAAAAATATAAATTGACTTAACCATTCCAGATATAAGAGTATGTCAATTTTATACTTTTGTTGTCAAATATCCAGTCAAAAATAGAAAAACTAAAACCGTACTGAATAATCTGAAATCAGTGTTGTTTACTATATAAAAATAATGTAGATTTTTAGGTAACGTGAATAAATCTTATCTATTTTTACACCTCATTATTGTATTTATTATAACTCATAGCAAACACAAGGGACCATTAATATTTACAAATAAATAAATTAATTAATCTACTGGTGAATAAATAATAAAATAAACTAACCTGTAGTGAAGATACTTATTTTTCTGGTATGGTTTAATCAACAGAATTTTTGTATTCTTTTCCACTTGCTTTAAGTAACTTTCTTTAAAGATTTGATCCACGTTTAGGTCTATATTTATTTCCCTATTCACGTCTTTGATGTTTGAAATTGTTCTTAGTTCAATTATCTTAACAACATTTAAAAAAATGAACAAAAATAAGATACAAATAATCAGAGGTTATTAACTCAAAAACACACATTAGTGGCGTAGTTAGCTAACGCGCTAGTTTCATGTTGAGCTAGACTGCCTAGGACAGGGAGATCGAGGTTAGAATCTCGCTAGGATGAACGGGGGTGGTTTTTCCTAAATGGTTTTCCACTCTTCATCCACGCAAATTCGAGTTAACTTCCTCTATATTCTACCTTCTCAATTCCTAACCCATAAGCGTAATTAGTACTTAAGCTTATAACCTAAACGGTTAGTAAGACGCGGTGCTAAATAAATAAATAAAAATTAAAGATTACCACAAAAATGGTGTTGTCGCACAAACACCTTTTTGAACTGAACTCGTCCAGTGACTTACATCCAACCCCATCTATTGGCAGCGATAACAAACACAACCAAAAATGTGGGCATGTACACCCACCCGTTTGCTCAGCAATGGCCTTGTACTTGCACCATTTTGATGTGTCAAATACATTTTTCATCTTTTTGGCACTTAAACCTTTATAACTTACCGCTTTACTTGTGCTCATATCAATATGGTTAAACTATTTATACTTCAAAAGGTGTATATATACCAGACCCTTTTTATAAATAAATAGAATGGACTGACAGCCTTTTGACGTTCCATACATTATGGACTTAAGATGTTTCTTTTCACAAGATGTTTACAATTATTTTAGTGTTAGATGAATTATTTGTGGTTAGTACTATTATAAAAGCTTTTCTCCTTAGTTGGAATAATGGAGTAAAATACTAGCTTTAAGGATTTTTTTGTTTTTCCTCAAGAATAAAAGGTTTATTTTCTAAAATAAATAGTACGGGGCACCGCACAGACTTTCTCTCTCTTTCTATAAATTCGTAAGATTTCTGAACGGAATAATGTACATTGTATTATCACCACTCCACATAAGAACACGCATAAAATAGTATACAATGATATAGAATCAATGAGAAAAGAGGCGCATCTTTGTCCACCTAAGAGCATTTCAAACAGTTTAATGTCTTCCACAAGGGTCAACACTTCGTATTAAAATTTCGATTTCTGGTTAAAATTTTAACATTTTATAAGGTGTTGCAGATCTTCAAGTCATCGCATTGATATTTAATTATTCATTTATACATTTTAACCAATAAAAAATATAAATGTTGACTATTGAGTCTAAAATGAAGATAGATCATTGCTGTGCAAACCTTTCTCCTAAGAGCTTTAAGGAAAAATAACATACTTTTTTAGATACTTACTTATATTTAACTACTCTATGGCATTGGAGAATTATTGCATTAAGACATTAGTAGTATATGTTTACAACTAAAGCTCACAAAATTGTATTAATATATTTGCAAATATCTCAGAAACTGTTGCTTTTATAAAAATATATGTCAAATAAAAGTTTTTTATTTCTAATAGTCCTACAATTTTGCAATGATAATTTGTTTAGTTTCTCAAATAGTTGTGAAGATACGGAAATTAACGCTTCTGTAAAGTACCCTTAAAATCATTTTCATAAGAAAATGAAAATAGCCAGTTTATTTATAATCTTAATCAACGCCTAGATACCAATTTTAATCAAAATCGTTTTAGCAGATTTTGAAAAAAACAATTTTTTCTCTTTTCGCCCTTCAGTAAACTACCCTTAATTTTAAGTTTTTATAGACACACAGACAGACAGCATTGCAAAGACTATTTTTTAGGGTTCGGGGGGTCATGAGACGTCGACATCCATCAACATTTCAGGTTAGTTTTTTTTACGGTCGCAATACTTAAACTTTAATGTCCAAAAAGTTAAAAAAAATTCATATAATTGTGTATAGATTGAAAGTTATTGATTTTATAAAAATATGTTTCGTATAAAATATTTGTATTATAGGTATATATACATATTTGTAATGCTAAGTAATTTCATATCTCAAATAGTTTCGGAGCTATTATAAAAAATGTTAATTAACGCATCAGACCGGAGCATTTGAAGCCATTTTGCCGAAATATTGAGAGTAGCCATTTTGTTTGTAATATTTATTAATGTTTATAAATGAAATTTAATCAAAATCGTTAGAGCCGATTTTGAGAAAATCGACTTTTTCTCTTTTTGCCCTTCAGTAAACTACCCTTAATTTTAAGTTTTAATAGACACACAGACAGACGGCATTGCAAAGACTATTTTTTAGGGTTCGGGGGGTCATGAGACGTCGATATCCATCAACATTTCAGGTTAGTTTTTTTTACGGTCGCAATACTTAAGCTTTAATGTCCAAAAAGTTAAAAATATATATATATATAATTGCGTATAGATTGAAAATTATTGATTTTATAAAAATATGTTTCAAATAAAATATTTGTATTATAAATATATATACATATTTGTAACGCTAAGTAATTTCATATCTCAAATAGTTTCGGAGCTATTATAAAAAATGTTAATTAACGCATCAGACCGGAGCACTTGAAGCCATTTTGCCGAAATATTGAGAGTAGCCATTTTGTTTGGAATATTTATTAATGTTTATAAATGAAATTTAAGCAAAATCGTTAGAGCCGATTTTGAGAAAATCGACTTTTTCTCTTTTTTCCCTTCAGTAAACTACCCTTAATTTTTAGGGGTAGATATCCAATTCCAAAAATCCCTCGGGGCAACCCTATGAAAACCCTAGATATCAAGTTTTAGCTCAATCGGTAAAATAGTTTAGGCTCTAGTTGGAGGTACAGACAGACAGACAGACAGACGGAAATTCCAAAACTACTTTTTCGGATTCAGGGAGTCATGAAACGTCAAGATTCATCCAAATCTCGAGTTCGATTTTTTTGATGATCACCATACTTTCTCTACCTGTAAGATAGAGAGAAAGTAAAAATAAATTTTTGGCACTTACACCCCTAAGACTTTCCGCTCTACAATTATATTAATTATATATGTAATAGATAATAGATTACTAACACTCAGGATATTAACGGCTTACAATAAAAGAGTAGGAATGAGGAAGGTGAAAAAAAAAAGGAAAAGCACCTGCATAAGCGCAGAAAGAGGATAGGTAGATATCAATAATACATCACATGTTAAAAACTATTCCCATTGTAACCTGCTAGGAATTCGAACCTCCCCATCACTATCAATCCAATGTATTGCAAGAATGACGCCTTATACTACATGACCATTAATGCGAGCATGTGACAGTATTAACAACAGGGATCTTCAACACAGAGAAAAATAAGATTTAAAAAATAAACCGCTTCACTGCATGCTGTGGGACAAAGACCCAGTTTTGCGGTTTCGTGTCAGGCACCTTATCCGTGCGGCTAGCACCTTAAAACACTAGCTAGTCAATTAAAAAGCAGCTAGCTCGATTGAAAAAATAAACCCAGTAGAACGTCAAAGAGATTAATGGACGTGACATGGTAGAAGGTAGAAAAGTATTTCACTAAACGGAAAAACGCCTTTATCGGCCTTCCACAAGATAACCGTTGTACGTCCTGATGAAAGGATGTATAGCGAGGACTATTCCAGATGCAAAATAGACAGACCTCTCCCTCTCCTCCAACTCCCGCGCTGTTGGCACAAACACTGGACCAACAGAAAGACAGACGGACAGAGGATGACTGTGCTGATCAAATCAACCTCGAAATTGCCACTTAACCGAACGTTTCTTTTCTCGTCCTCCCCACTAACTCCGTTCCCTCTGTGTATGTGAGTGTGTGTGTGTGTGTGCAGATTGCAGTGTCGGGAAGATCAAAGGCAGCCCATCCCCCTTCCACTAACCAAAGCAGCCAAAACACTCCTTCCCGATATAGCAGTGAGACGCCATTTACCCCGGAAAAGGGGCCATAGTAAGGGGTTGGGGAAGGT
This sequence comes from Timema podura, assembly GCA_033556935.1. Classification (NCBI taxonomy): domain Eukaryota; kingdom Metazoa; phylum Arthropoda; class Insecta; order Phasmatodea; family Timematidae; genus Timema; species Timema podura. The sequence continues at coordinate 46,281,146 of JAVRXN010000008.1, read as the reverse complement.
TACCTTGTGCGAGAAGAACCAAGCAGTGTTCATAAGAGGGTGTATTTCACTTCTACTGTGTGGACCTACTGCCAACTATATGATAGTGTTCATAAGAGGGTGTATTTCACTTCTACTGTGTGGACCTACTGCCAACTATGTCCATGTAACCTTGTCAATTATTTTACCCTTATCAATTATTTTAAGGAGGCTAGAAGATCTGTAGAAAAAAACACACACATAGAGAATAGTTTTTATTGCAGCGCTTCTCAAATACATATATTAAAGAAAATAACTAAAAATTATTTTAAAATAATTAAAAAGGAGTCAGCCTTAATAAATTAATATTATATTTATTTAAAGCTAAACGTTTCCAAATTATTGAGAGATCAGTTCATTAGCCCATCCGGCCAATCCACATAATATTCAAAAATATTGGGGTTGCAATGAGGATGGTAGAATTTTCGTGAAGGGGTGGTGGGAAACTATTTGGGGTAAAGGGTTGATACGCTTTGTAAGTTTTGAGATTCCCTGACTTTCCTAGGTTTTTCAAGACAAAAAAAATCATCTATTTTTCAGAAATGGGAGCTAATAATTATAAGTATGATTAAAAATAAAAATTTCCTTGTCTACATTAAGATATGGAAAGATATGAACTACAAAATTACGTTATCTTCACTGTTTTTAATTTAATACTTGACACAAGACTCATAAACACAGGGATTTTAAATTTGATGATCAAATAAATCTGATTTTACTATAACATTTTTTAAATTTTAATTTGGCGTACCCATTTCTCCTTTTAATTAGCTTATTACTCTCAGCTATTATGAGGATTTTAACTTAAGACCCTTTAACGTGCGCATACATTTGACTTTACATAATAACCGTAGGAAAAATAGTTTGTTAACTCTTGATATTTTGCCAATCAACTCTAAAATTTTGAGAATTGCAGTGATTTTGAAACTCCGTCTGCCTTTCTCCTGTCCCAGGAAGCTCCGTGTATCGGCCCTGTTGCGAATGAAAGTATGTACCGCATGTTGCCGGCCATGTCAGTGACGTCACGGGGGTGTGATGGAGGGTCGCTAAGGGAGGATTCTCCTCCAAAACACGCTCCACTACAAGACCTAAGGCTTGTACCAGGGACATGACCTTATACACACAGATACACGTCATTTATCACCCCCTCACCCTTGGGTCCGAGTCTCTCGCTATCTGTGCAATACCTTGACAGTTCAATTAAAGGGTTGGATGGTTGTTGTTGTCCTGGGTTAAGTTATATTCTATTATCACATAAACATCATTTTAAAATATTTATGTGGAATACTTTACAAAAAGGGACATACTGTAATCAATCAAGGTAAGATTGCTACCTTTCAGGGTGAACGGAGAGTGCATTTTATTTATTTTATGTATTTTCTATAAAAATATTGTAGGAAATGTTGAATTTAAGGAATAGGCACAAGATGTATAAAAAATAAATAGTACGGAACTCCGCACGGACTTTCTCGCTCCGTTGTTTGAAAAAATTAAGATATTCATTTAAAACTTGTAATATATGTGGAACGAAATAAAATAAACTAGCAAATCGGAGCAAAAATTGCGCTATACCTACGTAAAACCTTTTTTGACTATCAGTTTTAAATTTTATAATTTTATTTTTAAGAATCAAAGTCCTCATTTGGAACAATAAAAAAGATCGATTTTGGGTCCACAAGGGTCATGAAACTTCGAAATTCACCAAAATCTCGAGTTCGAATTTTTTTTACGATCAAAGTACTTTTTATATTTGTAAGGTAACGAGAAAGTAAAAGTATTTATAGTAAAGTGGAGAAACAAAGGGTGATCTCTAAACTTTTGATAACTTATAATAATCGATTGGGGCCCTAAAAAGGTTTCCAATCCCTGCTTTAGGACTATACCAAATATGAGAAGAACGTAACTACATTAGTTATGGCACTTTAATAATTGAAAAATAAACTCACAAGTGAAAAAAAATTATACAGTCTGGGTCGGAAACGATCAGACGATTTATGCTGAAGAAAGTGATGGACAGAGTGATGGGGTTAGCCTGACTTCGGTTGGAGCTCACCTGATTAACATTATCTTCAAAAAGTGAAGTATTGTAGTTTGCTTTTATTTAGCTAGTGAATACTTACTTTTCAATCAAAGGGTTAAGTTTCAAGTTAATAATCGTCTTATCGTTTCGGCCCCACCTGTACATTCCTATTTATTCCTTACCAGGCACGAAATAAATAGTAAGTCTTTTGATAGGTCTGCTGACCGCCTAGGCCAGTGGTCTCAATTGGAATTAGTCGAAGGGCCAACTCAAGTCGTGCTACGGGCCACAGAAAATAAACTCAGGCTTGCTTCGATTTAATATGTAAAAAATATTCATAAATAAAAAAGTTATAGTAAATTGAAACTTTAAGCTCTTTTTTTTTCAAAAGTATGGTTTATGCAGTTAAATAGAACCTTGTAAAACCAAGCCCGCGAAATGTCGACGTTTCATGACCCCCTAAACAAAATAAGTTGATTTTGCAATGCCATCTGTCTGTCCGTCTGTCTGTCTGTCTATCTGTACCTCAGTCTAGAGCCAAAACTATTTTGTCTATTGGGCTAAAACTTGATGTCTGGGGCTTTCATAAGGTTCCACTGAGGTGTTTTGGAATTATATATTTAACCTTAAACTTAAGGGTAGTTTAATGAAGGGCAAAAATAAAAAAAAATCGATTCTATTAAAATTCGTTATAACGATTTTAATGAAATTTTATAACATACATTGTTTATTACTATAAACAAGATGACAAATATCATATTCTCATGAAAATGACTGAAGGTACTTTATATGGGGGCATTTTCCAACTTTAATTCGTTTCTCCACTGAGATCCGATATATCTTATTTGTAATGCTACTAAGGCGATTGGCCCTTTTCATTTGGCGTGGAAATGCAGAGCCATGGGAACAAACGGTTATCTTCAAAAATTGTTATTGTTATGCAATTTTATTTTCGGAGACGGTTTGTTCAAGAATAGAAGCATGTTGATTAAGCTATACTTTTTATATATACACAACTCCTCTATAATTTCAACGGTAATCAAATATCAATAAAACTGACATTTTTCAATAGAAAACTGCAGGCTTCATAACAAAAAAAATAAGAAAATATAATAATTAATAAACCAAGTTACATTATCTTAGAAGAGGTGTTGAAAATATTAACGTAAATATTTCTCTCGTTCTCATGGCTACCATGTCAGAAGCAAACCAGACCAGATTAGCCTGACGTTTAATCCACGTTCACACTAATGTGGTTCTATCCTAGTTATTTGATTATCTAGGCTATATTTAAAATAATTAAATGAACAACTAAAATATTTTAAAAAAACTTAAATTTTTCCAGATGGGTTAGTGAGATACTTGAAGCATTATTATTTAAATTATGTAAATAAATATGTTTCACATATAAATTGTTAAAAATAATATAATAGAATAGCAGTCTCTGAAATAGTACAAGTGTTTTTTGATAATCAAAGCTATGTACAGTAAAAAATTAATTTTTAAACCAACAATGTAATAACAGTAATTACTGTCGCCAAGTGACAGTGATAAGAATGCTTGATAGCTGTTACCTGAAAGGTGGTGTGTGGTGGTGGTGGTGGGGGGGGGGGGGTAGTAGCTATCAATCAATATTTTCTTTGTTATACCTGCCCTTCACTCTGAAGAACAATAAAGCAGTCATTCAGATCTTGCTTTGAAACAACATGAAATAAACCGGAAAACATTATTTTTAAGTGCTTATATGACTGCGAGCCGGTGATGTATGTATTGCGGGCTGGATGCGGCCCACGGGCCCTGAGTTTGCGAACCCTGGCATAGGTCAACTGACACATGTCATTTATCACATGAAAATTACTTAGAGGTTAAAGCAGAAATTTCCAATTTTGATCAGATCACCATAACTATTTGAGATACGAAATAATTATCATCGCAACGTTGTAATACTCTTAAAATTATACAAATTTTGGGTATGAAATCATATTTTATAAAATCAATTTTGTCAGAGTTAAAGACAAATAACTTGTATATTTTTAACAGAGCTTTGGGAAATGGAGAGTAGAAATGCACAGAACCATTAATATGTTTATGTAACGGTGTCTATTAATTCATTTATTATCTTTGATCAATACAATGTTATTTTTTCCCCATTAGGTTTCTATAAAAATGTATATAGTTTGGTTTCAAATATCTTGAGAGCTATAAATAATATGATTTAAATAAAGGAGCGAGAAAGTATGTGCGGTGCATAGCACAATTTATTTCCCTTATATAAATATTAATTAGTGTGTTTAGTCCAATTTGTGCAGCTATACTTCTCTAGATATTACAAAATGTTTTAGTTGTTGAAACACGATGTCTAATATAATATATATTTTCGGTCGTTATCTTAGATTTGGTAATACCATGCTTTGTGTTGACCAGCCTGAAGCTATCCGAGAATGTAGCGCTAATTAAAAGTACCCTTTTAGTGGCTGTGATAACATCATCGCCTGAATGGTGAGACGAATGTCGTGCAAGACGGTTGACGGGATATGGGGAGGAGGGTAAAGGGGGGGGGGGGCAAGTCTACAGTCGGGGCAGGCACTCTGCTTTTAGTTAGAGCACGTTAGATCGCATACAAGACTGCGCCAGCAATGTCGAACTAAACACGGAGTACTTGACATTCGCGTGAACAGAACCCGAGGAAAAAACCCACAAGCTCTGTCACGAGACAGCAGCATACAGCGCGTACGTTCTGGCATGGCAGAAATAGTGTTGGGCAGAAAGCAACTACACATACATCGCGTACGTTCTGGCATGGCAGAATATAGAGTGTTGGCAGTAAGGTAACTACAACATACAGCGCGTACGTTCTGGCATGGCAGAATATAGTGTTGGGCAGTAAAGGCAACTACAATATACATCGCGTACGTTCTGGCATGGCAGAATATAGAGTGTTGGGCGTAAGGTAACTACAACATAAAGCGCGTACGCTCTGGCATGGCAGAATGTAGAGTGTGGGCATAAGTAACTAAACATACAGCGCGTACATTAAAATTATACCTACTCAATTACTCTTATTTTAAAATGTCACTGTTCAAAAGCGGTGCAGTATTAAGCTCGTCCCTTTCTGAATTTAACTATGCCAAAGAATGAGTATTATTGTATATGTAATATACATTCATTATAAAACGAATCAAATTGATAGGATTTACGTTCACTTTGTAAAATATTTTAATTTATTTCTTGATTTTAAACCAGACTATGAAATGGTCCATAAGGAAGTAGTGGTTGTTTAGAATTCCTCGGGGAAAAACACAATATTTTAAAATAATATGTTATTATGGATTTATACCCGTCTGTATTGTGTACTGAGAAATAATTTTTAGTGAAACAAGGAGAAAATAGACAATTTTTTGACACAGTTTTTAAATACTTTTTGGCGGGTTAGATTTTGATTTATGGGTTTATTTGGTTGCAAAGATCAACCCCAAGATTCAGGTCATAAAGGGCACTATTTGTTGATACTCAAATAGTACGGAGGTTCGATTGGCATTCTCTTATTGTTGAGCGTGTGGCTTTTCTTTTAAAATATAATACTTTAATTTATTAGTAAATAAATCCTAATTAGTAAATTAATATACAAAATATAAATAATTCTACGATAGAATACCCACATTGCACCCGGACATAATATTAAATACTCTGGCGAATGTCAAAAATATCGAGAATATTTAAACTCAATTTTAAGTGAATAACTTCACTGAGATACGAACCAGTGGTACCATAAATGACACATTCAAACAAGAACGTTTAGATAAAACGATGCGTGGTGTCACCCACTAACCAATAAGCCTTATTTTCAGGGCTCAGGGATAAGTGTTAATAATAAAATTCCCCCAAAATATATATTTAACTTTTTTCCGTTGAGTCTTCGTGTTTGTTTGCCTTATAATAAAAAATTAACTAAACTAGAGGGATAAGTACAAGGTAGGCAGAATTTGGAGGAAATATACACACATTTGAATGGAGGGAGAGGGGTAAATAATTTTGATAAAAACTATCCCCCAACCTTTTGATGCAGGCGTTGTGAAAACTAGAAATATAAAAATAATAGCTAATACTCACACCCTTACCTTTAATGGTATCCTGAGATGTCAATGCGACCTCACCGGTGGTCAAGAGTATAGAAGATTACACAGTTGACAATAGAAAACGGGCGGGAAATTATTGATACATTATTACTATTTACAGCTTGTTTCAAAAGGGTAAACAAATCACCTTGTTAACAACACATAAAACTGAGTTTTACTATTTGTTGTACATGTAACAACTTCTAAATAGATTACAATACTTTGTTTTTGTAAAATAAAAAGTGTTTTCTAGCTTGATAGTTTCCTTCTCTTTATAGCATAGTAAAACCTACGAGTACATCAATCGCACAATGCAGCAAACGCCTCAGCATTCATAAAAACCCTTCGATGATGTGAAAATATGCTAAAGGGAAACAAACACTCGAAAGGCTATCTTAGAGACGTGTTCATTGAGGCGAGAATCACCGAAAATTAGAGCTTAACATGACTCTTAACAGTTAGGAAGGTATGGTTGGTTTTTTTTAATCCTCGTCCGTGTGACGTGTCAATACACGACGATAAAAGAGCAGACTATTAAAGAGGTCTGATGTGTCTCGAGTCTTGAGCGTTTTACTTTCAAAACATTGTCATGGAAGATTCAATTACTATTCACCGGACGTTCTTAATATACTGTTGACAGAATTCCATTTGATTTGTCTGTTTGTTTAAAGTAATGATTTAAGAAGAAAGAGAAACAAAATGTTCAGCTGCAAGATTGTTTTCGATGAAATAAGTAAATGGTTAAAAAAAAAATTAATTGTTTTGTTCAACACTAAATGCTATTATTAAATTAATTAAAGAGGTAAATATGAGGAAGGTTGTTTGTAGTAAATGAGCCCCTTAGCGTTGAAAAAATAGGGCAAAAAAACAACAACAGTGCACTCAATAAGATCCAAACCCCGACCTCTTCGTCAATATCAATCCAATAAAAAAGAGAGTGATAACCTAGTTTGTGTGCCACCAATGTAGGTGGAAAAATAAATTAAAACCAACAGTAAAGTCTGATGTGTCCATGCAAAAACATACTGTTTTATTCGATTAGCGTAGTAAAATCACTATAGTAATTGAATACGAAAAGCCCAGACAAAGCGTAAAACGAGGCAGGAGGATATCGAAGGATTTTGATTAATTGGCTGTCATCGTGCTTACAACCCGTCCGCTGGGCTCGTAGCAGTGTTAGGCGTTGAAATTAGGGATTTGGGGACCGAAAACTTTCAAGTTAAGGAGTAAGCTAGGACATTTTTGCCATCCACAAATAAAAGTTTAAGTCGGGATGAACATTTCACTTTATAATCCCCTCCCGAAGTCCAGGTTGGGTCCACAGCGAACTATCTTGAGGGTAGATATTTGAAGTAGCTTCATGTATTCTGTTCATGAAAGTGCAATTTTCTATTCTAGAGGGTTATCCCTAAAGGAAATCATAACAATAGTAATCAATTTAGAAGCAGTTTAAAATTTATAAACCACCTTTGAAATGCATTATGTCAGTATAAATATCAGCTATATTTTGACTCTAGATTATATCAGTTTTTCGTTAATACACTTTAGCAACAATTTTAATTAGCGACATTACCTGATCAGTAAATTCGAGGCTATTATGAAAAGCAGTTGCATCTTAATTTGACGGACTATCGCACTATCACACTCAAGGCGCTAATGTACGAAATAGAACGAGATGGAAGAAAATCAGTTTACTCGGTGGACTTATATTGTTTATCTGATAAGACTTTGCCCCTTCAGCTGACGAGTATAAACATTCATTCTATTTTTTGCCCTGGAAAGAATTGATGTCCATTTCAAAATTAAAGTTTTTTTATTTACTTATTCTTGATAGACAATTCTTCCGTGGACTTTTTTAATCTAATCTTGGCAGGAAGATTCCTACTGGAGATTTTATGAGTGTAGTCGATTTAAAAACAAATTATTTACACTAAAAAAACTTATTTAAGATCAAACAAATAATGTGTGACAACGTTGGGCTATTTTTAGAATTATGTGAGAATGTATGGTTTATGTTTCTTTAAAACTCGCTAAATACAAACTAGATCTCTTAACCTTAGTTAATCCTAACTTGGGTTTCCGCTACGTTCCAGGTAGGCGACGACGTAAAGAATGGCCCATCACTAACCAACGTCTACAGGCTAGCAAGTGGACAATTTTCCATTGCTAATAACTAGTAATTGTCTACACAATTGTTTTAGTAAGTGATTATTTATATTAGAAAAATTGGCACAGTTTATTTTTATGTTACCAGATTAAACTAACTTTAGTAAAATATAAATGAAAACTTCGAAGAGGTTTATTTTGGGATATTATTAAAATTGTGTATTTCTATATTTGTATTTGATGGGAAAGAATAGCAAAGTTAGCAACGTTTCACTGCACAAACCATGTTAATTCTGCTGATATTGTTGCAGTTTTTATGCTGAATGTTTCCATAATGACGTGAGAGGCATACAAAATGATAGTTGTGGCATCACATTCTACAGCTACCAGCTTCAATTGAAGAGGCCATACTTTCGATTTACAATCGTCAATGAACCTTTATAAAGCCTAAACGTCACATCAAGCACAGTACAGGACAGTTCTCTTCACTTTCTTGTTTCCTGCTCAGGAATCTATTCTGCACCTATTACTTTCAGTCTAACTTCAGTCGTCACTTTCCCCATTTTTGATTATTTGGCATTAACATTCACTATGTATAGCAACTATTTCCAATATCAACACCTCGCTAGTGCTGCGACTTAAGGTTGAGCCTACCATTTGATTTTATTGAAATGTTTTGATGTTATTGTAAGTTTTGTTGGAGAATCTTCGTTTTTTGAAACTTACAATTCATAGTTCTGGAACAAATATTGTTGGAAATATTACACATTATTTTAGTGGTTATGCCAACCACATTGTAGTTTTTATTGAAGTTTTTCTGCCAAACTACTAAAACTTCAATAAAAATGTGAACACCTTTTCATACAACAATGCACATATTGTGGAACGTTCTTAGTTTCTTTTTTTCCAAAACTATGAATTGTTAGTTCTAGAAATTTCAGTATTTTCCCTTCAAAAATAAAATGCTATAGTTTAAATTTAATAGGCTCATTTTAACCTAAAAGTGGTGAGTAGCAAGTGGCGATGAGCATCAGCCAACGGCAGACCCTAGAAGCGCGCATTGAGAAATGTTCCAGTTACTAAATCTCGTTTCAGGAATATTAAGGAGCATCTGTAAAAATTAGTTACTTTTAAGGGGTTAAGAGAACTGTAAGATTTGGACAGGAGCTAATAAATTTATACTAATGCCCTGCTGGGTAAGAATGAGTTTTTATAATCCAGAGAAAGTGTACTCACATTTGCTTGGAAGCAAACTTTAGGAAAAAATACACTCTCAACACAAATGGCCGGAATTCGAAAACTGACCTACTCATTCACAGAAAAAATACTAAACGAGCTTGGGAAGACTTAAATTATGTTTTAAAGACGTTGCCTACGTGGACGCTAACGGCAGGTCAGGGTAGAATTTTCCATGAATCTAAGTTTTATCAGAGTTTAAAGATATACGTGGAAAAAATCCCACAAATTCTTAAATAGTTCTAAAAATAGTCCTACAGTGTCACAAAATTATTATTTTGATCTTTAATAGTTATTTTTTGTTAACGTAATTTTTTATACATAATTAAACTGTAGGCTATTTGACTTGGTCACTAAAATGTCCTGTGGGAATCTTCCTGTTAGGAGGTAGATTAATAAAGTACCGTGGTAGCAAGAAATAATAAAGAGGTAACATTAAAAATCAAATCAATGTTTTCAAGGCGCAAATATTAAATTGACTGTAGACTCGTCAGAGGAAGAGGGAAAGTGTTATCAACCCATAGACAAGAAGAGTTCTCCCAGGGTGAACAACTCATTTTCTTCCCTCTCTTTCTATTTTGTAATTTGGAGTCTAAGTTTGATAGCGCTTAGACTGCTTAGGTGCGTCAAGTTAAGATGCAACCCGCTTTGCAAAATAGCTTCAAAATCTCCAAGTAGGCAACGTCGTTAGTTTCAAATCCTTCATAGCAACGACCGAGTTGTTGTTTAAGGCATTAGACTCATATTGATCAATGTCAGTAATGACAAAGAGGCTAGCGATATAGTTCAATCCAAGTAATGAGTTCTTTTTTTCATGCATATGAATTATCAATGTGCTTTCCCCACCCCTCTCTGCAAAGTGAATAGAAAAAGATACACTTCTTTTAAAATACTTTCATCAATTCCACACCTATAATTAAGCTTCGTGCTACCCACTTTGGTTGTCGAATGGATTAAAACATAACTCTCATTGGCTACTCTTCCTTCACACAAATGAGGGTACAACTAATTTAAAACTAACCTTTCTCATCCTTAACTCATAAGCGTATTTCGTACTTAAATACCCAGCCTACGTATAGCCCGAACGAGTAGTGAGAAATGGTGATAAAAAAATGTGCTAGTTGTACAAAGCAGTAGAAAAATTATAATTACGGATTCATTATTGGCTGATTAATCCCACGGAATAATCAGATTGTCCACCGATTACTCTTTGATAGTTTCAATTACACGATCACCGCAATGCATCCGGTGGTTATCAAACAACAACCGTCAGCATCGAGTGCTCAACTCCTTGTATAGATATACATTAAACTAGAGGATTATAATATTAGGCACCTTTTCCTCATGGAAGACGCTACCTTGAAGGATTTAAGTTCGAGGCAAGTGATCTTGAGCGTGACGCCAACATCTCGTGAGTCACGTGACAAGGCGTCGAGAGCACTCCAGCATCCAGCATCAGCAAAACAAAGGACGAAACCATAAAAAGTAAATAATAAAAAAATAATAATGTGAGGATAAAATCGAATAAGGGTTTCGAGAACGCCAAGGAAAGGCCAAGAGAAAGAGAGAACCGATAGCGCCGCAGAGTCTAGCGCGGTGGAGAATGGAAACACCACGCGAACAAATGAGACACGAAATCCCTCCCACTTGCCATGCCACCTGAACTGATATCAGCCCAAATTACAGGTTGGCGAGGTCCCTTCCCACTTGTTGACCCGTGGATTAAATCCTTGTTGGATATTAAAGGTAGTGGGGAAGGGTTAAAGGATGACATGCAACTAAATAACTGACCCCTGGAACTATGCAATAGGTGAAAAGAATGTCCTGTTAAACAGTTGGGTGAGCTTTTAGTGTGTCGTATTTGGAGACTACGTGCCTGTTCACACTGGGACACCAGTGTCTGACACTAGTTACCTTCACCGGTGTGGCGAACACTGAGATACACCAGTGTCTGACACTAGTTACCTTCACCGGTTGTGTGAACACTGAGATACACAAGTGTCTGACACTAGTTACCTTCACCGGTGTGGCGAACACTGAGATACACCAGTGTCTGACACTAGTTACCTTCACCGGTGTGGCGAACACTGAGATACACCAGTGTCTGACACTAGTTACCTTCACCGGTGTGGCGAACACTGAGATACTCAAGTGTCTGACACTAGTTACCTTCACCGGTGTGGCGAACACTGAGATACTCAAGTGTCTGACAGTAGTTACCTTCACCGGTGTGGTGAACACTGAGATACACAAGTGTCTGACACTAGTTACCTTCACCAGTGTGGCGAACACTGAGATACACAAGTGTCTGACAGTAGTTACCTTCACCGGTGTGGTGAACAATGAGATACACAAGTGTCGGACACTAGTTACCTTCACCGGTGTGGTGAACACTGAGATACACAAGTGTCTGACACTAGTTACCTTCACCGGTGTGGTGAACAATGAGATACACCAGTGTCTGACACTAGTTACCTTCACCGGTGTGGTGAACACTGAGATACACAAGTGTCTGACACTAGTTACCTTCACCGGTGTGGCGAACAATGAGATACACAAGTGTCTGACAGTAGTTACCTTCACCGATGTGGTTAACACTGAGATACACAAGTGCCGGACACTAGTTACCTTCACCAGTGTGGCGAACACTGAGATACACAAGTGTCTGACAGTAGTTACCTTCACCGGTGTGGTGAACAATGAGATACACAAGTGTCGGACACTAGTTACCTTCACCGGTGTGGTGATCACTGAGATACACAAGTGTCTGACACTAGTTACCTTCACCGGTGTGGTGAACAATGAGATACACCAGTGTCTGACACTAGTTACCTTCACCGGTGGGCGAACAATGAGATACACAAGTGTCTGACAGTAGTTACCTTCACCGATGTGGTTAACACTGAGATACACAAGTGCCGGACACTAGTTACCTTCACCGATGTGGTGAACAATGAGATACACAAGTGTCTGACACTAGTTACCTTCACCGGTGTGGTGAACACTGAGATACACAAGTGTCTGACACTAGTTACCTTCACCAGTGTGGCGAACACTGAGATACACAAGTGTCTGACAGTAGTTACCTTCACCGGTGTGGTGAACAATGAGATACACAAGTGTCGGACACTAGTTACCTTCACCGGTGTGGTGAACACTGAGATACACAAGTGTCGGACACTAGTTACCTTCACCGGTGTGGTGAACAATGAGATACACAAGTGTCGGACACTAGTTACCTTCACCAGTGTGGCGAACACTGAGATACACAAGTGTCGGACACTAGTTACCTTCACCGGTTTGGTGAACAATGAGATACACAAGTGTCTGACAGTAGTTACCTTCACCGATGTGGCGAACACTGAGATACACAAGTGTCTGACACTAGTTACCTTCACCAGTGTGGTGAACACTGAGATACACAAGTGTCTGACACTAGTTACCTTCACCGGTGTGGTGAACAATGAGATACACCAGTGTCTGACACTAGTTACCTTCACCGGTGTGGTGAACACTGAGATACTCAAGTGTCTGACACTAGTTACCTTCACCGGTGTGGCGAACACTGAGATACTCAAGTGTCTGACAGTAGTTACCTTCACCGGTGTGGTGAACAATGAGATACACAAGTGTCTGACACTAGTTACCTTCACCAGTGTGGCGAACACTGAGATACACAAGTGTCGGACACTAGTTACCTTCACCGGTGTGGCGAACACTGAGATACACAAGTGTCGGACACTAGTTACCTTCACCGGTGTGGCGAACACTGAGATACACAAGTGTCTGACAGTAGTTACCTTCACCGATGTGGTGAACACTGAGATACACAAGTGTCGGACACTAGTTACCTTCACCGGTGTGGTGAACAATGAGATACACAAGTGTCTGACACTAGTTACCTTCACCAGTGTGGCGAACACTGAGATACACAAGTGTCTGACAGTAGTTACCTTCACCGGTGTGGTGAACAATGAGATACACAAGTGTCTGACACTAGTTACCTTCACCGGTGTGGTGAACAATGTGATACACAAGTGTCTGACACTAGTTACCTTCACCGATGTGGTTAACACTGAGGGAAACAAGTGCCGGACACTAGTTACCTTCACCGGTGTGGCTAACACTGAGATACACAAGTGTCGGACACTAGTTACCTTCACCGGTGTGGCGAACACTGAGATACACAAGTGTCGGACACTAGTTACCTTCACCGGTGTGGCTAACACTGAGATACACAAGTGTCGGACACTAGTTACCTTCACCGGTGTGGCGAACACTGAGATACACAAGTGTCTGACACTAGTTACCTTCACCGATGTGGTGAACAATGAGATACACAAGTGTCGGACACTAGTTACCTTCACCGATGTGGCGAACACTGAGATACACAAGTGTCGGACACTAGTTACCTTCACCGGTGTGGTGAACAATGAGATACACAAGTGTCTGACAGTAGTTACCTTCACCGATGTGGTGAACAATGAGATACACAAGTGTCGGACACTAGTTACCTTCACCGGTGTGGTGAACAATGAGATACACAAGTGTCTGACAGTAGTTACCTTCACCGATGTGGTGAACAATGAGATACACAAGTGTCTGACAGTAGTTACCTTCACCGATGTGGCTAACACTGAGATACACAAGTGCCGGACACTAGTTACCTTCACCGATGTGGTGAACAATGAGATACACAAGTGTCTGACACTAGTTACCTTCACCAGTGTGGCGAACACTGAGATACACAAGTGCCGGACACTAGTTACCTTCACCTGTGGGCGAACAATGAGATACACAAGTGTCTGACAGTAGTTACCTTCACCGATGTGGTTAACACTGAGATACACAAGTGCCGGACACTAGTTACCTTCACCGATGTGGCGAACAATGAGATACACAAGTGTCTGACAGTAGTTACCTTCACCGATGTGGTTAACACTGAGATACACAAGTGCCGGACACTAGTTACCTTCACCAGTGTGGCGAACACTGAGATACACAAGTGTCTGACAGTAGTTACCTTCACCGATGTGGTTAACACTGAGATACACAAGTGTCTGACAGTAGTTACCTTCACCGATGTGGTTAACACTGAGGGAAACAAGTGCCGGACACTAGTTACCTTCACCGGTGTGGCTAACACTGAGATACACAAGTGTCTGACACTTATTCATTGCCAACAAACTACTTAACATTGTTTTTTTTCTTTTTAGTAACTAAAATTGACTCAAGCGATGAGAAATTGCCAGTAGAGCTTCCAAACATAAGAGGAAGACGGAGAGTTAGGAGAAACCCACGCACACGCTATTTTACGTGATCGGCTGGAGAAAGACTTGTGCTACAAACTATTTGTCGAGTTATAACATCTCTAGAGACCGGACAACTTTCCACTTCCCCTATCTAGTCTTCAAGTGTTCAGCTATAGTATGGTATAGTATAGTATGGTATAGTATAGTATGGCTATACGTATAAAAACAGCCGTGCAGTGTTCTAGAGAGCTACCAGTACCAAGAACTGCTTGCTGATAGTCGGCAGAACTACACACAGTGTCCGTTACCTGTGTCTCACTGTGAAAAGGCCCTAAGGGTATGTTGACAGGCCGTATCAACGTCTGGGTCAATAAAGGTTCTTGGGTGACTTGGCGGTCTAATGGTAAGGTGTCAAGACTTCTGTGTTGAGGGTCCGGGGTTCAATCCTCGGTTCCGGCACAGATTTATCTGATTGCCAACCCTTTCTTTACCTCTGAAAAGACGTGTATTAATCACCACTTGTGAATGTGTGGAGTGCCAGGCCTCCACTGTGGTTCGGATCCCACGTTAAACTGTAGGTCCTCCATTTTATTTCACAATCCCCCTACCATTGCACATTAGCGTAAGTGCTTACAACCCGAACGGGTAGTAAGACGCGGTGCTAATAATAATAATAATAATAATAATAATAATAATAATAATAATAATAATAATAATAATAATAATAATAATAATAATAACAAAGGTGCTCAACTTGTTATCGGGGCTTTGTGGCTAACATTTGTTTCCGGTCTTTTTCAACCACTTTATTCACCTTTTACCAAGAGCACGAATCACAACATTCATGTCACTTTCCTTAACAAATAGATAGTTATTTTAAACTATTTATTTTTAGTAAAATAAAATATGTTAGGAATTGCTGAAGAGCATGATCGATCAACATCTTCAATAGTAGGTAATTCAATACTAGTGTTATAGATGGCAGTAAAATTCATTTATAAAACAGCATTTATAACAGGAAACGTTACGGAATTTAAATGGCGTATTTTCTTACTTTAACAAATTATTATGTAAATCACCTTAGCATTTAAATTAAACCATTTCTTTGGTTAATATTGTCTAGTTTTTAATGGAAGTTTAAGCATCGTGGCCAATAGTAAAAAAATAGGGCAGATCCGAAACAATAGGTAATTAATTTATCTGAAGGTTCGGTAGTTTAAACTTCAGCAATGAACATTTAACAATGTCTATTTTTTTATTGATTAAGTGTAAAGTAACTATGTTCAGTGAATGCGTAATGGTTATTGAACCTTTTAAAATAAAGAGAAAAGTATAAGGAGTTTGTTGATAACAAAATAGAAAGATTAATTAGTGATTTAGTATTAGAAGACATTTAGTGACTTACGTTGTCCATGCACATGGTGTTATACAGCCTGAAGATTGTCATTATCTACTTACCGAACTACTACTGTTGTTTGAGAGACCAAATGTCACACAAAAATTTGTGTTTACATTGATTTAGTGGTATAGTGCAACAAATATAAATATTACGGCAACTATAAACGTAAATAAAATATTTCTTTCTGGACACAGATAATAACAAACTCAAATCTTATTCAAATGGTATGGTACAACAAATAGAAAGATTACGGCAGTCTATTTATCAAACAAACCGATGATTTTAAGGTTAAGAATATTATATTATATATATATATATGCATTGTTGATTTTTATCCTTCTTCTTTGTCTTTAAATATTTGCCTTTACCTCTCTTACGTATAATTAGATTAACCCTTTTCCGTTAATTGAAATTGCAAGAAAATGACTTAACAGATTTTGATAAAGGTTTGGGGTTCAAAATTATAACAAAAATGTATACGTACTAATCAAACCAATGATAGTAGGTTAGATAACACATCTTTTAACTACATTCTTTGAGTGAGCGAAATAATTCCCTAGACTGGGGAAACATTTGTTATTGGATTGTTGCTATCGTTAGTTCACATTTAAATCAACAATCGACTATAATTCGCAAGTTAATAGTTAAGTAGTCAATTTCATTAAATATTTCTCACGTTTTGCTTGGCACATGAATAATAATTATAAATTAAAAACTATACAATTATATGTAATATGTTATGGTATATATTATAATTTCAAAAATAGATAGAAACGTTCTTGTTGATTTGACCATTTTAATAATTTAAGTATAGGTTTTGGTGTTCATTTTTTCAAATAGTATCACGATACAAATACGTTTAGTTATGTTTCCATGATACCACTTGATTCTGATGGTATGTTGATAATATTTCAAAGCAATGTTTTGTGACTAACTTCGGTGGCCGCATGGTCTAGACTGCCGACGACGGGTAAATCATGTTTTGAATCTTGTTGCTGAGGGTATTTTGGCTCAAATGGTTTTCCAAGTTGCCTCACGCAAATGCGGATACATTTCTTATAAATACAACCTTACTCATCCTAAAAACTACTAGCGTATTTAGTGCGTAGGAGTTTAAACCGAATGGGTACTAAGATCTGCGCTAAAAGAAAAAAAAATCTTTTTGTATATCCCACTTAATTTACTCTCTCTCTCTTTTCTCTCGCGCTGACTTACTCTCTATCAAACATACTATTTCTCACACAAATTCTCTCTCACAATTCTCTCTCTCTAAAAATATCTTATCTCCCTCACAATGTCTATCACACAAGCTTTCTCCGATACTCTCGCATAATTTTTTTCTCCCCTAGACTTTTTTCTCACATTCTCTCACACATTATTTCACTTTATCGCTTTCATACACTCTCTCTCACAATCACTCACTAACACTCACTTGATCACACTCACTTGCTCACTCTCACTCTTTAACACTCACTCTTTCACACTCACTTTCTCACACTCACTTTCTCACACTCACTCTCTAACACTAACAATCTCAATCTCACACAGTCACACACTCATACACTCATCACTCACACTCACATTTTCTAAATCTCTTTCTCTCTTTTTCTCTCTATTGACTGATCTGTACAATCATTCTTTGTTTACATCAACAGGGAAACCATGACTTGTATAATACAGTGGTTTATCAGTAAATAAAATACTGTATTTCTCTTTGGTTAAACGTAATAACTCGATTCTTATTGAGTGGTTTGGTGCAACAAATAGATAGAGAGCTGGGAGAGGGCTAGTTTTAAAGTTCTCGTCGTGTTGTGAATGTATAAAATATAAGTGTTTATTCAAATTAAACACCGAAAGCTAGATATCTATGTAAATTTGGTAGCGTTTGACAAGCAAACTTTTAACTATAAAGTAAAGTGAGGGCTTATGAATATATTCTCCAATAAATAGTTTATAATACATTTCAGTATAATCTGCAATGATCTACTAGTTTGAATATAAATACGAGTTATACGTCTTAAATCATGCGATCACCAGGTGTGATATTAAAATAGTATCAAATACACTATACGTATATTCTGTTTAAGAGTGAAGTGTTTATTTTTTAAATATAAATCTATCACCCAGGAGAAATCTCAACCTTTAATTCAAGTAAATTTCACGAGATGTTCACCTTCACCAGGAAACTTGCAGGTTGGAAGAAATATATATTTTTTAAAGTCGAAAAAACTCAAAGGCCTGAAGATCTAGGCAGCTGATATTTTGCAAGCACGTAACTCCTAATCAAAAATAATGCAAGAATAATTTATGACCGAAAATTAAATGGGAGGCACCATAAAACGAAAAAGTGAAAACTGTTGCTTATAATGAAACATTCAATCGAGGAACGGTTTCACACTTTCAATGTAGTAAATATATGATTCACTTTAGTCTCTAATTAAAATGCACCTCCCAGATTGTGAGGGACAATAAATCAGGTTTATTAATCGCAATCATTGTTCAACATATTATGCCAATGGGACACATTACACCACCAGAATTGAAGCTGTTGCCGTTATGCTAGTTTATATAATGAATAGGGCTTATTGTAACAGGATGATGTCTTTGGCTTATGAAAAGAACTTACCCGGGTAGTTTACTGAAAACCCATTTTTGAATATTGTCTTACAAACTATAATATAAAATATAAGAAAGTCTGCGCGATTGGGGTTGATTCCCATTTGGTATCAACACGGATGCTTGTAAATATTCTTAAATCCTCCTCCTACAATTGTTCCTTCTGACTAAACCAAAGCGTACTAGAATCCCTTCCAGACATGGCCAAGTGGGCGAGTGTGACGTCACGTTACAGCAGATGAATGAGTCATTCAACTGTGACCCGAAGGACCTCACGACTGACTCAACCAAATAGTGGGACTGTTCACGCGCGCCTGCCTTTATTCTTTAGACCTAGATACCTAATAAACGACTTCACAAGACCACAATCTGAGAAGACTTTATTTAATGAATACGCTCTGTATTGCAACTTTGTTAAATGTATTACAGTCCCCTTGTATTGAATACACCTGTATCACAGTCCTCTTGTATTGGAGACACCTGTATCACAGTCCCCTTGTATTGAAGACACCTGTATCACAGTCCTATTGTATTGGAGACACCTGTATCACAGTCCTCTTGTATTGGAGACACCTGTATCACAGTCCTCTTGTATTGGAGACACCTGTATCACAGTCCCCTATTGGAGACACCTGTATCACAGTCCTCCCCTATTGGAGACACCTGTATCACAGTCCTCCCTATTGGAGACACCTGTATCACAGTCCTCCCTATTGGAGACACCTGTATCACAGTCCTCTTGTATTGGCGACACCTGTATCACAGTACTCTTGTATTGGATACACCTGTATCACAGTCCTCTTGTATTGAAGACACCTGTATCACAGTCCTCTTGTATTAAGACTTCGTATCACAGTCCTTTGTATTTAAGACACCTGTATAACAGTCCTTGTATTTAAGACACCTGTATCACAGTCCTCTAGTATTTGAGACACCTGTATCACAGTCCTCTTGTAGTTGAAGACACCTGTATCACAGTCCTCTTGTATTGGAGACACCTGTATCACAGTCCTATTGTATTTAAGACACCTGTATCACAGCCCCTTGTATTGAGGACACCTGTATCACAGTCCTCTTGTATTGAGGACACCTGTATCACAGTCCTCTTGTATTGAAGACACCTGTACCACAGTTTCCTTGTATTTAAGACACCTGCATTACAGCCCTCTTGCATTGAAGACACCTGTACCACAATCTCCTTGTATTGAAGACACTTGTAGTATTAAAGTTCCCTTGTATTGAAAACACCTGCATTACAGACACTGTTTCATCCTATAACCTTACACATGAGTTTGGTTGATCTAATGGATAGTTAAGTGGTTCACCAGAAAGGAACCGTGGCTTTTAAAATAATGTCTAGCAAGTAAATCTCTGCTCAACGCATACTTGCCTCGAAATACGTTGAGTTATCAAGAGGTCATTCACAGCCCTGGTGTGACGCGATATGTTTCCTAAGAAAGTATAACTTGTTTTAAACTGAATCCCGTGGGCTTTAAGACATTATTTAACTAAGGTTTGAAGACGTTTAACATTGTGTTTAAGACAAAGATATTAACATTACTTGGTATGGAGGTTTCGTATAAGGCTCTAAACTACTTACTTTCTGTTAACTCAATTATATCTTAGTGATAAAAATAATATTTGTATTCGCTCGATGAGAGTGTGGGAAAATAGTTTCATTGCGGCGTGTCACGCAACAACATTTCAACTTTAGTATCAAATAATAACATCTATTAATACCTCTACATTTCAAGGGTATACAAACTATACCTACCTCTTTTAAAAGATCTCCCTTCCCTCCTTCAAATAATTTTGCTTGTATATTTTAACTAATTTCCCATAATCGTCCTTCCGAATACTCAATATTATCGTTAAGGTATAAAAATACCAACTATTTTGTTTTATTATAAATATTTAATGCCCGCCTCGGTGGCTTAGTTGGCTAACTCACTAGATTCATGTTGAGCTAGACTGCCGAAGACGGGAGACTGAGGTTCAAGTCTCACTCGGGTGAACTGGGGTGGTTTTCCCTAAATGGTTTTCCACTCTCCCTCCACGCAAGTGCGGGCTCACTTCCTCTAAATTCAACCCTCCAAATCCTAACCCATTAGCGTGATTAGTACTTAAGCGTATAATCAGAACGGGTAGTAAGACGCGGTGCTAAATAAATAAATAAAAAATCTTATAATAAATCAACTGTAATATCTAATAGTTCCCGACCCACTTCGGTGGCTACGTGGTCTAACGCGCTACTCTCGTGTTAGACTAGACTGTTAAAGACAGGGAGATCGGGGTTCAATCTCGGTCGGGTGCAATGAGGGTGGGTTTTACTAAATGGTTTTCCACACAAATGTGGATGCATTTCCTCTAAATTAAGCCTTACTAAATGCTAACCCATTACTGTAAATAATACATAGGCATACAACCCAAACAGGCTATAAGACGTGGTGCTAATAAAAAATAACACCCGCCAGTGAGCACGTGGTCTAAGCGTCAGGCTTATTTAGTATGGTGTTCCCCAGTAACGAGGAGTCGGGATTCAAATCCCAGCCGTATGCACTGAGGTTGAATTCTTTAAAATATTTTCTGGTTCTTCTTATACGCAAATGTTGGTACATTTCATCTTAATTCTCCTTCCTCTTAACTATCCAGAAGTAGAGATTAATGCGCATAGCCTGAAAAGGTAATAGTAAGCGTTGCAATAAAATAGAATGTCAGGAGGTAAACAAAACCATAAACAGCCCAGTTGGATTCAGATGAAAGTTTGTGTCAAAGGTCTACTTGAATAGGGCAGGGACTGTGCGGGCCGCGAGATATCTGTCCTAATGGGTTTTCAAATGCTGTGAAAGCGGTTCTTTATTCGAGCGCAACTAACAGGTCGATCAATTAACAACACAGGCAGAGAAGGAAGTTTAGCCAGAACAAGGCAAGTAATGGGATGGTCACAAATACTAGCCGACACGCACGTCACACTTTTACACGGCAATCACGTGGAGGAGTAATAAGACACGACACGTGCAAATGTATGCACATCACGTGAGTAGGTGTACGATAATATTACACAGCCCTAGGGCATAGCAGTAAGCATGCTTATAAACATCTACGTAGTAAATTGATTTAACTTCTCATTTAAAATAAATGACAGAATTAATAACATAAAAATTGCTTTCCTGTTTGACAAATCTGATGTAAGGTTTCATTATTTCAAACATGAAATCTTTGCACTGGTTGATAATATATTTTTCCTACTATTAAAAATCACTTTAATATTCGA
The DNA here is from genome assembly GCA_033556935.1 of Timema podura. NCBI lineage: Eukaryota > Metazoa > Arthropoda > Insecta > Phasmatodea > Timematidae > Timema > Timema podura. The sequence continues at coordinate 46,259,110 of JAVRXN010000008.1, read as the reverse complement.
CTGAATTTACAAGTAACAAAATGGGTTTCATCCCGTCAACAATACGCTACCATTTCGTCAACATGCAGATACTATCCTTTTAACATAGAGCTACTATCCTCTCAACAAAAAACTAATCTCCTCTCAACATTCAGCACATCCTCCCAGCATTCAGCTACTATCCTCTCAACATTCAGCTACCATCCTTGCAACGTGAAGCTACTATCCTCTCAACATAGAGCTATTATTCTCTCAAAATTCAGCTACTATTCTTTAAACATGGAGGTACTATCCTCTCAACATAAATCTACTATCCGCTCAACATTCAGCTACTAGCATCTTAGCATAGAGCTACTATTCTCTTAACATTCAGCTAATAGCCTCTCAACATAGAGCTACCAGCCTCTTAACATAGAGCTACCAGCCTCTTAACATGGAGCTACCAGCCTCTTAACATGGAGCTACCAGCCTCTTAACATGGAGCTACCAGCCTCTTAACATGGAGCTACCAGCCTCTTAACATAAAGCTACTAACCTATTACAGAGAGCTACTATTCTCTCAACATTCAGCTACCATCCTCTCAACATTCAACTACTATCCTTTCAACATTCAGCTACTATTCTCTCAACATTCAGCTACTATCCTCTCAAAATAAAGCTACCATCCTCTCAACATTCAGCTACTATCCTTTCAACATTCAGCTACTATTCTCTCAACATTCAGCTACTATCTTCTCAACATAAAGCTACCATCCTCTCAACATTCAGCTACTATTATCTCAACATTCAGCTACTATCTGAAGCATCAAGTCGAAGAAATCATTGTAATTGTAAGGTTAGCACTTGCTGCACCGATTATGAACGACCCCTCAGTGTCGAATGAAGAGCGGCTCTTGAGAGGAATCCAGAACATGAGACTCATCGATTACCGAGAGTTCAACAAAGTGACTCACGGCGTTGACCGACTTACCACGAGGTAAGTGGAAGACCAAACAGGTTATAATCTACTAAGCTCTGTGTGAGAAATTGTGTTTGCTAATAAAAATGAACGGAATGATACACTAAGACGGGACGAACTCGGGAATAACTCTCTCAGTGGAAAGGAAATGACGTCACGATACCCAGACAGAGTAGACAATAGGGAAGATTGCTCATGCCAATTCATCTTTTAATTCGGGATATTTAACGTGCACTTTCAAAACTGGCTGATTTTAGCAATACAAGACTTACAAATTAATCTAATGTCAAAATGATACCAGATTCAGTCTTAGACCTTCACATTCATCGTAGGAACAAGAGAAGTTCTAGTGCCAACAATGATATATTTGTCAAACATGGCGCGAATCAAACGGAGACCCTTAGTTAAATAGGCAAACGCACTGAGCTAAGGTGAATAATTAAAAAGAGAAAAGAAGTAATTACTACAGTGAGTCTTAATTTTTTAAATTAAAAACAATAAGATGGTATGACGCAATACTACTTAACATACAGACTAAAAGATAAACAAATTTTGAGGCTGGTGGTACTTATAATATCATTTATTTTATATTTGCAATAACAAATAGAATAACACAATACATTTCTATATTATAATTTGAATTAATGTAAATATTGAATGTATGATATAAATTTTAGATTTTTTTATAAGCCATTTACTGATCGTTATACATTTGTATTAGACAAAAAGTAAAAAATTGTAAATATTTATCTGCGACAGAGGGTATTTCCCTACCTCCACCCTGACCCATCCCCGCATATTTTACTATGTTACTATCCGACCCGATAGAACGTCTACCTACGCAGTGATAAGTGACGGTCTTTACGGGATGCAACCTGTGGGGGCGGACAAAGCACAAAGTTGAGTTTGGTGCACATAACTTCAATCATTAGGGAATGTTCAAAACCTTCTATACTCAAGAGTCTGGAATCAGGTTAATTCTGTCTCTATTTCTACACAATCAGGAAAAATTAACCACAATTACAAAAAACTAGGATAACCCAAGTAAACACCTTATCGCATGCCATAAAACTGGTAATCATGTTAAATATATTGAGAGAACTCATTTTTGATCACTAAAGGTCAGTTTTCACCTGTCATTTTCAAAGATGCATTGAAAATGAATAAAAATAAAAGTCAGAACATTCATTTCATTATTATGAATCATTAATGAAAAATAAAAACAAAATGAACAGTGAAAACCTGTGCAAGAAATACTGAATACATTTTTCTTTTAATGTAAAGATTTAGTGAGTTCGTTTTTCTTTGACTGTAAGGATTTATTTAAATTCAACGTTACAATGCGACTACTTGCGATCTTGTATTGGATTTAATCCTCAATAATTGTTTCCCAGTTTCGACTCGTGTTGACGTCTGAACACGCCAGACAGGCGTTAGTGAAATTTGTCTGTTGACGCGTTTATCTACGCTTACTTTTATTACAATATCCTAACTCGTACGATAACTACACATATATTTCACAAATCACAGCTCACATTTATTTCAAACGGCACTATTTTGTAACGATACTGATTTGGACCGCTCTCATATATTTAAGAATTCATGGATGAAGGTATTTTTCTTCAATAAATTGTATGTAAATTATCCTTTTAAGACTTCATCCATGGAGATCACGCGCTTTTAATAAATAACGTAGAAGGATTGCACCATTAAAACTTATTTTTTATTTCAAAATTCAACTCCGTAATATTTACCAAACGAGCAAGAGACGCCAGCTCCTTATACTCGATAGGAAGCTAGCCTTCAAGACACCTGTCGCAGGGACGCTCTCGATTGGTTGGTTTTGACACTGGTCACGAGAGGTCCAAGGGGCAAGGGGTATGTCATATATAAGCTGTTTGTGCGTATGGACACACAGAGTGCTGGCGAAATAAACTGAGAGTAATCACATAAATCTATACAGTGCCGGTAACATAAATCTACAGAACGTTGTAACGAAACCAGTGCCATGAGATAAATAAATCGTGTGCAATATTAAAGGTTTTATTTATTTACTTAAATTATCTCACACAAACATTCTATACCGCTTTAATTAGTGCTCAATCACGGGGCAATTATCAGCTGACTAAACGGTATAACTTTAACCGGTGCCCCAAGCATAGGTGGGGAATAATAATAATTCCATATTATCATAATTGGCGCTCAATCACGGGGCTATAAATACCAATTATACCACGATAACTCCGTATCACCATAATTTCTATAAATGAAACGGTAGTTGGTCAGTCACATCGTGACCATCGTGGTCAATGATACATGTGAACAAATTCCTTTAATTTTAATTTTTATGAAAAATAATTCATTGAAAATGATACGTGACAACTCACTTTAAGCAACACAATATTGTTCTCTTATCCACACAGACAGTCGTCAATTCACCAACAACCACCTGCCAATTTACATCCCGCTACTAAGCTCAGTACAGGTTTCCCCTCATGTGACTTCGCCGTAATTTTCTTTTGTTTGAGTTTGCCATTACTTACTTACTTGGCACGTGGCCCACATAATATATTTTACACATTTTCGCAGTCCAAAGTAAAGATAAAATAATTTTTATAAATAACATTTTTGAAAATAACATTTATTTGGATCTTTTTGGGGAAATCATCATGGTATTATTTAGAACAAAAGAGAAATGTAACAGTTACAAATAAAGGCACCAGGGCATACATATTTTCAAGAAACAGAAACTCGTATTACTCTGGGATTGTATTGGGAGATTTTAATAGTAACTAACAATTCATGGAGTTTTGCATTGCAAGATCAAAGGGAATTATGAAACTGCTTTTTTAAATTCAAAATATTGCTTAGTTGATGTTTCAAGCTTGAGGTTCCCATTATTAGAATGGACTTTAAATTCTTATCAGATAAATTTACTCAATAGTTGGACTTAACATACTTCATTCTTGAGAAAATTTATTAATATAGGTTGTTTTATCAAAAAGTGACACAACTCCACAAGCAAATCGCTTCAAATTCAAAAAATGCTTGGGTTGTAAAAATGTATAGAATTGGACATGATTTCCTTCTTAATTTGTGTTTCAGCATGTCATCTGATCAGAGATCAATAATTTATATTTGAAACTGACTTGGTAGTGTTTCAACAATGCAGTCAAATGGAATTTTAAACAAATTTATAACATTATTTCATCTTTACTTTCCAACAATATAAGAAAATCTTCCCCGAAAAGGTTTTTGTAAGTCAGAAATGAATTCTATTGCAAATGAAGTTCTGACTCACAATCTTAATGAAATTTTTCACAACATGGGAAATGAACCCCATTATGAACGTTCACCTGTTCTTTAAGTAGCATAATTTTTGTATTGAATGCCTTGACATGCACGAATAGATCACAAATCAATTTGTTTCAGCTTGGAAATTTAGATTCAATTGATTCATATGGGCGGTTACGTCTGAAAAATTTCCACTTTTAAAAGCCAGTCAGTGTTTGATCAAAGTAATTGATGTTGATTCTTCTCTGTGAGAAATGAATCAATTTATATCTAATAATGTATATTTACAATAAATAGTCAATATAATTACTTATTTTTTAAATTATGTAGCATCTTTGGTGACTTTCCTTTTATAGCCCTCTGCCAGGGCTTGGAACTACATAAAAATTGCCACAAGCCGTTCTGTTGTAGGTATTAAAACTAGCTGTCTCTTACACAGTGGTTTGAGGTATTTAATCATTATGACGCCTGCGAATGAAAATGAGGCTTTGCAAATCAGACAGCACTCTGGCTTGGTGTCATGGGGCGAGGCACATGGACAGGAACTGCACATTTCATATATACTGCGTGGTTAAGAACTAACCGAGGGAAACAATTAGTTTGTTTTTTGATAAAATCTTGGAGTTGGCTGGATATAATATTGTGGCTGGATGTAGCCCGCGGGCCATAGTTTGGAGACCTATGTTTTATAAGATGTAGCTCTAAATCTTACTATGAATCCATGGGTGCCAGGAAAGTTGTAATCTATTCCAGTTCTAGATCTTGATGTTGAAGCACATAAGAAGAAGTTTGATTTTCACCTTGACGATGAAAGTAATATAATACAAACCAATAAAATTTTTAACTCGCTTTAGTGGCCGCATATTCTAAGGTGTTCGCAATAGACTCGACTGTCGATGCCGGGGAGATCGTGGTTCAAACCAGTCGAGTGTACTGAGGATGGATTTCCCTAAATAGTTTCCTACTCTCTCCACGCAAATGCTGGCTACACTTCCCTTAAATCAACCTTTCTCATACGTAGCCCATTAGCGTAATTAGTAAAAAAAAAAATCGTGATCAGTTTTAACAAGCACATAAGAACTCATCGAAAAATGGTAAAAAAATAAATAAATGAAGAAATTTAGTGCTTGAAATCGTAAGTGAAAACAAAATCCTGGTTTGTATGCATAGAAGAGTAGCCTACTTATCCATTCAAACAGTTCTTTTCTTGGGCAAGTATCTTGTTAAATGTAGCTTTTCTCAGTAAACTTAATTTATCATCCAAGCTAGCGTTTAAAAATAAGATAATTATTTACTATAAATCTCAGGAAAATTAAAATTTGTAATGCAAAATTGTTAAATAAAAATGTGTCACTGATTAGTTAAGAAAAGTATTTGATATTTATAATTTGAAAAATATTTTAAATACAATGAAATATGTATAGTATTAATAATATATTATAAATATTTCATTATGCACACGTTTTATTAATGTCTATCCAAACTAAATTTCAGACCCATACATAAATTACTTTATCTTTGAAATGACACGTAAAAAGTATAAAATAGCAAGTTTGACTCCTTATAACATGTGAACTAATGATTTGAAATCATTGAATGATTATTTATAGCTTTAATCATATACTTGTTAAAAGTGTGCAGTAACATCTTTGTTGAAATGACCTTGAATATATTAAGGCAAGAAGATAATCGTTGTAAGCGACCCTGCATCTTCAAAACGTCCGGCCACAACGATGACCAAGGTTCCCACGGCCTACCAGAGGATCGACCGCTCGGCGCCACTGGGACAAGAAACGGCCTCTGGTCCAGAGACCTCTGCTCTCCGGAAACCACTCATTACCACTTCCGCCACTCTCACACACACATTGGGAGACACTTCACAGCATCCACAGTAGCACCATCAGTCCGAGGGGGTGGGGGAACATTCCTATTTTCTCCTTTTCAGCTTGATAAGCTCACAGGGTCCGGACAAAGCAGGTTTGAATATTATCTCACTTTTCCAAGAAACATTTAAATGTTTCTTGGCATTTTTTTTTACATCACATCTCACCGCCCTTTTGGGTTCTACTCATGGCGCACTTTAATTGCGGAACAAGGTGTACATGTACATATCAGCAGACATTCATTTAGGGCCCACTCTAATTAAGGAAAAAAGTATACCTGTCAACAGACATTCAATTAGGTTCAACTCGAATTGCGTAATAAAGTATACCTGTCAGCCGGTACCACATGAATTGCGGAACAACCTCTAATTCCATTCTCTTATCACCCTCTCTTTTTATGACTTCTCTATTAGTCTGTTCACCTGGTCTTCTCAAGTTTTCTCCAGCACCACATTTCAAAGCTATCCAAGTGTTTCTTTTCCAGCTTCCAGAAGTCAAATTATACTAATGTTTTAGGAATGAGAAAAGTAGAATTTTGAGTAAATGTATTCGAATTTGATAAGGTAAACGAAGAGATATTTTAGAAAGTATAAAAACACCTTCAGTTTATCCTTCCAGGTTTCCAACCCCAGCCTCCCAAAAATCCAGTCTAACACGATAGTTAATCAATAGTCACGTGAAACTGCCTTTAAAATGTGCTGATTTTACCCTTTTATGAGTGTATTTAATACAATAATACTTAAAATGGGAAATATTTATTTCTCTAAGGACATGTTGATACTTTTTAACTGCATTTTGGTGAATAACATAATCATTACCATGTAACGTGGGATTTCTCAAAATCCTCAATTTGTTTCAGCACTCAGGTAGACGGCCCTCTTAAGACTCCGTGGGATCGAAAGTAGCCCGGCATGTCATAAAACAGTGAACTTTCAAATGAAGAAGAAATTATATTTAGCAGATACACATTTAATTTGGGGTGGTCCTGACATCGTAGCTCAGTTAGTAACGCATGTGCCATCCGAGCTTAAGATTCCCGTATTTGATTACTGGCACTACCAAAAAAAGTTTCTTTGCTAAAATTATAGCTCTTCCTTAAGAAGATACGATTTAATGACAGGAAAGCTGGTTGTTGTGTTTGTTCTAGAATTAATTTAATGCGTCGGTTCAGAAAGGGCACATTCAATTTCAATAATAATAATTTTCTTAAATATGATACTAATATCCCTAGAGTTTATAATAATTTAAAATCGCGAAAATTAAAACTGTATATTAGTGAAATAAAATGGAGAAGACTATCACCACATAAATTTAAAAATGAGAATTTATTTTTATAAAATTCAAATACAATACAAATGAAGACAAAAAGGAAAAGAGAAAATTAAGTATTAATAAATTTAAAAAACTACATTTTTAAAACGGATAAACATGTTCTGTTCTTAATTAATTTATAACATGAAACCATGATTATATTTTGGACTAAGAGGGGTGATTAAGTAAATGAATTAGGGTGTAACACGCATGAGTTGCCTACATAATCAGCCTCGCAATGAATAGGAGAAATTAATATGAGCAATCAGAACGCCATTGCAAGCCTCTATCCAGATTACTTTTCAAAACTGAATCTTAGATACAACTTCTTACTTACCCCTTCCCATCAAATGTTAATAGAAATACCTTGTCTATTTAATTAATATCAAAGAACGTCACATATCCTTTCTATTACAGAGATCAGATTATAAATAATTAGTCAAATACACACACAAACGAAGAAAAGATTAGCTACTGCTAGTGTAGGCTCTAGACATGAGGTTTTTTAGTGAAGAGTTGGTTTCTGTGGTTGGGGCGGGGGTAGGGGTGGTAGGAGGGCATAGGCATATTTATACCCCCTCCAAGCCCCCGTACAAAAACCAAGAGGAGGAAGGTGCGAGGGCGTAGGAAAAATTGTGCAATGATCTACCTCTTTCCGCGTGTTTAGACACACTTAAAGTTTGTTCACCGTAGGAATTGTTTTCTGAAAGGCCTTTTTCCCTATCAGAAATCTATTATATAGTAGGATATTGGTAAGAAAAAAGACCTTTCAGAGAGTAATTCTTACCGTGAATGGAGTTTAAATATGAAAATTGTAGTGTTCTATCTTAACCAAACAATATTTTGATAATAATTTATATAAGTTTATGCAAGTTATCTTGTATCACCAATATTATATTTTTAAAATCTAATAAATCATACAGAATAAGTGTATTTAATGTATTTTTATGTGTATGTATTTTTATTTGTAATTATTTTGAAATGTTTTATCAATTTTGCCAGTAGGCAAATGCAAAATCAAATAATTTTATGCTGTGTTTTCATAGTTTCGAATAGAAGCATTAAAAGGAATTTTAATATTTTCTATCTTTCAATATTACATATGATAATAAAAGATACAGAATATTTCCCCTCCATTCCTGCACTTATCATTCTATTTCTACGTACCCTTATAAGTTTTGTTTATTCAACCTAACATAGCCTGGAAATAACATCATTCGCCCCTAAGATCCCACCCCTTTCTGATAAAAAGGTTCCAGAACCTATAATCATGTTATTTTTCACTCTATATCAACCCCTTGGAGAGAGAAGTATTGTGAACTCAAATAAATAAATATATGTGTATGTATAAATAAATAAAATTCAAGATTTGGATGACCCCCTAAAATCGAAAAGTGATATTCGCGATGTCATTTGTTTGTCCATATCTCGGCCTAGAACCAAAACTATTCTACCGAGCAGGCTAAAACTTTGTATGTTGGGTTTCCATAAGTTACCCCGAAGAGTTTTTGGAATTAAATATCAAACCCTAAAATTAAAGAGGTAGTTAACTGAGGGGCAAAGAGAGATAAAATCAATTTTCGAATATTTTAGGAGTGAAAAAGTTGCATAATATGTAAGATCAATATATAATAACAATATTTCGAATAAAAACTTCTATAAAAGCTCAAACATAAATTATTTAGTTCTGAAAAAACCTCAAAGGGAGCTTAGATGTTTACTTTTAAAAAAAATCTCTTTAACTAAGTGAAATCGATAGTTAATCGAAAGCATCCTCAAGGGTATATAACATAATTAGATTTCAATACTGAACCTTATGGACACTTATCGTCTTTTTTTGACTCATTGGTTTTGCCGTACTTGCACTGTAATTTTTAAACCAAGCGAAGTTGCTGTGTTGTAACTTAAAAATGAACATCACTATTTTCAGTTCTTAGAAGCCGAAGCTGGAGTCGATAATAATATATCGACTCCGACTCAGCCTTCAAAATAAAACTTATAATATCATAATAATGTTTTATATTTTTTATTCCTTAGGACCAATATTTGTAATATGGATTGACAAATTTATTTAAATATAGGGTGACCTGGTGGTCTAGGGGTAAGGTGTCAGACTTCTGTGCTGAGGGTCCGGGGTTTAATCCTCGGTACCGACACAGATGTATCTGATTGCAAAACCCTTCCTTCACCTCCGACAAGATGTGTATTAATCACAACTTGTGAATGTGAGGAATGCCAGGCCTCCACCGTGGTTCGGATCCCACGTTAAACTGTAGGTCCTCCATTTCATCTCACAATCACCCTACCATTACACATTAGCGTTAGTGCGTATAACCCGAACGGGTAGTAAGACGCAGTGCTAATAATAGCAATAATATTTAAATATAAATTCACAATGTCAAAGAAGCTTTCCATGAAGTAATATGTATTGGAGCATTTTACTGCTGTCAATTTGCTGTTACTAATTAATGTACTTAGCCATTTATGAAGGAATCGAAGGTTTGGCGTACCGACCGACGCCACAGCCCTGGTTATTTTTATGGAATAGGGGGGAAATAGCTTAAAATGATATAACCACTTTGAAATTTCTATAAAAAGTTAGAAAACATATATTTCCTAAACTCTATAAATACAATCATAAACATTAGTGAAACAAACACTTATATAGTAATAAATGGTAGGACTTTAAGATAATTTTACTTGGTTTTTATTATAGCTTTAATTTGACCCAAAGTGTCATTTTATGCTTAATGTGTGGCTTAGAGTGTTTTATCAATGTGTACTTTTTTTTAACAAAAAGCTTTCAAAATATTATATGTAACTATCATTTTATAGTAAAAATGTAACTTATCATTTGCATATATCACAAATACATGTTTTACCATTTTTGAAGTCTTGCACACTCAACGTTACGTCAAGATTTGAGAATCACATACAACAAAGTATTTTGTATAATGATGGCCATCTTAAGGACATCGTTTTAAACAAAATAATAATTTAAAACTATGTAGAAAATTGTCAAGTCAAAATTAACGTGGAATCCGAACCACGGTGGAGGCCTGGCATTCCTCACATTCACAAGTTGTGATTAATACACGTCTTGTCAGAGGTGAAGGAAGGGTTTGGCAATCAGATAAATCCGTGCCGGGACCAAGGATTGAAACCCGGACCCCCTGCACAGAAGTCAGACACCTTACCACTAGACCACTAGGTCACCCTTACTGATGTAAAGTTATATAAAATATAGAGAAGGCAATTTGGTTTATTTACCAAAAACAGTAATATCTTAAATCTTCATAGTATGGAGAATATTTCAGGATAATAAAATACAAAGATCAGTTTATCGCAGCGTCAACAGAAAATATTTTTCAATGAATATATATTTCACATAGTTCGACATAAGTTCGATATAATTGATCTAGTATAAGTAAAGTTAATGTTCCACATTAGTCTTGTTGGTGTGTGGCGGATATGTGGGCAAGCAACCTACAAGATGGTTCAACCAGGAAAGCTTCTCGGTATTTTTTATCAGCCCTTCCTATTATTGCAAGATGTATACACACCTATGGAATAATAGAATTTATAAAATTGAGATATGATGATGATTATGAATACACGAGGATATTCTTCAAGTCTTGTAGTTATTTTATCCAACTAATAATAAAGTTTAATACTGTGGATGCCCTCAGCTCTCTCACCTCCTCCTCTGACAAGTTAACACTGACGAGTGCTGCCCACTGTCTAAAGTAACGAGCAGATTCACTACCTGAGTTTCGGTCACGTTGAGAAGTTTGGCCATCTCCGCCCTTTCGCTGGACGACAGGTACTTCTTCACCTCAAACTGTTTCTCCAGCTCGAAGATCTGACGACCGGTGAACGTGGTGCGGGCCTTCTTCCTCTTGCGGTCACTATCCGAACCACCCCCTCCATCGCTCAGGTCACCGCCGACACCTGGACCAGCGGGCGACACTTTGGGCGTGGGCGCCGCAGGCTCCTTCTTACGCTTGCTCGGCTTGTGATGCACTGTGGTCCCATCTGGAACAAACATGGCCACACTAACATTACTATAACTCGCGCTCCTTTATTTGTGTAACATCGGACTATACGTGTTTCATAATAATGTGGTAACAATGCATAAGGTAGAATTAAGAGACAAATTACTCGAATCTGAGTAAAAGAAAAAACTGTCTTCACAATATAATTATAAGATAATTATTTTATAATTGTATATGATCATAAAAAGTTTTATTGTTAATATATTTGACTGGAATTTTGATTAAAAAAATTAAGTTATTCTACTTTAAAATTCGGATTTAACTTAATTTGTAGAAGAATGTTGGATATACTTTGTTTTGAAATGAATTAGTATCTAAATGATTGATTTTCATGCAAATCTATCATCAAATTCAGTCAGTAGCAATATAAAAGGAGAAGCAAACATTCCACAGACTTGTGCATTGTTTTGAAAAATATATAATTAAAATATATATAATATATATTTTGTGATTATTATATTTGGCTTTATATATTGCGTCTTGAATTTGCCTTCGCAATAACAACACAAAAATGTAACAAGTACAGATATTTAAAAAAAAATCAAAGTCCAAAAATGTTTCTTCTATAAGAAATTTAAGTTTGAGATGGTTTGAAGCAACCGTTAGTGTAAGACAATACTAAAACAAAGCACCACCATTGAATTTAAAAGTTGTGCTTGTGTTACACACTAGGACATTCTTCTTCATTATCAACAGAGCTACAATCGTCATGGAGCTCATCAGACCCACTGTCAGTAACATACCCTGACGAACGTAGTTCCTTGAACAAACTAAGTTTAGGGTCTCCTCTGAATCGGACTCAGCTTTTTGCTAGCAAGTTTTTGACATCCTAAATCTTTAGATCTTAAATAAGCAGTACCGAATTCATTGCTGGAGGTACAGTATTTTTGTGTTGGCATCGCTTTTTCTAAAGGGACAAAGAAGAACCAACAACATCAGGGAAATAGAATTGTGCATTTGTCAGATATTTTAATCTAATTTATCCATCCACTCCTATTTTGAACTTAGTCCTCTTTGTTGATTGTATGGCACTCAGTGTCTTGTAGGCTTGAACGTATCTATACTTCCAGTATTTATTGTCCAGTGAGTACGACACAAGAATACAGTGTCAACGTGCTTCCTGTAAATAGTGGGGTACTCTTGGGAAGAACAATAAGCTAGTCTTCATTGATATAACTTCTTGCCGAATTTATCCGGTCACATGGCAGAATGCTAGTCCACACACGAGATTTGGGACCCGATGTTATCAGGGGCACTAGAATGCCAGTTATAGTCTCTTGACAGCATTATGCTGCTTTTGTTTTGCCCACCTTAGCCATCACTGACGAGGAGAACATGCCTTACATTTCGATTACTCTCTTTCGTTAGAATAACATTTTTAAGTAATAATAAACACCACTAGCAAATTCATTTGGACCCTCTTTCAGAATTTTCAGTCCACGTATGTGAATAGTTTATTTAGTTTGTTGTAACGCAAACGCCTAGATTATACAGTCCTAGCTGGCAAGAATAACATACTTCTTGAATTGGAACTTTAGCTAGCGACTGTACGTGCTGTAGGTCATAAACAAGGACGCATGTCCCTGAATCTTCCTTAGTTTTTTTCTTTGACTATTTTGTGGAATGCTTACTGTGACTTTTGTGGATGTGGAGCTGCTTTTTTTCAAAGCCTGGCTATTCTCACCATGTACATTTTTAATACGAGTGCCCATATTTTCGCCATTCAGGCACACATCAACTCTTAGGTTATTGAAATATAACTTAAATTATTTTCTTTCTGATTTGGTATATTTTTCACATCTGAGGAAAGAAAAAGACGTTCGCTTGTGGCATGGCCAAAGTTATTTTTCATTGCTTTCAATAAACTAAAAAATTCCGTATACTGTTTTTCTTAACGAAGTTTTTATCTTTCACATGATCTCCTCCTCTGGTCTATTTAGAAATCAGTTCTGTTAAAAAAAAATCCGTTTCAATACACCAATACACCGTTAGTTATTGCTTTGCCACCAATATTTTCTAAAATTCCACAGGCATAAGAACTTTTATTACAACTGCCAGCTGATAACACTTTGTTTAATCGATATTTTAAAACTAGAATTATATTTTCATTCAATCACGCAGATAAAAATTCCTTAGATTAAAAAAAATTATGGCTATTTGTGTAAGACTAGGCAAATACAAACATATAACTTTAAATATTTATAGTATTAAATTTATAAAGAGATTTATTTATTCAATCAAGTTTAAAATGATTAATTGTTATAGATCATTTGTGAATGACCGCTCTAAGTACAAAATATGCATAAATTGTTATTTATAAAAAAGCTCTTAACACAAAGTGATGGATTTAAAGTTATTCTAATTTGAGCTTAGGATCCCGCATGTAGGGAACCCTGAACCACACTTTCCCAACCTTTCTCACCATAATAAAGGTAGGATTAAGAGCCTGGAGTTAAAATCAAATAAATTAAAATGGTAGTTATTAGTTTTGTCTTACATTTCTCAGAGCTGTACTCAGTGCCATTAGGGTCATATTTACCAAAAACATGGATTCATACACAATGTTAATAAGGGTTTTAATTGAGATTAAAATAATCAAAAAAATTCATTTTAATTATTTTATTTTTTACTCTATTCAGATCCGTAGAATCTGATATACACTTTCTTGTATTCATACGAAAGTCCATGTAACCTCCAAAAAATATTTTGGCAACTTTGTAGGATAAAAGCGTCCTTCTGCCAATGTGGACAAATCTATGCCTATTTTCTGAGTTATCTAAAATGTCCTTTCTATGGTGGCCTGACTATAGGCTGTGAAATGATCTTCATTGCAGTTTTGGAGTTTTATCCCCATACAGGTTGAAAAGAGCACATTGAGAAAACTTTAGTTACCAATCATTCACTACTCGTATCAGTGGTAGAATGAACCAACACGCCACTAATGCGGTAGACGGGGAGGTCGGGGTTTGAATCCTAGCAGAATGTTGTGAAGGAGTTATTTCCTATGTGGCTTTACACTTCCCTTTCACGCAAATGTGTATAAATTTCCTCTAAATTTTTTTTTTTTTCCTAATTCATATCCCACTAATGTAACCAATATATAGGTCAATATGCGTATAATTCCAACCAGTAGTAAGACGCAATTAAACCCCAATTAATTAATTAATTCCACACCAGTGAACGTGCGAGAAAAGTGTCAGTCTCATCTAATCTTATTTGATGGTCAAGAAAAGATTTGGTTCCGAGTCCAAGTAGGGTGTGGAGGGTTTTTTCCTAAATTATCTTCCATTCTCACTCCACACAAATCTGCGTACATTTCCTCTAAATTTACCTCCCTTATCCCTATATCATTAGTAAATACGCAGATGGTCCGAAAAGGTGGTAAGACGTGATGCGCAAATAACCTCGGGTGTAGGTTATTGGAAATAACATGACATCCGAAAGCTCAAATTATGATTTGTGTTGTAGTTTTATTAGAGGTTAAGAAAACAATTTAGATACAAATGTGTTAACCCTTCGAAACAGACTTCGTTAAAAATACAGAATTTATTTAAAAACAAGTAGAAACTTTAATGAAAAATCAAGTCAATGGCCGCATGGTCTAAGGTGTCACTCTCTAAATCGACTACATTGCCGACGACAGGAAGTTTGGGGTTCGAATCTTGGGTAGGTGGACTGAGCTTTTTTTCTAAATTTCTTTCCAATCTCACTCCATACAAATGCCAGTACACTTCATATAAATTCAATCTCTCTCATCCTTAACTCATTAGTATAATTAGAAGATAAGCGTATAGCCTGAAGAGGTAGTAGGACGCAACGCTAAAAGTAAATCATGGTTTTATTCAATTATATTACTTACAATAGGGGGAAACCCACTATGAACGGTTAACCACACGGCACGGCTCGTAGCTAGCCCAATATGAACGGCTAGCACGGCACGGCACGGCACGGCTCGTAGCTAGCCCACTATGAACGGCTAGCACGGAACGGCACGGTTCGTAGTTAGCCAACTATGAACGGCTAGCACCGAACGGAACCGAACCAGCCAAAACGTTTATCCTGACAAGTCCCGATTGCAATGGAGAGTTCATCCGAAGAGGAATTAATGGTAGTGGTTACAGTTTGTGTGGAGGATGAAAAAAGTGCCACAATTACAGTTCTAGTTGCATTAAATATTTAAGAAGTGAAGGGAATATGGTGAAACCCTTCATATTTCCTCATATAATCTCTTAAAACCGGAGATGAGATTTTTCTTTTATTTACGTAAGTCACAAAATTGCTTGGTTGACACAAACAACTTCCCCTCCTCGGGATCACAAACGTACTGGCCGTTCGAGGCAAACGGAATTAATTCTCGGGGAAACATTAAGGCCAATCCGTTCGTGTGCCGTGCCTTGCCATGCTGACCATTCATTGTGGGTTTCCTCCTTTAACCTGTAATAATCCTGCTTTGTTGCATAGCCTTTTGGAGTAATTAAATTCAGTTTGTGTCAAATTTACTAGTCGCACTGTACTGTTGTTGCTAAACTTCCGTACACGTGCAAAGACTACGGGTTAGGAACATTCAGTTTGCTTGCTTCTAGCCCTAGTAATTATTAAAGAAAAAAACCTCGCAGTGTGAGTGCGAGAAAGAGAGAAACATATTTCATTTGCAAACTGTATTTATTTTGATTTCTTTTTAAAAAGTAGTTTTGCTTGTGCTCGCAAGAGTTCAGCAGCTCTTGGAATCAAAATTGATGTTATAGCCAGGAAACTGGTGGGGGGGGGAATAATTTTTTTCGGAGACTTGTGAACGTGGTGTTCTGAGAGAACGATCGCGATGAAGAATCGCGGATGCTATTGTGGTAATTTCTTGAATGTATAATCTTAATTTGTGAAAATAAAAATTATAAAATATGTTAATATATACAATATTTAATTACCAATATCATCAAGCGGTCTGCAAGATCGTATCACAATAAACCTTGCAGTTGTTCCCTGAGCTATTGCATTAATGACTCAATTATTTTTTTAAATAAATCAATAAAAGCGTCTGCGTCATAGTTGACTCTACCTCCTTTCTACCTAACTTTCCGTCTAGTATCCATAATATTATCATGTAAGGGGACATTATTGAGGTATTCCTTTAAAGTCAAGTCTATCATTTTAGTTTGTATAAATCTCAATGATATTTTAATAAGAGCTTTCAACAACAATATAAACAACATTTCTATGAGTATAACCTGTACAGGTAGTGAGTGAGACACAGTAATAAAAAAAAGTTGAAGTTGTTTGAAAATTCCGCAATGATTACACTAGCAACTAAGCATATTATTTATTGTTAACTAATACTATTTAGTAATACAAAATAAGATTTAAAAAAATGGATATTCATTTTATATCTGATCAAATGCTAAAATAATTCTCGTCGTGTTAATTCGACTGTTTAGCAGTCGGATATGAGGCCTGGCATAAAGCCAAATTCCCTATTCATTTGAGCCTACGCCAGGGATTAATTGGTGTGGAATAGGCTTATATGGGCATAGAGATAGGCTCATAAGGTGGTGAGATAGGCTCATAAGGTGGTGAGATAGGCTCATAAGGGCGGTAGTGTAGGCTCATAAGAGCGGTAGTGTAGGCTCATAAGGGCGGTGAGATAGGCTCATAAGGGCGGTAGTGTAGGCTCATAAGGGTGGTGAGATAAGCCCATAAGGGTGGTGAGATAGGCTCATAAGGTGGTGAGAGAGGCTCATAAGGGCGGTAGTGTAGGCACATAAGGGCGGTGAGATTGGCTCATAAGGTGGTGAGATAGACTCATAAGAGCGGTGAGATAGGCTCATAAGGGCGGTGAGATAGACTCATAAGGGCGGTGAGATAGGCTCATAAGAGCGGTGAGATAGACTCATAAGGGCGGTGAGATAGGCTCATAAGGTGGTGAGATAGGCTCATAAGGGCGGTAGTGTAAGCACATAAGGGTGGTGAGATAGGCTCATAAGGGCGGTGAGATAAGCTCATAAGGGCGGTGAGATAGGTTTATAAGGGCGGTGAGATAGACTCATAAGAGCGGTGAGATAGACTCATAAGGGCGGTGAGATAGGCTCATAAGGGCGGTGAGATGATCATAAGGGCGATAGTGTAGGCACATAAGGGCGGTGAGATAGACTCATAAGAGCGGTGAGATAGGCTCATAAGTGCGGTGAGATAGACTCATAAGGGCGGTGAGATAAGCTCATAAGGGCGGTGAGATAGGTTTATAAGGGCGGTGAGATGCTCAAAAGGGCGATAGTGTAGGCTCATAAGGCGGTAAGATAGAATCATCATAGCAGTTAGAGCTTTAAAGTTTAGAAAGATGGGTTACTAAGAAAGGAACGAACAGGAGTGGCTTAAGGGCCGTGCGAACCAGGCAGATGCCCATGGCGATAGCTCGAGGGGGTGCCGAACAGAGCTAAACCTAACCTAACGTAGCCTGGGTATGATATGAAAATAATCTCCAAACCTAACATAACCTAGGAGTAATAGTAGAGTTGCTAGGTAAAACAATCGTTTACTTTTTGATACCAACGTGACAGTTTACATATTAGTATAATTTTGTGGTTAGTAAATAACATTTTTGTGCCACCCTCAAAATATTATTTTACATTTGTCATCTTGAAAAAAATGGCACCATAAAACTTTTTTTGTTGCAATTATAACGTAAACCGTTTATATTGTCAAAGTGTTTGTTTAACTTATAATAAAAATAGAGGGAGAACATTGTCTACAAAACAGTTCTTATAGGCTTGTTTTATTTGTAATCCTAACAATTTTTGTACAATCTCGAAGTGAAACGTTTAGCATAAAGTTAACATTTGTGAGTTTCCCTTCAGCTTATTTTCCTATCACGCCCAGGCTACGTTACGTTTGGAGATTTTAGGTTAGGGGATTATTTTCATCTTTTTCCAGAGTCCAATCGCCATGGGAAATGTGGTAGCTAACAGATAGCAGAAGATTTAAAGAACGGTCAAAAGAAAGACAGAATTAAACAAAAATAGTTTTTCTCCGCGTTTTGACTGCCAAAAGTGACAACAAATCGACATATTATGGTTTTGTAGGTCATGTGGTCTGGCGAATGGATTAATGAGAGTATATCTGGTAGCTTTTGCTAGCTGTCAGTTAACACCACTCCTATGGTATATGGACTATATTATCCACCGGTTATATAATAGGGCGCCACAAAGCAATCCCACCCAGGCACGAAATTTACCTCGGACCACCCCTGGGAACGAAAGGCTATTAAGGGTAATTAGAGGCTATGAAATAGATCCTATTAACATAATTTAACCCACGGGACCGTATAACATGTGCGATTAGTTTTAAACCTATTCGGATTTTTTTTTAAAGAATTTCCAAAACTAGCCATGTATATAGAAATAACAATTTATACCCATTATAATTTTTTTTAAATATGATTTAAATTCTTAAAATAAGTAAATAAAAAGTGAAGATCAACATTGGTATTTTTTATGACAAATAATCACTGACACTTCGTGTTTTATAGTCTAGAATCTGAAATAGGCCGGAGTAAAGGAGAGGTCACAAAATTTAGGAGGTCCGAAGCGTTAACAGCCCAGGCTAAACAAGTGTAAATAAAGCTCTTTCGGTGAGAGCTTGTAGAGAAATGTTTCCCGGTAGACAAGTTGGGCGACCAAGCCTATCACAAGCAGCAAGAGTGCAGACAGCAATTAAAAGACAATTCCCAACAGCTACTATCGCGAGCAATTACTCTATTAAAATACTGGGAGCGAGGGAAGAAGAGAGTGATAGGGGGGAGTAATCCAGAGAGCACTTAGTAAGAAAAGAACAAGCGGTTAAAAAGTTTTTAACGAGTATGTTTGCAATGTTTTGTTCTGTTTTTATTTTATTTTTCTATAAAACACGATATCCTTACTTTGTTTATCTTGCCAAGAATAATATCACACAATGGAGCTTAGACGGGTGATAACGCCTACATTATTTTTATTCGTAATGGAAACCGGTTTCTTTGAGTAAACTCGAGTAAATACGAGTAAACACGAGCTCACACGAAGCTTCAGTAATTGAAACAATGTTCAGAGAGATATCGATGAAAGAATTTTAAATCGATTTCACTTGTGATTGTTTTTAAACCCCTCTTTCAGGACAAACAAAATCCGTGTTCCTCGCATCGGTGGGCACGCGGAATAGCTCGGTGTGGTCTCTGGCTTGCCGTCGATTGGAAGATTAGGGTTCGAATCCTTGTCCAGTGTACTGACATTTTCCCCCCTAAATAGTTTAACCACTCTTCGCACAATTGCGGTTAAACTTTATAAAGTATACCTTTTCTTTCTTTAGCTCATTAGTGTGAGTGTGCAAATAGCTCGGACGGGTAGTAAGACAAGAGGAACTCTTTTTTTGTGCTCCGCATCTTATTACCCGTCTGGACCACACTAACAGAATAGAGATGTTGAAAATATATCACAGAGGAATTGAACCAGCATTTGTATGGAGGAGAAGAAAGAAACTATTTAGGAAGAAATAACTTGATAAATCCTGTCGGGATTTTAATCCCGCCCTCACGGTTACTGGCAAACCATACCATACGAGAATGACTCCTTAGTCTACGTGCACACCAGTCCAGGTAAAAAATAATAAAGACTGGAAAAGTCGTCACATACGTTCACTTCCTCCCTCCACCGAAAAAGGAAAAAACAATGAAGAATTTTAACAAAAGCCGAATGTTACCTTATATTGTTCCTCCTTCACGTGGGTCATTATTTCATTAAAACGCCATTAATTATTTCATCAAATTGTAATTAATTATTGTAAGACACGAAGCTGCCCGAATGTTGATTATATTTCTCAAGAGAGTATTTTTAATTAGTGTGTTCATACTCGTGACGGTGCGGATATTTCGTCGCGCTCGCTGTACTTTCAACCGGGACGTTTCTTGAAGCAATATTTCCTCAACCTGCGCTATTTATTATGAGAAGGGCAGTTGTTATGGTGTGAAACCACTCTAACAATCCTCAATTAGATTCTTAAATGTCGCCAAACTATTTAAAAATGACTTTGAGGAATGTTCGATCTTTGTTTGTGACAATTACCCTAGATTTCAGAAAGGTGATATTTCGCGTAGATCGTTGTCCAAAGTGAGCTAATTCAACCTTTCATTTAATGTTTAGGTTATAGAACGTAAAGTATGATGTTTTTAAAAACCATAGTAGCGTGTTAACTGGATTAGCATGAACCATGTTTTAAAATATCAAACCTTTTTGTGATTCCAACGCTCCTTAGAGAACAGTTTCATCCTGACGATTATTTTATGAATGTATGAACGTAAATTTTAGTTTTGTTATTAATAGTAAAATTAAATAAAAGAGAATAGGCGTAATTGTTTGGAATTGGTTTTAACTATAGTCGAAAGGCTTTAAAATGCAGATAAAATGCCTTGGCCTAAATAAAAAAAACAATAATAATCGAGGTGTTTAAGAAAATATTTGGGATGATACATTCCTTTAGTTAATAAACATGTGATATTGTATTAATGCGCATTTTAGATTTTTAAAAACCGTTAAAAAAAATTCTAGCAAAATTTAATATGGAATCTATTTCTAGGGTGTTCTAGGGAATTTTTTTTTGCATTCTTTTGTTTGTTTGTTTAAAAAAACCATCAGACAAACAATTTAACAAACATTTGCAAACAAAAAACATCGTTAAGGAGCGTCCAATTTTCATTGTCATAACAATTTAATGCTTTTATTGAGGTTGTACCGATGAATCATTAAAACTCCAATAAATCTTATATATAATTTGATAAGTCCGTTTCCGATAGTGAGAATCACAAGAAAATGGCTGAACAAATTTTGACAAACGACCACTCATTTTTAAGTCTCGAACTTCACCCCATTTTCCCTCCGGCATCCTGACGCTAGACAGCTTGACCACGTAATGGTGAATTTTCTCGGTGTCATAGCTAATACTACAAACTTCTCCTCCTTAAGGTGGGGTGCTAGGAGCGCCAGTTTAGTGCATTAATTTTGCAGTTTTTTATAGCATAAACATTTTTTGGCCAAATAGATCAAATTTTCTTCTATAGAAACAGAGAGTTTATTTTTCTGCACATGCTATCTCAAGAGTTGTTGAATATCTCTCATGAGCATGGTGGCATTTGGTGACAAACTTTTTAAATGCAGAGAAAAAGTTGTCACTAAATTCCAGGACACTCTTGATAGATATTAAAGAACTGTTGATATCAACATGTGCGGAAAAACTAAACTCTATGTTTCTATAGAAGAAATATTTGATTTATTTTGGCCAAATAAATGTTTATGCTATAAAAACTTCGAAAATACTGCCCTAAACTCACGCTCACTAGCACCCCATCTTAAAGATAATGTAGATACAGGGATGGGTACACCTCCTCATTTTTATGTATACTTTCTATACATTAATACCCTTAGCTCTGTATCTTAGAAGATTCACTATCAATTTTCTTGGGTG
Source organism: Timema podura (assembly GCA_033556935.1). NCBI lineage: Eukaryota > Metazoa > Arthropoda > Insecta > Phasmatodea > Timematidae > Timema > Timema podura. The sequence continues at coordinate 46,237,154 of JAVRXN010000008.1, read as the reverse complement.
GCTAGCCATCTTCCTTAAGGAAGAATGGAAGGGCTGAGAAAAGCTCAAAAATACCGCTTACTTTCTCATATTTTTCCGGACTACGAAATATTGCAGAAGCATGGGGTATATTTTTATCTGGTAGGCCACATAAATTTCTGTGTTTGTACAGAAAGATATTTTAATAAATCTTAGTAATTAATTTATTAAATTGATGCAAAGTTGGCCTTTTTCTCCTTGTGAGTAGGATCAAATTTTCTTTTAGTACAAACATACCATTTTAACCCGAATAAAGGTACATAATTTTTTCAAATTAATAAACCAGATGGAAAGTAGCATAGTTATCAAAGAAAGTTAGTATAAATTAGTTCATCAATGCTCTTCCGGGAGCTCTACTATCGCCTACTTACCCCCACCACTAGCCTGCCTACCCCTACAACATCAAGCTATCCCTCGATGTCTGTCAACTTTTTGTCTGGCGGCTTGGTCGTGCAGGTACAAGGAACATATTAACTCTCCCCTTCCCCCTTCTCAGCCTATCTTTTCTCAGGCGCACTGGTGTGAGGTCACTTATATTTTGTTTAAATTGTCGCAGAGTAAATCAACTTTTACTCGCACTTTCAAATAAGCCTAATGTAATTCATATTAGTTTTATTTAAACTTTCAAATATTTGAATAATAGATCGTTCTATCGTCTCTGCTACTGTTGTATTAAACCTATTTAGATTTATAATAAACTAATACACAAGCATTTCATAGGAGCAACTATTAAAATTAATTTGAACATAAGAAAACCCATTTGGGTGCAGCGTAGTCTAATGCTCTAGTCTCGCAGTAAACTATACTGCCAACGACGGGGAGATCTAGGTTCAAATCTCGGTCGGGTGTACTGAGGGTGTTTTTTTTCCTAAATGTTTTCAACTCTCCCTCCACGCAAATGTTGAGTACACTTCCTATAATTATAACCATTAATGTAATTAGTACATTCGCGTACAACCCTAACCTGTAATAAGAGTTGATGCAAGGTTGATGTTTCCACAGTCCATTTGAGTTGATTAGAGGTAAACATTAGGATAATCATACAATTCTCATGGAGCGAAAGTGTAAATCAATTATTCGATCAATGTTGATGAAATTGAGTGGATTGAGCAGATCGAAATCATCCGTCTTGATATGAGGTTGAAGCCATGATATTTTATTTAGCTCAATTTCGGAAGGTGTTTCTACAATAGGAGGTGCTACTATTTGTAGCGTAATATAGTCAGTTGTTGACCGAAATTGCACTAGTTCTGTTTAAATTGATTAGTTTTCGAATATAGTCGTCAATAAACCCCAATAAGAGTTTTAGATGGATGCATACGTCTTGGATACCTGAATAAACATGAACATGTACTCATTATAGTCTCCATCCTACATTTTACTAGATAGGGTGTTCACTAATACATATAGGCAGATAGTCATTGAGGTGTATTGAAAGACTGGATCAAACGCGCATCGTTTTTGCGCACCTAAAGAGTGACGAAGCTGGGAGCCCTTCAGTAGTAGGCAAGCAGTGTCAGCCCTCAAGAATGAACACTTTGGTTCATTAAACTGAAATATTTTTTTAAAAATATTGATTTACAGTTAGGTGTTTGCATCACAGAAGATACATATTTTATGTGTTTCTTTTAATTTTAGTAATTTCCAGTAGCTATTATATTTTGTCATTCTGTGGATAAATGTAAATATTAATATTTATTACATTGTGATGATGTTAGGTTACTTTAACTTTATATTCTAAATAGTAATTTAACTCTTAATTTATCAGCTTATTGTTCAGGTGGATTGCTATAAGCCAGTTTGTATGTTGATTTGTATTAAATACCTTTCGATTAAATAAGTTTAAATGATTGATTTAATGTTATAATGGCCTGAGATACAAAAGTTGAAACAACCACCATTATGGTTTGGTATTTTATCCTCTTAGTATTTAAATATTTGAACTTAATTACAGGTTTACTCTGCTGGGTATAGGACTAATAAATACATTTATACTTTCTCTTAGAGCTAGTCCGTACACGGGTTTTTGGGAATTGAGCTAACTGTGTTTGTCAAAATGGTAGTTTCAGAATAATTTCACATATACAAACTAGGTTACGGTAGTGATTATGTGGATTATTTATTTTATGAAATATATATAAAGTTACATACTAATAAAAGGGCTTTACATTGCCTCTGACAATGCATTGCAAAAAGCGATTGCCTTACTATTGGTTTGTTATGCTAGGTGGCATCATTGCGAAAATGGAGCCTTTAGTGATTCTGATAAAACAATGAAATACTTATGATCCCACACAAAAATTAATCAAAACAAAATATTGACACAACGGTATATCTAATGGAAAGAATGAAATGTTGTGTAACTATAATCAATTCATTTGTTTAAGAAAGGGTGTATAATTTAATCAAAGTCTTTATTGGAGTTATTTCAAGACTTGAAGAAAAGCATAAATTTCATTATACGTATTTTATCTCACATTTTCAATAAATATTTACTGGAAAATCTATTATATATGATCCAAACCATAAGAGGAATAAATGAGCATCGTTCTCCTCTGATTATGCGTGGCCTATTTAGCCTAATCACTAAAGTACCCGTAGTAAAAAGTATCGGTTGAAAAATATTCCAGAATATTTACAGATGTAGACTAACCAATAAGGTGTCAAAACAATTTTTAGTCACAGAAAATAATTATAAGAATGAAATTTCTTAATACTTATTCACATACATTCAATAATTAATATATACATTTGATGAATCCCGAATAAATGTTAAAACATACCTACAAAAAGAGTTTTAACTTAGATAATTTAAATTTTATTATAATTTCAGTTAATGTTGATAATTTTTTAATTTTATTTTTAAACATTTAGCTATATTTTAATAATATTAAGTGTGATTGAAAATACAAATAAGTACAATAAGAACCTAGCACTTTAATTTCCTTCATTTTACTGTATATTTGGTTCATACAGGCATGTAACCATTATAGTTAAGTATTAATGAGATAAATATATAAGTTATAAGACAATAACATAAATTAAATAGTTAGAAATTTTAGTTCAGTCAGAAGCATGTCTGCCTATTGATTTAAAGGTCCCTTATTTGATTCCCGACGTGACCAAAAAAAATATATAATTGGTGAAATGTAGTTTACCTTTTCATAATGATTAATTAACGGTTGGTTGCTGGGTGTTGTGTCACGTGCTGATGTAGTCAGTCGGTTTCAAACGTGCACGTTAAATACCTAAAATAAATAACTAGATGATTATTTTTTATCAATTTATTTAGGTATTTAACCACCCCAAATAAATAACTAGTTAGTTCTTATTTATTTATTTGAGGTATTCAATGGGCACTTTCTGAAGCTACTGGTTGTATCAGAACGCAGAATTTCTATGAGGGATAGCGAAGGGGCCTACCAATTTTACCGGGAATGATATTTTCACACAACTTCCAGGGTTCTTTTACATTTTAAAATCGGCATTGGACCAACGGATTTTACTTTCCCTCAAAAGAAGTTGTGCTATGATTTTTTTTTTGTTCTAGAAAAATTCGTCGACCCCATCTGGGTTTAAACTCACGAACATTGGGTCCTAACGCTAGCGCTTTACCCCAAGACCATCGAGATCGAAAACTAATTAATTAATTGCTACTATGTACAAATATCAAGGTTTTTATAATATTATTGAATCCTAATAGTATAACAAACATATAATTCCTATGCATCAAAAAATAAATTACCATGAGTAAGGAAAGATAATCTAAACAATCAAGTTGTACCCTTTAAAACATGTCGGCACCCTCTAAACGAGAATATATTAATATTGCAGCTATACTTTGTATATTTTCTCTATGTTTTAACCCAAGGTTTAATCAATAATTGTCATAGCCACTAGTCAAATATAAAAAGAAAATTATGTATAAATTTGAATCGAATAGAAATTACATGTTTTCCATATTGTTTCGTGATAGCTCAAGTTGGTTACACTTACATCTCTAAAAAACATAGCTGTCTACACAAGCCTTATGGGAACCAGTCAACCTCCTCCATACTAACCTTGGTTCCACTATACTTCCACGAAAATACGGGTACAATGCCTTAAAAGTCTGCCTCCCTCAGCCTACTCCATTAGTGTTTTTAAAAAGTGGATATCCGTATGGGAATTAAAATGTGGTTGGGGAAAAAGATATTTAAAAGAGATCCCTAAGAGATAAAAGAATAGGGTGAATTGTAAGGAATGCCCTTCATTATATCGAAGAGAATAGGTCACATTAATGAAAAGTAAGATGCAAGATATTCTTAATGTATCAGACCTAGTATCAAACTATAGCCCCCTGGATCAGAGGCCAACACGTGGCCACTACATGTGTGGACTCAAACAGGAGCACTTTACTCTGATTAAAACTCTATGATAGGATTAAATAAACAACGGCACGGTCATGAGTCCATTACGAATAATTAAAATAATTAGCTAAGCTGTTTGTTTGCTCATTAGTTAAGCTAGAAATAAATGTAAAATAGAATATGTATCGTACCAGAGCCAATATTTAATATTTTTAGAAACCTAAAGTGTTTATTTCTTTAAACAAAAAAAAACAACATATATTTGGGCGAATGAACATTTGTCAAGGGTATTAATATAAAAGTAACTTTGATGGCAAGTCTTGAAGAGCGTAGTTTTATTCTGTTCGGCATTCTAACAGTGTAATGTTTTTAGAGTAATCGGGCAGAGAACAGGAAGTTTGAACACAAACCACCCATCTCGTCTCGCCACTCTGAGTAATTAACTATAAGGACTTCATTACGATGAGACGCAATCGGCACTTCTTGTCTAGTTTCCAGCTACTACTAGCGCTTCTGCCGGGGGAGTGGGGAATCTCTCTCTGCAGCGCTAAATGGTTGTCTAATTGAGGGGCTATTTCGTTTATACACGCCAGACAAAGACGTTATGCTTGCTTCAAAATGGTTGGAAAAAAAGAAGAAGGGGAAACGAATAATTTATGGGAGACGCATATCTCTAATATAAACTAAATGAATGGTTGTAGATTGTTAAAATTTAAATTCTACCAAAAGGCTTGAAGTTTAAATAATAGATTACTAGTTTTTCCTTCCTAGCTTCTGGTGATTTATTTGTGGATAATACCGTCATAAAAGATAAACGATAGAAAAAAGTGTCACTAAAGTGCACATATTCATAATTTAAACAAAAAAATGTCATATTAAGAAAAGAGAGCAGTGCGTTTTATAACCATTCAGGGTTTTCTTATATCTACGTAACTGGGGCAAGAATTTATAACGTAGAATTTAGAGGGAATGCACCGATATTAGTGTGGAGGGAGAACCGCCTTGGTAAAGCCGACAAAAAGAGACTGATGTCTTTGTTGGCATGCACACCGTTGCGGCTCAGAGACATAAATAATTGAGCTTGTCAAAACACGATCCTGATCGGCGCACGATTTAACACTCTTAAGACATCACTCTCTAAATGAATGGATTGCTGACGATGGGAAGAATGTGGTTTGAATCCCGATAGTGTGTTTTGAGTTTCTTTCCCCCCCCTAAATTGTTTCCCAATCTCCCAATCCAACAATTCGAGTATATTTCCTCTAAATTCTACCTTTCCTATTGTTACCACATTATTGTAAGTGTGTGAATAACCCAAACAGGTAGTAAGGTGCAGTGCATAATATTAATAATATAATAATAATAATATGTTAAAAGCTAATAAAAATAATCAAATCATTCGACGATAGCATTACATTATTTTAAATCAGTGGCGGCTTGTCCTAAAGTGCACAAGGACACGTGCCCTCCCACCCAAACACCACGTTATACATACAAACAATTATTGTAGGTTATAGTAATATTATATGAGTTCTATAAACAAGAGAGATATTAAAATTAAAATATACTTTTTCTAACTTTTTTTTTACTTTGACATTTAAAATTGCTGAATGAGAACCTTCAAACAAAGCTATCTTCCCGATCGTAGCATAATATAGAATTTTACCTTAACTCACACACAAATAGAGGGAACATGGGGGAGGCTTTGATGCGCAGAACTCCGTACGAATGGCTAAAGCGGGAAAATGTCTAAACGCTCTCTTCTTTGCATTTTATCATCGTTGTTGTCTTCGTTCAACGGTTCAAGTGTTTTAAAAATGAATTCTGAAATTAAGTTTGTGCAGTACATTATTAATAATATACTTCGGTTTTGATTAGAAGCTTTTGAAGACGCCACAGACGATCCGATCTGGTTGGCCCGATAGTCGGCCTGACCAAATCAGGTGATACCTACAAGACGACCTGACTTAGTGCCTGCCTGGTTTCATGTTGTTTCTTTTCTCTCCAAGAGACACATGCATCATGCCTCCTATATTATCCAAACACCAAAAAGTTGGGGTCGCGCTAATACCATCGTTAGGGATCAATTCCAGAAAAATAAAAATGTGGGCTATAAAATGGCTAATTTAAACGGAAAAACCAGTCATATGATGTTACTACACACACAATACTACTCGCACCCGTATTTGTAGTACAACTTGACAAGCTGATTCACCCGACAACGTTACAGACAACACGATTTGGTCGGACGGTCGTACGGTTGGATGCGCCAGCCACTCGATATCATCCGACATGAAATAGGAACATTTTTGTTGGGCGACACACGAACCCGATATTGCGCCTGATCTAACCAAATCGGCCCGACCACCTGATCAAATTGTGTCATCTGCAGGGCCCTAAAATGAAGGCAGGCCATCGCCAATTCTAAATATAGACGGTGCTTCTTCGAATAACTCACGTACCTATCATATACAATTTGGTAAAAGTATTCATGATAATTATAAGTGGGTGTTTGGTTGTGAATTGACTAACAAATTATGTTGTTTCTTTTGGGTTTTTTTTTCAAAGGAAGAATCTTCTAGATGGATTACGAGTGGTGTTGCTAATTTAAAACATTTATCAGACAGAGTAAAAAAAAACATGAGTTTAAATTTATTAAATCTTATACATGCATCATTGGACTTCAATGTGTTTGGCTAAATAGAGATTCGGGAGTAATTAAGTATTGCGTATTTGCAATAAAAATAAAATCTCAACGAAAACGTTGATAACAACAAATACATAATAAGTCGCTTAATTATGTGTATTCACTTTTGTGGTGCTTTTGACTTTGATTTATAAGATACATGATGAAAGGTTCACTTATGATAATCGTGGTATTCTTTCTTAGGTTTAATTGTTTTTTCGGCTGAATTAGACTCCACTCTTGCATTAAATTTGAGAGAATCAAATATATTTAAAGGTACACATTCAAAACCATCCAAACTAAAATTTTGGATCAACGTAGAGCCCGAACGGGTGGTAGACCCATTGCCAAAAGAAATAAAAAATTGATTTTATTTCAAGTTTTTCAAACTGAAGTAAAGACTCAAATAATCAATCTTATTTAAGTCGAAGCTGATGAGACTATTGATTTTTCCAATCAACAAAAATGGTAGTTATAATTAGATACGTTTTTTATGGGCATATTAGAAGATCTTCAAACTAAATTAAATATTCCATCACACAAATTAATTACACAGAGTTACGATTGTGCAGCTGTAATGAGTAAAAAAAAATCTGTTAAATCATTAATACGAAGAAATTATCCTAATTGCTATTTTGTGCATCGCTATGGACATCAATCTAACCTAACTATGGAACAAAGAGCTTAATATAACAAAAAGTTAAGATCTTTTTCTTTAATTTACCAGCGTTCTCTTCATATTTTTCTCCGTTCACGTAAAAGAATAGCGTTCCTTAATGAGATTGTCAAGAAAAGGTTACCACACGCTGTTCCAAATCGCTGCCAATACTTTAAATGACTCCAAAGACTCATTTAAGAATGCTTAGACAAAATCACAGATATATAAGTAGATTAAAAACATTACACGATGCACTACACTACACTGTGCGATTGTGTCATACCATTCATTTATTAATCAAACTAAAGTGCATAGTATGATTGCTTATATTTAAGCTTAGGATAACTATGCATTTTTTGTAATTAATGCATAATTTTAATTGTTTTGAGAATGAAATCCGTAATTTGCAGCATTTTTCTATCTAAATTCATATTATTGCAATTTTTATGTTATCAAGTATAGATTCACTTTCTGAGCCAGTCTAGAAATTTACAGAAATTGTTTTTAAAGTACATATCAGAATAATATTAATGAAGTCATAAATAATATGCAGCCATAAGCCAGTTGGGAGGCAACACCTTCACAATAGGTAAGTAATATATTAGTTATTATTTTGTAAATATTGCGAATTTCCAGTTGCGTCAACAAAAAGTTCCAAGTAACGCAGCATCTGCAAACCAGAAAATATGCAAGTAATACAAATCGAAAAAGGGAGAATACCCAACGGCAAGTGTTAATTTCTGATTTAACTGATTTACCAAAACCTGGACCTAAACGTTCAAAATTCAATTAAGAGCTTTGTAAGACTTTTATTTGTCCTAACATTCCATTGACTAAATTAAAGAATCAAGCTATCTGAAATTTTTTTGGAAATGTACATGAAAAAGAATATTTCCACATGAATCGCATTAAGGGAAAAAAAAATGTTTCCGAATTATGCACAGCAACATTATACAAATTAAGATAAAAGTACTGGATCACAGTATTTGGATGTCGTTGGATGAAAAAACCGATAAAGATCAAAGATGAGTAGAAATTTTGTGTTTGTGACGTTTGAAATAAAAAGGTGCTACCTATTAAATATCCCAACACTGCGGTATTTCTTATAGGAATAGCAGCTCTGACGCTTAAGATAATAAACAAACCTCAAATATCTCCTAATTTTGGGATTAATATTATAAGGAACGTACTTGGTAGAACGACAATTAGTTATTATTATTATTATTATTATTATTATTATTATTATTATTATTATTATTATTATTATTATTATTATTATTATTAGCACCGCGTCTTACTACCCGTTCGGGTTATACGCACTTACGCTAATGTGCAATGGTAGGGTGATTGTGAGATGAAATGGAGGACCTACAGTTTAACGTGGAATCCGAACCACGGTGGAGGCCTGGCATTCCTCACATTCACAAGTTGTGATTAATACACGTCTTGTCAGAGGTGAAGGAATGGTTTGGCAATCAGATAAATCTGTGCCGGGACCGAGGATTGAACCCCGGTACCCCCAGCACAGAAGTCTGACACCTTACCCCTAGACCACCAGGTCACCGACACTAAGTTGATACACTTCTTAAGTCAATTAACAATTTTGGGTTGTGGCAATAACAACAAATGAATGCATTTGTTTGAGAAAAGACTGGGTCTAATTTCCTATAACTTTCACCTTAATCACAAAAGGGTGGCCAACTGAGTAAAACGTCGTTGAAAAGAAGCTAACGTACAAATTTTGCATCTGCTTTTAAATTATTTAGCTTACAGTATAAAGTTTCTTATGAAATAGAGACCTGATGGAATATTTTAACTTCATGTAGGGACAAACCATATTTTGAAATAGCAAACTTCTATTAAAATGTGACCGTGTGCAATGAGTGTCAATGCTCAAGAATCAAGGGGCCCCTTTAATATAATAACACAAAGAAGTCACATCTTATTCATCTGAAAATACACGATATAGAGTCTACAGAGAATGAAAGGAGGATGGAAACCTTTTAATATTATTCGATGCCGGGTTTCTGAAATCTCATTCTTCACTGACCTTTTTCTATGTCCCCTCCCTCCCACTTGCCCGCGGTAACTATGGCAACACTCCCCCCCCCGATGGACGGCCTGAGCGTCGTCTCGAGACGCTCCCCTTCCTTCCCCTACTCCCCTTTACCCCCATCGCCAGAACTTTGTAGTCTCTTCAGACACTTTTCTCTTTATACATCGTTTTATAGCGCCACTTTCATAGCGTGTTTTCTTTCTTTCGTTTTTTTGACTTCCGTAATGCGACCACTTAAATAATGAAGTTTTTTTTTAAAGTGTAATTTAACCCATAATGACTGCTTTTGATTTGTTCAACAGTCATGTGACCTCTTATGAACGTATATAGTTTCTATTTTTAATATGCCTTGGAACGAAATCGTTAACAGATTACATGTCTTATGTGTAATTTGTATTAATAGTCGACCGAGTCAGTTCTTGAATATTAGGGTGTCATTTATAAACTAGATTAAAACATGTGTTTATTATTAAGAGTTTAAATACACTTATTGGTTAGTGCCAATAAAGTTTATCGTCTTGTTTGGGTGTACTTTAGTAATATTTCCCAAATGGTTTCCTAGTTCTTCCTCCGAGAAAATGAAGATACACTTCCTTTCAATTCTACCCTTCTCGTCCATACCACTTTTGAAAAAAAAAATTCTGATAGCTTAGATAGGAATTAAAACAAACAACAATTTTTCAGTCTGAATTCATTGGAAAAGCTAGGAACAGACAGTCTAATAAATAAAACTTTACAAAAGTTTTTTTTTCAATCTCTGTATTGGTTACGCCATTTTTTTTACCACCCATTTTATTTAAATTTAGAAAATAGAATCGAGCATTTACGCAATAGTTGGTGAAAACATTTCTTTTCCAAAATCAATGTGAGACCTACATGAAGGGAACTACTATATGACTTACGGAATTAGCAGTGCTCTCTTCATAGTTCTTAGTATCAGTTCAGGCTAGATGCCTGTATTATATACCTTAATGGGGCATGGATGAGGAAGGTATGATTTAGAAGAAATATATCCACATTTACGTGTAAAGATGGTAGTAAACCGTCTAGGAAAACTATCCTCAGTGTATTCTAAGGGATTCAAACCCCTTTCAACACATCACTGGCAAACCAAACTAAATAATCTACACATATTAGGCAACTGATGAGGGGAATGGCAGTCCTGAAGTTAAAAACCACTAAAATAAACCTCAATTACCTTAGAATGTTCTATTGTGACCCTGGTAGGAATGACTATTTGTCTGAGGAAGGTTGGGTTTACGTTTCTAATCATTTACTTTGATCTCAAGAGTCTGAGGAAGGTTGGGTTTACGTTTCTAATCATTTACTTTGATCTCAGATCTGTGACATCTCGCGTAAAACGTCATTGAAAACGTGATAATATTTTTTGATTAATTAAAAAAAATCTTTAAAACGTAATGTTTTAAAACAACAAGGGGCATGTTGATACCTTTTCCCTTATAGTTTGGTGAGAACCATAATTTAAAATAGAAAACCACTTCTTAAATAACTAGGAATTAATTGATATTTTTGACGTGTCTCGGTCTCTATAGTACATTTCTTAATTTCCATATTTAAAGGTTTTTTAAACCAAAAAATAGCCGTCATTTGATGGACCTAGGTCCTTGATGACCTTGGTCAGCAGAAACGGGTGATAATGTTTATACTGTCCTTTTAAAAAATAAATATTGCCACTAACAGAAGGTTCATCCTTCTTAATAAGCACATACCTGGAGGGGATAGGAAATACAAAATAGAGGTTAATAACTTTCCTAGAACAGTCAAAATAAAGTCCTTATAACAAATAATTACAGGCAGTTGGCGGTATAAGAATATTTAAGAAATAAATGACTTCCCGTCAAACCAGAAACGCTACTGGTTCGTGTTGTAAGAGACGAAGGTCAGCGTAATGGAATGTGCGTCTCCATCACCCGACATCCATTTCGTTAATAGCCCTGATGAAGAGGGGAGGAGGGGGGGGGCCAGTTCTCCTTTTGACGACTCAATTAAACCCTCATTCGAGAGAAATGGAGGAAGAGGGGAACTAACGGAGTAGGAAGGCAAGTATAAGTCATTACGACCACACTAGATGTGCTTGTGTTTCAAACACATTTCAGTTTTATTTGCTCACTTTGGGAAGAAGAGAATAAAAACTGTATGCCAAATATTCTCTCTCTCTCTATCTCACACACACACACACACACACACACATGTACTGGCTAACACATGTGAGCATGCACATCTTAAAGAGGTTCTGTACATGTGGATATATGGTCACGGTCAACACACAAAACTTTATCTTAACACCTTGAAAATATAAAAGCTGAGTTTAAGCTATAGCTTTCATCTCATAGTAAGAAATCCTTTGATTTGATGTTTTAATAATAGGGCCCATGCAGGCATACCCAGCTTTACGACAGTGGTTTGGAACCTAACATGTCGTAACAGTGAAGTATGTCTATCTATGTGTTTTGACAAACTCCTAGCCCAAGCTAATGTAATTCTGCGCAAAGCTTCAAAATTGAAAATAAAAATCTAACTAAGATTCGTAAAAGATTCGAAACCCCACATTTTAATATTGAAGAAATTTTCATTTCAAAATAATATATTCATTCAAAATTTTATTTCAAAATTCATTCAACAATTTTTCCAAGCACGGTATGATATTTGATCCGAAATCAATTAGATTTGATAAGCAAAATCTGTATTCGAATCAATATTGAAATTCTTGGATTTGTACAGGCTTAGGTTATGTCACCCTAAACTCCACTTACCGTAACTGTGACCTGCGGCCACTACGTGAACACTAGGGGGCTACTCAACTGTGATTAGACTGATTGGTGATTGTAGTCACTAACTTGATAGTAACTGGATGTTACTTATGTTTCGCCCATGGAGCTACTTAACTGTGATTGGACTGATTGGTGATTGTAGTCACTAACTTGATAGCAACTGGATGTTACTTATGTTTCGCCCATGGAGCTACTTAACTGTGATTGGACTGATTAGTGATTGTAGTCACTAACTTGATAGTAACTGGTTGTTACTTGTGTTTCGCACATGGAGCTAATAAACTGTGATTGGACTGATTGGTGATTGTAGTCACTAGCTTGATATTAACTGGTTGTTACTTATGTTTCGCCCCGGAGCTAATAAACTGTGATTGGAATGATTGGTGATTGTAGTCACTAACTTGATAGTAACTGGATGTTACTTGTGTTTCGCACACGGAGCTACGCAAAGGTGGAATTTCTATTAGTTTCATACGTTTTAGCTGCAAGCACCTTCTTTGACTTTTAGAATGTTTAATATTTATTAATATAACACCTGATTCGAGTGCCAGCAGGATTTTACTTCCTATTATTACTACCATCACCATCACCATCACCATCACCAATATTATTATTATTATTATTATTATTATTATTATTATTATTATTATTATTATTATTATTATTATTACGGAAATAAGAGACGTAACCAAAGAAGATTTTGGATTCAGCCATAAAATGAAAAGAATATAAACCGCATAATAATAATAATAATAATAATAATAATAATAATAATAATAATAATAATAATAATAATAATAATAATAATAATAATAATAATATACTATTTGTCGTGGAAAAGGGACTGTAACAAGCTGGTGAAAAATGTATGGCGTTGTACAGAATTTTGAAAGAAATCTCCCTTGAAGAGTAATAAATGTTCAATAATTTGATCTAGGCTGGCGACTAGTAGGTTGAGTTTCCAGTGACTAATCACGGACGCGTCGTAAACCGGTTAGCAAACAGTAGCTCCGTTGACAAATGACTTAAATTTAGTCCAGGATATATTTGATAGTTCTAGGATGTATTAATTCACTTTGCATTGATCAAAATTGTTTGAAGTATGTGTACCAATTCATTCAATATGGCGTAGCCATATTATTTTATTCGAGTATTTAATATTATTTTGAAAATATACAGAAAGTTTTTTTTTTCTTTCTGGGATTAGATTGTAGCAGCAATGCTAAGTATAAAAGCTTATGGAATACTTTTTATAGAATTATTTAATTTACTTCATGATAAAGAACCATTCAGAGATGTTAAATGATGCCTTTGAAGTAATAAAAAAAAACAAGCACTACAAGACAACAAAATTATATTCTCCATTGAAGAAACACTTTTTTTTTTGTAGCGGAAAAACTCGTAGAAACGAGTGAAAAGGAAGTGCGGAAAGGGGGGAAAAAAAGTCAACTGTTCAACTTTTAGTAAATGATGACAAGTACTTGGGAAGTTTCGCTGCTGTTGAAATATGGCCGACCAAGGCATGATAGTAGAAAAAAAAACGTGAAATTGAAGTGCTGCGAGGGAGTATGCTTTGCTCACCCTCTTTCATATACTTTTCCTTATGTATCTTTTACTCTTCCTTTCTTTTCCTCCTCCTACCCCAACACTCACCAGCCCTTTCTCCTCAAAACATTATCTTTCTTTCACTTCGTATATTCCTATTATTCTTGTTGAGTTTATTTATTGTGTTTTTTTTAGCTCCTTCTCCTCACCCACCATTGGAAGAAAGAATTAAGTTATGTTTTTTTTTATAATGACGAAACCCAAACCTCGCATAGGATGAACCTCAAAGGAACTGACTTCGTCAAAACCAACGCAAAAATAGAGGAATCTCTTAATTCTGGATAATGAGCCTAGAAATTATTATTATTATTATTTAGTACCGCGTCTTACTATCCGTTCAGGTTATACGCCTAAGTACTAATTACGCTAATGGATTAGGAATTGGGAAGGTTGAATGTAGAGGAAGTTAACCCACATTGGCGTGGAGGGAGAGTGGAAAACCATTTAGGAAAAGACACCCCCAGTTCACCCGACCGAGATTCGAACCTCGATCTACCCGTCCTCGGCAGTCGAGCTCAACACTACTAGCGCGTTAGCCAACTACGCCACCGAGGCGGGTAGCCTAGAAATAAACAGGTCTCCGGGCAGAAACAAAATTTATCCGACACCTTGATGTAAATCCACTTTAATGTGTCCATACGTAAAGTTTGTGTTCCACGTTCTCGCTTCAGTGGCCGAATAGTCTAGGGCATAATTTCGTGTCAGACTGGCGTTTTGAAGACGGAGATATCGGGGTTTGAATCCCAGTCAGGTCTACTTAGGGTGGTTTCCCCCCCTAAATGGCTTCCCACTTTTCTTCCATGCAAATGCGGGTAGATTACCTCTAAAAATGCTTCCTTCCTCCACCCTACCTAATTAGAGTAAATAGCATGTATGCGTTTAACCTGAACAGGTAGTAAGACGTGCTAATTAAGAAAACCGCTAGTCACGTCCTACAGTTAGTATAGATTTGAGACATTTAGGCAATATTTTACGTGCTACGCGTCTTGGTGACGCTGACGGTCCAGGATATATTCACATAAATAGTCTTATAGGACGAGGATGTGAAAGGTATACCTTAGATAAAATGTACCCACTTTTATGTGGAGACAGGTAGAGAAAATTAGAGATATTTTTTAATAAATAAACACGGTAAACCCGTACAAAATTTGAACCTCAATTTCTCAGTTACTAGAAAACCAAACTAGACTAGATTGAGGCCTTAGCTAACAGGCCTAATGATGAGGGTGTGTGTGTGTGCACGCGTGTGTGTACATGTGTGTATATGTGTGTGTAAGTAAAGGTAGCTTTGTAGCTGTCAGATTACTTCCAATTTCTGGCAATTCAAATATAAAGTTTTTTACTTTCTCATGTAAACTAAGTATTGTAATCGTGAAAATTGTTTCCCTAGAGATTTTGCGCCCCCAAACCCAAAAATATGGGTCTCACCACTCTGTCAGTTCCCATATCCGTCTGTCTGTCTGTACCAGAGACTAGATCCCAAAAAATTTGATGAATTTGGTTCAAGCTTGATAAATTTGATGATATATGGTCCAACCTCAGCGCATTATTTTATTTATATTCTAGCCCTCAAATAAGGTGAAGTTTACTGGTGACTGATATTTGAAAATTGGTAATTTTTTTACAATGGCCTTTACAATTTTATTTTTTGTTAAACATTTATATCTGAAGAGTGTTTCATATAATTATAGAAAAAAAAATTCTAAGAAAACCTATTGAGGGGTGGTTTAGTGATAAACGATCTTCGAAGATCTTGTTTCAAACTAGGAAACTTTTAGAAAGTATGCACGATTATGTCTTACCATATATATATTTTTTTATATTCTTACCACGTATTTTCGGAAACAAATTCAGTCCACAATCCCCCTAACGTACGTTCATGAATGTGACAGAGTAATAACCTTTCTGTTTTAATCAATAATAAATAATATAGTCGTGCCAGGGATCGAGCCCGGGACACTCAGCTAAGTAGGTAGATACACTATCAAGTAAAGTAAGAGGTTAGACAACGAATTCAGTTTTCCGTACTGTTGAACACATGAGAAAAGGCGTCGGTCTCGTCATATGATTTGCCAGTTACGCTAATGACAGAGATATAGGTCCAGCTGAGTATATAGGCCTAATGTAAAGTGAGTGTACATTTGTTCTAAATTACACCCTCCTCCTAACTACCCTCCTGAGTGTAGATATACTAACAGTCTGGACGAGTAGTGACACAATCGTACAAATTTGAGCACTTCAACTAGTAGAATTTAAAGTGTGTTTCAAAAAGATTCTAGTTACAGAAAACTACCCTTAAATTAATTAAATATAGAAGTATCTTCCCCGCTGCACGACTATATTGGTACCAAATTTAATATTACCTGTTGTATCCATAAGAAATAAAAATTGTAATAATTCATTTGTGAAACATTCTAGATATTCATTTTTAGCTAAATTACTATAGCCACTTTTGATAATTGTTAGCTAGCCTTAATTTTAGAACTAGAATCAGAATCAAGATTTATCCTTGAGGTAATTTCATGTAACATCTAAATACAAAGTTCTAATAAAATCCATTAAAACCAAGCAGGCTATAGCCACAGGAAAACACAATCATGAAGACAAATAATATTGTTAGAATCACTTTTTAATTTCTCTTGACACCTCAGAGGGAATGTATTGTGATCGTCAATAGAATCAAACTCGAGATTTTGATAAATTTAGACGTTTCATGAACCCCTGAAACAAAAAAAGTTGTTTTCGAAATGTTGTATGTCTGTCTGTCTGTATGTACCCCAGGCTAGAACTTAAACTATTTTACCGATTGGGTTAAAACTAGTAATCTGGTATTTTCATAAGGTCCCCCCCAAGGTTTTTTTTTTAGAATTATATATAAAACCCTCAGCTTAGCGATAGTTTACTGAAGGGCAAAAAGAGAAAAAAATTGACTTTCCAGAAATTCGCTCTGATAATATTTATTTTATTTTATTTTATATACAAACACTAATTATCATTATAAACAAGATGGCAGTTCTCATTTTCTCATGAAAACTACTTTGAGTGTATTTTACATGTGGGAAATTTTCCAATTTTCATCATTTCTCCGCAAATATTTGAAATACGAAATAGCTTTTCATTGTAAAGTTGTAACAATATTAAAGATAATTTATAAATAAATAGACAAATTGATATATATTTTTAATAAAACAAATAGTTTCTAAGCTATAAGCAATTTCATATACTATTTAATTCAGGTCTTAGAAAATGAATTTCATTATTATGCTCTTTGGTGGACTAAGATGTTTCTCTTTTATCAATTTCTCTGGAACAGTGCTCCTAATTTAAAATGATACTAGTAAGTAAGTAATAGTGTATATTATCTCATTCATGATCTTTGGTGTAACGTTTCTACAACAATGTAATTAACTATTATTTCGTTTCACAAATCCTACGAGCTTTAAGTAAATGTTTATTTTAAGATAAAAGCGGAAGAAAGTCTTTGCGGTAACTACCCGTACCATTTATTAGTAGGATAAACTAAAAACTTCAAGAACCGTCATTTCGAGATTGAAAATTTTCATAATTGCAATACTTTTTCTCTGTATATTTGGGGATCTGAAATAAAACTCCGAAGTGTCGGTTGGATGTAAACTAATACTATTAGTACCCACTCTAGTGTTCGCGCGGTCTAAGACACCATTCAATTAGTACAATGGGAGATCAAAGTTCTAATTTAAGTTAGGTGTAGTGGGAGGCTTGTCTTTTTATATTATGTACACATTTTTTTATCTCCTATTTAGACAAATGGGGGTGATGTTCCTCTAAACTACCTCTCTCATAACTACCCTCTTAACTAAACCTAACGATTAAAAAACAACTCTAAGTACGGCTTGAGGTTATAAGGGTCGACGCTAAATAATTCACACGTGTTGATGAATGCATCATTATTCATCAGCGTAACACTCCCACACATATCCCGCCTACCATGGGCTCACGTCAGCTGTTCGATACTTGATACAACATACGGGGGACATAAATATACCACTGAGCAAAAACTAGCTAACTCGCTATTATTTACATTTATAATTCCGTAGATGTTAAAT
The DNA here is from genome assembly GCA_033556935.1 of Timema podura. Lineage (NCBI taxonomy): Eukaryota > Metazoa > Arthropoda > Insecta > Phasmatodea > Timematidae > Timema > Timema podura. The sequence continues at coordinate 46,218,905 of JAVRXN010000008.1, read as the reverse complement.
TTCAGTCAATTTCCAAAAAGCACCACTAAGTTTGCTATACCTGGATTTTATTATTAAGACACAGCTGGTGTGTATACATTTTCTCTCTCTAAAAGTTCCTTCTTACATGAATGGTACTATAACTGAATTTCTAAGAAATATTCTGTTCCACATATAAAAAACTGTTAAGAGTTGAGATATAAATATATTATGGGGTGAGAGTTGTTTTTAAAGCAATCATCGTGTTGTGGAGGGGAAAATATACGTTATGATTCAAATTAACACCGAACGCTCCAAATCTGCATTAAGTTTATAACTTTTGACGAGTAAACCTTTAACTATAAAGTGATATGAGGCTTCATTCCTTAGAACAGGTTCGGCCAACCCGTGGCCTGCAACAGTGTTCTTTGCGGATAAATAAAGGAGCTGTAAAGTTGTTTATTTACGAGTTGGAGGCGAGAACCACTAAAACCAGTGATCTGTTTGTCATACATTGGATTCATCAGCAAAGTGTATTCTCTCAATTGTTGTCTATGAACCATGTCATGGATGTGGTTATTCCCCATGCGCTTCATCAATGCCAGTTAAAGGAGTTTCTAGTGTATTATTATGTTCCGAATACGGTGACACCGTGTATTTTACCAATGTAAGAAGGCTTGGTTACAGAAAGGGTTTAAAATGGGTTTTTTGAGTTACTGTAAAAATTGAAATTTGTATGGATGAGGACAAAGTACCAGTTTCTGAATTAAATTATGAAGAGTGGTTGTTGGACCCAATTTTTTTTGGGTAGATATAACTGGAAAAAAAAACCCAACTCAATGAGAAGTTGCAGGGGCAAGATAAATTAATTACCGATGTTTGTAATCACATCAAAGCATTCCAAATTAAGTTATATTTGTTTGAGTCCCAACTTAGAAATAACAAAGCTCAACATTTTTCATTGCTAAACGACTTCAAAAACTGTAATCTTAGGCATTTCTCGAAGTAAGCCTATGAAATATAAAAACTTTCAGCAGCATTTGATCGTCGTTTATTAGAACTCACAACACATTTTGTTCTCCAATTCCCATGGACGTTTCTACTATCCCCAAAACTCTGCAAACAGAAGTAATTGATTTCCAGTGCAACAATGAATTATTAAAACAGATTCATATCACATCAAAAAGAAACTTTTACAATTCGTATGTGAGAGTAGAAAAGTATCCCGAATTAAGATTTTTTGACAAAAAATTGTGGGTGCCTTCGGATCCACATTATGTTTGCGAAACTTTTGCTTAAAATGAAAATCTGGAAAATCAATTAAGATGTAGAACTAAAAAAATAAAAAAGAGAGAGATGAATATTTCACTGCTGTAAATATATAATAAAGTTAATGGACAAAATTATTTTTTATGGAATTTTACTTTCTATTTTTAAATAGTATTTCATTTTATGTGTGGCCTGCGGAAAATTGTAATAAGTCAAAGTGAACCGCGGAACGATTTGGGTTGGCCAGGCCTGTAGCCTTCGCTACTACTAGTTAAACCGTTTGCTATTGTAAATTTTGGACTACTACTGCAACCACCACAAAACCTCTTGTTGCTCGGTTGCCACCGTCCGGTAAGCCCCGGACAGTGTCCTCCTGAGACTGTCCGGGGCTTACCGGACGGTGGCAACCGAGGCGTTGTGCGTTACTCTGTGTATCTGGCCGTTGGATCTACTGGTAAGGAAAAGAGCAGTCGGTTACTGGATGAGAAAGAACAAGCTGGATAGGGTGAGGATACTCACCTCACCGGAGGTGGAAACATCCATTGATGCAGGCATCTCAATGTGGAGGGAATGGCAAAGTCCACCAGTGAAACTGGTAGAAGAACTTATCAACTTTTTCCAAATGTGGTTGAAAGGGTTGATAATGAACATCTGGAACCCTCCCCAGGGCTGGTCCAGTTTATCACAGGGAAAGGACCATACCCTGAATCTTTGTGGAGGATGGGGCTGGTCGAGTCTGAGTTATGTGAGTGTGGTGAGGTGGGTACTCCGGAGCATGTGGTCCTAGAGTGTGCTCGAACGTTGGAGATTAGGAGGCCAAACCAGCAAGAAGTGCAAGGTTGCTTGGTGGGAGGAATAATAAGAGACCCCACCAAATGGAGGTTCCTGGACAAGCTAGCTGCGGAAGCAACAGAAAGGGCCAAGACTGACTATATTAGGGCTTTAAGGGAAAGAAGGGGACTGAGGCAAAGATACAACAGGAGGAGGGATAGAAAAGGGGGAGAGGGGGAGACTAATGACAGTGACAACGATGGGAATAGTGACAGGGATACTGATAGTGAAGAGGAGATGGAAGAAGATAGAACTGGGGAAATGGGGAGCGGGACTAGGACGGACGATGGTGCGGTCTCAGCGGGAGGTGTTTAAAACTGACAGGTTGCTCGTGAGGGGGCGAATAAAGGCAACCTTCAAAGGGGAATAAGGCAGAATTCCGGGAGGTTGCAAATACGGAGCAATGGGACTGGCATGCCAGGTTAGCTGATGAGTCTGGAGGGATATCGTGGTAACCATGGTATCCTGAAGGATCAGCATTCCAGCTGAGTAACTGATAGTAGCGGAGGATATCCTAGGCGACGCAGAGGGGTATTCCCGTGACTGGAGGTCCATCCTCTTGGTAACAAGAGGAGTGGGACCAGGTATAGAAGGGGTCCTCTGCGTCGGGATGGAGATAGGCGGCTACCACGTAGCCCCCTTGTACCATCGGGGAGGATGGTTTTACCCTGGAGGAGCTATTGGAGTACGTAATATTAGTTTAAGTTAAGAGTAGGCTTAGATTAGGTTAGTTAGGGTAGGACAGGGAGGGAAATATAAGGGGTAGGTTAGGAGAAATAAATTTACAACGCACAGAATGGGGCAATAAATGTTGATGCTATGAAGTAGACGGAGCACCAACTCCGATAGGGCGCCTCCCCAGGTGGTGGATAGGGGGATGCTCATCGCCGCTGCTCTGTCCCACGACCCTGAAAACATGGTCCCAGGCGGTAGTGGAGCGAAGTAGCGGCGAGGGGTACCGGGGGCGTAAAATACCCGGGGTGGACCAACTGGAAGGAGAGTAAGTTTATTTCTCAAGTAGGTAGTTTAAGAGATAAACCTGCTAGTTGTAAACAAAATGGATAGAACAGATTATATAGGGAGATTTATGAAAATTTTGTGAATAAAATTGCCTGGATTTAAAAATGTGTAAGATGCCAGGCCAATAAATAGCAAAATAAATAAAAATAATGTTGCTACTATGCTTATAAAAAGAGTAACATACAAGGAAAAGGATTTCCATCGAAAAGCCTTCCTTAGCTGGCTTATTGTACTCGCTATCAGATCATTAGGAATTACATCTTCCATTTAAGTTGCAATGTTCTGTAAATATATTTACGACTGCATGTTATGGAGGCTATTGGTGATGATAAATATGATGACAAATAGGCAATCAAAACAAGACTATAAACAATATTACCAATATCGTTTGTTAAGCTTCACAATTGTAAAAAAAAAAACTGTAGTGCACACGATTATTTTCCTTTCTAACTTAAATACAAAGTATGTTATTAAAATATATATGACACCAAATGACAGAAATAATAAAAATACAAGCAAAAAGTATATAATATTACGTTGAAATGAACCTTATATTTAGGTATTTGAACCACCAATAAATATAAATAAAATACTAACTCCTGAAATGAGTCCAAACAAAACATGTGGGAAGGTCCGTTATTTAATATTGTAAAAAAAAAAAGTTCACATTTCATTCTTATGCTCAAGTCTTTAAAATCCTAATGCATGTAAAATGGTTTGGGGAAATAAAAATTTAGTAGCATAAAATCGAAAGAAGAGTAGTTTAATGTTTCGAATGGAAGAAAAAGCTGGTTCTAGTTATTAAATATCAACCGTTTGGAAAAGTATCTCATGTTTGAATGTCCCACAAAACCACCACAATAAATACACATATATGGAGGTGGGCTACATTTTTTATGAGGTGGAGATAATTATACGAATGGATATTTTTTGAGAAGGATGGGGGACATTAAATTGGTTACGATGGTGTTGAGGTCCTAAGAAATGTTACCCATGCTGATGATGTGAATTTGATCTTTTAAAAAAAATGGAACAAACTTTGGAGTAAATAAAAATGTTTATTTTAATTTTAAATGGTTACAAAATAAAAACAATGTTAATTATTCAATATGTTACTGTGATATATTATACTTTGGATGAAAAACAAAACGCTTACGTAGATTCTTGCAAGGGTGTTACGAGATTCTAATCATCTTCACAAAGATCCCGCGAGCCTAGAAAGATTTAGAATCCCTGATTTAGAGGAATTAAACAACTACTCATTTGGACTATCCACATTTAATAACACTATTGTGGTAGGAATGAGGAAGCTAGAATTAAGTGGAAATTTACCCTAATTTTCGTAGAGGGAGAGTAGGAAATTAATTAGTAAAATCACCCACAGAACACCCAGATGGGATTCGAATCCCAAGACTTTACGTCACCGTGAAACCGGACTAAGCAAGTCTGACGTCTATTCCACGTGCTCACCAATACGGGTATATGTATGTTATTCTAAAGATAATTTTTATAGTCATTTCTCACTATAGTAGATTTATATGCTACAGTTATACTTAGACTAGATTAACTTTACAAATAAATTAGTTGCTATATTTTAATTTATGAATTCATTTGGCGGGTCTAGTAAATTACGGCTTATTAATAAAAACTATATTATTACTATTTATGTCGATAGCTTTCAAAACATTAAGTGAAAAACATGTCAAGTGTCCCCAGCTGGGATTGAACCCTTGACTCATAATGTGTTTATTTAGTTTTTGAGTTATTGAGGGTCAAATCAGATATAATTCAGTGTCTTATAAAGGGAAGGTTTCTTGGAGGAGATAATTCTATCATATGTACTCACTAGGAACTCAATTTGGCCCACAACCAATTTATAATGTTCACGATTTCCCTTAAGAGTTTTAATCATCTTATTTACCCATGGTTCCCTTATCACCTACCTACATTATTGTAGATACATTTCATCAAGATAACCTTTTTTCCTTATTCATACTCCATATATTCATACTCCATATAGAGTTGATAAATACATGTTCTTTGAAATGAACAAACTAATCCAGTCCATATAATCCATGAGCTAGTATCTAGTTGGTATCATACAAACACAGGTTGTTTCCTCTCTTGTTTATATCCTCCATGAGCTAATATCTAGTTGTATCATACAAACACAGATTGTTTCCTCTCCTGTTTATATCCTCCATGAGCTAGTATCTAGTTGTATCATACAAACACAGATTGTTTCCTCTCCAGTCCATATCCTCCATGAGCTAGTATCTAGTTGTATCATACACACAGAGATTGTTTCCTCTCCTATTCATATCCTCCATGAGCTAGTATCTAGTTGTATCATACAAACACAGCTAGTTCACACAAACTCATGGTACTGTGGCAAACCGCCAGGTACGGGGTGTAAAAGTCACAGGACAAGGAACTAGAAAATACTCCTCCTGCCAAACACACGACCTTTTGCCACGAAAAGTCACGCAGCGAAAGGTTTCGAGTCAAGAATCACCTGAAAGAGTTGTTGGTATTAAAACATTAAGTAGCTTACACTTCTGATCCTACCGAGCAAGTTCAAACGGCCTTCTTTGGTGATTAGCGTGCCATTTCTCGTAGCTCTTTTAACGGTTAATTATTTATGATAAGTGAAAATGACTAAACACAAGTATTTGAAATAGTGCTATCAAAGTAAGAATATTGTATGAATAAGAAGAAAATTTGTTTTTAAAAGAAAATCAATTTGAATAAGAATACATTTAATATTGATGAGTGATGGAAGCTTTAATATAACTAACACTATACTAGAATGTGTTTTAATTCCCTATATAAACAGTATAATGCTATAATGGTTTATACCAGGGGTCGGAAACCTTTTTAGGGCCCCGATTTGACTTTTACATTTATCAAAAGTTCTGAGATCACCCTTCGTTTCTCCACCCTACTTTTAATTATTTTTCTATATAGCTTGTATTTATTCCTTTAAATTCAATATCTCCTCCAATACTTAATTCCTTGCCTTTATTGAAATATATCAAATGTACACTCAGTTTACCCTGAAAGATTACACTATGGCCGTATCTTACAAGCTGCATCATAATGGAATAACGCAAGGTAAGCTTTCCTTTTCGTGACGATGTAGTTTTAAAACGCGATCGACTGAAAATTGCTGCGAGATCGACCGGCCGATCGCGAATGGTCTTTTGCAGACCCCTGATTTATGCAGATTATCGCTGCGGATTTCTAAAACCCTCCTTAATTTTTTTCTATTAAACTATGCTATTTGCTGTAGCAAGCATTGGCGCTTTAATCATTACTCTTCACGGTGATGTGTTTAATCTTGCCGTGACAATAATTCACCTAAAAGCTACTTTATGAGGTGTATACGACAACGGTTAGTACATATGTTTTAGCTTCTTGTTTTCTACCACGTCCTACGACCATAATGGGTTTGAGACGAAGAACGGTAGCATTTAGAAGAAATGTATTTACACTACGTGGAGGAAGTGTAGGATGCTAGTTAGTATAAAACATATTCAGTACTCAGGCAAGAGACGAAATTTGACCTTACAATCACAAACAAACCAGACTACATTAGATATCATCTCTGAGGTAAGTACATAGGAAACAGCGCTGTAATTCTCTTGTTTTCTTGTGGTCTTCCCTCCGATGTAAGGCAGGTTTAGCAGCAGTGATTGCTAGAGGCTGCCAGTGGCGCCTTCTTACCCACACAACACCGACAGACTATTCTCCATTCACGGGAGGAATACTCGCTCTGAAAGGTCTTTTTTCCTACCAATATCCTAGTTATAAATGATTTCTGGTAGGGAAAAGACCTTTCAAGAACAATTCCTACGCTGAATAGCTGAGAGCGAGGAGATTTGGCAACAGTTAACTGAGGGAGAGCCAGTCATAAGACCTGCAGTTATTCTCAGTAGTGATGAGCTTGATGTTCATACCGCGTAGCCCACCGGTTTATGTTTTACGTATATTATCAATAAGTTCAACACACTGGTAACTAGCGACTTAGTTATTATGGTATAGAAAGTGTGACAGCATTAGTGTAAGGATGAGGTAGTCACGTGTATAACTACCTTGATTTGAACCAAGACATCTTTGTCTTCAAGGACCCAATTACAATATTGACGTCCTAGACCATGTGACCACCAATAAGAGCTAAATGTGCAGACAAACTCTTGCAGGTGTAACCATTCTTCACATAGGAAATCTATAAATAAACTTTGTTCCTTTTTTGATATATAAAACTAACCACAGGTAAAAGTAACAAAAACTTAAATTATGTTTGAATATTAATCCTAAATTGGTTTAAATTATGATACAAAACGTGAGAGTAGGCTGACTAATATACAATGTGAAAATAGAGATATAATCTGACTATAAGTTCTACACAATATTTGAACTCTTGCCTTTTGGTACAGATAAAAACAGAAAGAAGTGTGTCACAGCATAAATATTTGGTTGTTGGAGAGTTAAAACTAATGTAATTTACATAGGGCCTAGTACTATTAAAAGTTTACAGTTCAGAAAAGGTATTATTCATTTTCAACGTTTATGGCATAAAGTCGATCCGCTATTTTGAAACCACCATATTTAATTTTTAATTTTCGCACTTTTCTATCGGTATGCCAAACCTTAAATTTCTAGGATATTTAGAAGTATTTAAATAATTAATGTGGACATACATATAAAATCAAAGCTATATCGAATTGTGGAGGAACTTAGCAACTCAGCTATGAAATTAAGGGAACTTTATCGAATAGGGATTAAACCAAGTGTCGTTTTGGAACTCAACCTCTTATGGAACACCAAGTAGACATTTAGCATAACCCCTTCAACCTGTGTTACGTAGCTTTTCACATCAAGAGGGAATGTCATTATTTCTTAATGACACTTAAAGATGGACTCAGATTTAATAATACTAAAAACATATTTTAAATCCTTAGACATAGTATAAATGATTTAAAAGAATTTTTTAATATTAATTTATTATTTTTATTTATAAACCGTGATATTATTTGTCAACGTTATAATTTAAGGATAAGATCTGTATTACATAACTCTGTGATATCACCCTCACCCAATGTAACACCATATAGACATCAGAGCTCAGCCCTTCCTCCTCTCTAAAGCGTTACGTGGTTCATGGATGACCTTAAAGTAACAACATAACATTGTAAAATTGCTAAGAATAATTTTAATATATTCTGATTTTGGTTAAAAGAACAGTTTATAAAATAACAAACATATTTCTTTGTGGCCAATATAGATAAATTTTGACTATTTATTTGTGCTATTTTATAGGTTTTGATAATTTTATCAAAAGGGACAAGTGAAGATAACATGACTTGATGTATGAATATATAACAATTGTTTAGTAACTTTAGTAGCTAGCAGATATTGTTCTTCCTACCAAAATCAGATAAACGTTTTTAAACTTAAGGTTACGTCCTACCTGTGACATTAATTAGCAAGTTATAAAAATATAACGATAAAACAGAAACCATAAACGCTTAGATAATTCTAAGAATAGTCCTACGGTGTTACAAAATTATTAATTTTTATCTTTAAGGTTTTTTGTCTTTTTTTGTAAATGCCTTTCTTATAAATCTTCTATAACTTAGGATATTTAGCTTAATCACGAAAGTCCTGTAGGAATCTTCCTCAGGAAATCAGAAAAAGGTTAAATTAAAAAGCAACTAAATGTTTTCGAGGTGATACTAATAAAGTGACTCATTTACTTCCCACTCTTTTATTTCGTACATTGGTGTTTAAGTGTGATAGCGCTTAGCCTGCTTGGGTGCGTCAAGTTAAGAAGCAACCCGCTTCGCAAAATAGCTTCAAAACCTCCAAGTAGGCAAAGTCGTTTAGGACTACCCTTCTCATAAGAAATACCACAGCGATAGAACATTTTTCTTCGAGTTGGTGGCACCCTTAATTTGAAAATCATTTATCTCTCCTACTTAACTTTTCAAACACACTAATGAGCCCTGTACATGAAAAGAGAGTATGGTAATTAAATTGATTGGAGCAGTAAATTAAATCAGTTGTACCAATTAAAACCTCCATTATATGACGTAGTTAAAAATTCTTCCACACAACAGTTTTAGTCTCGAAAGCAAAAGTACCACGAATTAAATAGGTATGTTAGTAGCGGATGAATCAAGTGAGAACTAAACTAATAGGTCAATTAAAAATAGTAATTTATTTGACTCGTTTACAGCAAACTAGCTCGATTTACCGAACTCAACACTTTCAATTACTGCGACAGTTAAATATAAATGGGGATATAGACTTGCAAAACGAAACTGGTATATTATACGATGCACCCCCACCTCTTCAGCCAAACAAACATAAAATTAGTTATATCCATCAACTCTATTCTAAATTATTAATTGTTTTCACCAATAAAAATAACTTAAAAACTAACAATCAAGCCAATCGTGAATTGGGTTTGACCTGTTAAAAAGAAACCCGAGAATTGGATCCAGAAGGAGGGGCTGACTTCGCAGTGAAACAAAAGACAATCTCAAAACAGGGGCTAGCAACACGACGCCATCTATTTACGAGTTTATAGTTCACACCTCGTAAAAAAAAAAAATGCTCGTAACTGCCTACAATAAACATACAAGAAAAAAATAAAAACAAATGTGGTGCACTTAAATAAGATCTATAAAAACTACTCACTTCTCGTCATGACATAGTTTTGGTTCTTCTTCCAGCGTAGGAAGATTTCATTTTCAGCTTCTTTTTTTTTCTAAACTTTCATGGGTTTGAGAAGAACATAAAAGAAGTCAACTGAAGTTTAAATTTGACACGTTATTCATGGTTGTATTATCACTTGGTGGCAATCGTTGGAGAGAGAAACTTATTTACGACTGACAAACCTTGCCCCCCCCCCCTCCCCCCCCAAAAAAAACCACATTAAAACTAGATCATATTAAATCCAGGAACAAAACTAATCTAATTAATTAAAATTTAAATATTAAAGTTTTGAAAATTGGATAGGACTGAGAAAATATTTAAAGATAATGCTTAGTCAAATATTTTTTTCTGTTCCGTGCCTCACTACCCATCCATTTGATTACACTATTGGAGTAGGGCTGAGCAACAAAAAATGTTGGAAGAAATTGACCTTTATCTTAAAGAATGGTAAACCATTTAGGAAGAATCTCTGGTGGGGTTCAAAACCCGACCTTCCAGACACCAGAATACTAGACTAGATGAGTTTCTCGTTAAATCCATTGGCCCATTGATGCGAGCTTTAAGCAAAGTAAAGTGTATAGATAACTCCCGATTATCCGTGGTAATGGAAGGGATGAGTGCCACGGATAGTCCGCATATTTAGTAAAACAAGAGACTGTGGCACATTCAATTTAAACTAGTACTCAACTATCGTGACTGCTTCTATAAATACATTATTATATTTCATGCACTAGGATTATTAAAGAAACACTTTAAATCTATGTACATTATACTAAAATGGACAGATCACTAAAAAAAGTTTGTATTAGTTTTAAATTGCATTGCAGTTTCTTACTCTATCCTTTTCCCGCTATGTATTTTCCGTAACATACATTTGTCATATAGGAGCGTGTCGTCTCCCTGTTCCGGATAATTAGACAGGTCATGAGTCCATTCCAGTGCAGTCCACTTGCATAAACCTTTTGTCTCTCTTGCCATTATCTCTTCCTTAGGGATTTACTGAGTAAAACAATTGGTAGCCCTGTAGTCTCCATCAGCGCGGCGTTTTTCAAAAACGTATCCCTTGTTGTTGGCGATGCCGCGGTTAAGCCGCAAAGAGAATAATTCACCAGCGCATAGTCGCGAGTTTACTGTATTTAAAAATTAACAGGGTTTTACCGTTTTAACCAACTACATGTTATAGAGCCTATATACATAGTTTTCTGTTCATATCTAACCAAAAACTTTCAAAACATTTGCCCTGTTGATTGCAGACTGCCGGTTACATAAATATCCAAACTAAATAGTGACAAATATTATGACATCCCAAGAATACCATAAAATCCATTTTTTAACGTTGTGTGTATTTGCCAAATAGTATAGTAGATTTATTTTCAACTTGAGCTACTTTTATTATTTTTAGTTTATTATATGAACAAAAAGTATTGTAATCATGAAAAAAAATCCATCGATTATGATGGTTCATTGTGCTTTATGTGAACCTGGACCCTAAAAAGTGGATATTACAATTATGTCTGCCCCCATGACTGTCTTTCTGACAATGGCTCTGGCCACAAATCAGAAACAAATTTTTTTTTAGAAAATTGCATGAACGATTTTGGTTAAAATAAATATCTAAGGTTTGTTTCACATGACCAATAACACTGTATAATTAGTTTTTGAGCAAAAATTCGTAGAGGGGTAAGACATTTTTGAAAATTCTAAATATTTAGAAAATGTCTAACGATTTTGTTTAAAATGTACACCTGTGGATAATGCGGTATGATAAATAACACCATATATTTGTTTTTGGGGTAAAAACTAATTTATGGGTGGTTTCATGAAGACTGATATTTCAAAAAGTTGAAATATTTAAGGAATTGCTATAAATATTTTGTTCCAAATGGCTATATTAGGTGTATTTGGGATGCAAATTAACATTTTATACTCGTTTTGGGGGTATATGGGTAGTTTACTGATGACTCCTGATTGTTTTCAAAAGTTCAAAAAATATTCTTATATTGGCCATAACATTTATGTTCCAAATGGGTATCTTGGGATTTATCACAGAAAAGATTGTTTTTGAGTAAAAATTCCTTTAAGGGTAGTTTACAAAAAGACAGATTTAAAAAAAATTGGAAGGTTTTTTAAAATGACTTTAGTTATCTGGTTACAAATGAGTATATTGGGAGTGTTTGACAAGAAAAATAGCATTCTATACTGGTTTTTGGGCTAAACAATTGTTTATGGGTGGTTTACAATAGATTTTTTTTTTCAATTGATTTCTTTAGTGGTTATAATGATTTTGTTTAAAATTGATAGCTAGTGAGCGGTTGATCTCCAAAATAAAACCGTGATATTGTTTTTTAGGTAAAAATTTGTTAAAGCTTACGTAGTTTACTGATGAGTGATTTTCAAAAGTAAGAAATATTTTGTAAATGGCTCTAACAAGTTTATTTAAAATGTACATCTGGAGACCAATAAAACTGAGCATAGTTTTTTTGGGCTTAAATTCGTTTAAGGGTAGTTTACTGATGACTTTTTTTTTACTAAGTGAGATATTTTAAAAAATGGCTCCATCGATTTGGTTCAAAATGGGTATCTGTTTGGATAAGTTTACACTTTAAATAATTAGATATATAGATTTTTCTAAAAAAAAATATTATAATAGATTAATGAAGATTAATTTTGGTATATTTTGAATTATTTTGAAACTATATAATCTGATTTTGTGCAAAATTGGTATCTGGGGACTATCTTATATTATAATGAATAATGTATCTAATATTTTATAAAATAAATTAAATTAATGGGAGTTGACCTGCGACAAAATATATAAAATATTATAGTACGAGAAATTGACTTTAAATATTGAGTTCAAAACTGGTATTTAGAATAGTTTTTGATTATAAATAAGAATCCTTTTATGTTTTTACAAATTATAAATAATTTCAGGGCAGATTTTAGATAAATTAATATTTGAAAATTTGAAATTTGTTAAAAATATCTTAACAATTTGGTTTAAGGTTTATAAATAAAAAAAATTTATTCTGACGCTTTTATGAGTAAAACATAACTAAAGATAATTTACTGAAAACCTATTTTTGAACATTTAATTGAAAACTATAATAAACAATATGAGAAAGTTCGATTGGTCGTAGCATTTATTTACTTTGCGAGATTTCAGACAAGATAATAAATGTAGAACCATTTCCTCCTTTTCTACCACCCCGTACCCCATCACCCCATCTCCCCTTGAACGCCACACTCAGTGGCTGACCACGCGTCCGAGATAAACGTATTTTTAACCATGCTAAGATTGAATTTAGAGGAAATGTACCCGTATCTGTATGGCTAGGTAGTTGTAAACCATTTATAAAAACTACCCTGAGTAGGGCCTACACCCGCACGTGAATTGAAACTTTACCACCACCGTCACTGGTAGCTCAACCTATACTAGCTTGAAATGTAGTCTTCCTGTCCATGGATTGGGCTGGCATTCATAACGTTTTGCAGACTAAATGCATTGTCATCATTTGCCCTCAATCATCAGGAGGCTCTACAGAGCTGATACGCGAGGTGTGTAATGTGTGCCAACAAGGGCAAGACATAAAACCCCTCCATTGTGGAGGTATATTGAAACTAAACTGCATATTATATGCGAGGTGTAGTCAAGAGAGATAACAGGGGCAAGACAGAGAACGCCTCCATTGTGGAGGTATAGTAAAAATACATATTCTATGCGAGGTGTTGTTAAGAGAGATATCAGGGGCAAGACACAGAACGCCTCCATTGTGGAGGCATAGTGAAACTACATATTATATGCGAGGTGTGGTTAAGAGAGAGAACAGGGGCAAGATACAGAATGCCACCATTGTGGATGTATATTGAAACTGCATATTCTATGCGAGGTGTTGTTAAGAGAAAGAACAGAGGCAAGAAACAGAACGCCTCCATTGTGGAGGTATATTGAAACTACATATTATATGCGAGGTATAGTTAAGAGAGATAACAGGGCCAAGACACCGAATGCCGCCATTGTGGAGGTATATTTAAACTAAATATTCTATGTGAGGTGTGTAAAGAGTGATTGATCCTGTAAAACACGCGGTGATCTCTCAGGAGGAAGTAATGCAGGATGTCCGGTGTGGTTTCTTCTGTGGTGAGACAAGATAAACTACATACTCGTATCAACAAGGAAATCCACATAACATCTCATCTCGCGTGATGGGGGCTCTTCAAGGTGGTCAAAGGGGAGGGCCCCCCGAATAAGGGCTTCCGGTTATTTGAGAGAGTTTATTTTAAAACAATATCACCTTTCAAGTTTAGATTTATTTTCTAAGAACCTCATAACAATTCGTTTCATTTAAATACAGGTTTGAAAACTACATTTGGATATGGAAATTGTACCCAGGACATTTGGATTTGCTAATATATTTTAATAATATATATTTATATAAATTATTGTGAGATATATTCATCCGAGTCCATCTTTAAAAAAATAAAACGTGTTTTAATACCCATCAAGGCTATCCGCATACTTACACAAGTAAGGTACAGCTAAGGAAGGCAAAATTTAGATAAAATGTTCCAAATGTGCGTGTAGGAAGAGAGGAAGATTGGAAAAGCATTTAAAAAATTATTTCTCCAGTACACCCAATCAGGATACGAACTAGCAGTCCAGACTCGATGATCCGTGACCAATTACACGTGTTCCTGCATTCCGTGATAGTTCCCTGACGTTTCCATGTTTTTCCTGATGATGTAAGTCCTTGGTCCGAGGGTTCTACCACAGGAATAATTCCTGATAGAAAAAATATTTTATAACAAAATGTCCAAACCGTAGACCTATAAGTTATAATATTTCTCCCTATCGGCTGGTCAAGATGGTGTGTTTTCATACAACTTAAAGCCATTCTTCTACCATAAGATTTTTAAAGGTTCTAGATACTGTCTTTATGCAAAATTTCCTTGGCCCCTCAGGAAGATAAAGAGCTTTGAAATGATTGGTGCTGGAGAAGACTTGAGAAGACCAGGTGGACAGACAGGGCGACAAAATATGAAGTCCTAAGAAGAGTGGATGAGAAGAGAACTATTTTGGATGTGAGTCTTCAGTACAAAGCAAACTGGATCAGACACATCCTTAGGAAGAACTGTCCTCAACATGACGTCATAGAAGGCAAGGTTGAGAGTAAGAGGAGCTTAGGAAGAAGGCGGATTCAATTATTAGATGACTTGAAGAAAAAAAGATACCATTCTGGGAGCTGAAGGAGGAGGCAGAGGACAGGGTGAATTGGTGGACTAAGGTCAGTAACAAAAGGAATTGACCTGTCATAAGACAGAACACCTAATAATAAAAATAGTAATGATAATATGTTTGTCAAACTTTTATCCATGATTAACTTGAAAGGAATCGTAATATTTGATTATAATTTATGATTTCTGATTAAAACCACAACATAATTATTTGAATTTGTCTGTACAGTCATAGTTAATGATTTACATAGTAGCTATCTGGTGTCCCTAAGATGTTACTGAGTGCATGATCTGATCAGGAGTAGGCCTCACATGAGTGGAAGTACGTCACTAATACAATATCACAGCAACAGTAAGAACATCGGTGGGAAGGACAGTTTAATAAATACGCATTTTCTTTGGAGTGAGCGTTGATAACATGTTACTATATTATTATTAGTATTATTAATATCATTATTAATATTGGTATTTAATATGCACTTTCTGAACATATTTATTATATCAGCACATGACTTACAAACTAGCTTAAATCTAAAACCAAGCCTCTTGGCCGTATATTCATCAATGTGAAAGGGGAAAGACAGATTTCCCTAATGATAATATTTTCGGCCATGCCAGGAATTGAGCCCGGGACCCTTGGCTCAGTAGACAGGCACGCTACTGAATGGGCTAGGGTGTCAGTCCAACTATATTATTAGTATTAATTTATAGAGATTGATAGTATCTATCAAAAGTTGCATGAATTGACGTATGGCTATAGCCTATTTGTACCTTGTCCCCGCCACTTGTTTCAGAAGAACACTAGTTTAAGGCGGGTATCCACTTATCGTGTCATCTAGTGACACGATACGGTGCAACACTACCTGATTTGTTTTCGTATCCTCACAGCGTATCCGTATCAAAATGGAGGACACGGAACTACGATACGTATTCAACTTGAGTGTTCTGTTCTAATCATCCTGCAGAAATGAGCACATCTGTCCTCCCACGCATCTGTTTTCGCAATTTATTGAAATGATCAGCATGTTTCGGGTCCCTAATTAGGTAACTTTGACCGTATATTTCTATAAACCGTATGGTCTCCTTCTTACTATATTCAATTGGGCCAAAAATGTATCCATAACAACAATAAACGAAAACAACCGTACTAACAAAAACCAAATCGCCTGGCGTCCTCGACAGTCGACAGGAATGAGCGTGCAACGCGGTAAAATGGTATCCCGTCCACATATGTTGCAACCTAGTGCCGTATCATTCTTTTGATGTAACGGCGAATAACCGACAAATGATGGCAGTCCATCCACATATGTTGCAACCTAGTGCCGTATCATTCTTTTGATGTAACGGCGAATAACCGACAAATGATGGCAGTCCATCCACATATGTTGCAACCTAGTGCCGTATCATTCTTTTGATGTAACGGCGAATAACCGACAAATGATGGCAGTCCATCCACATATGTTGCAACCTAGTGCCGTATCATTCTTTTGATGTAACGGCGAATAACCGACAAATGATGGCAGTCCATCCACACATGTTTCAACCTAGTGCCGTATCATTCCTTTGATGTGACGGAGAATAACCGACAAATGATGGCAGTCCATCCACATATGTTTCAACCTAGTGCCGTACCATTACTTTGATGTAACGGCGAATAACCGACAAATGATGGCAGTCCATCCACATATGTTTCAACCTAGTGCCGTTATCATTCCTTTGATGTAACGGCGAATAACCGACAAATGATGGCAGTCCATCCACACATGTTTAAACCTAGTGCCGTACCATTACTTTGATGTAACGGCGAATAACCGACAAATGATGGCAGTCCATCCACACATGTTTCAACCTAGTGCCGTATCATTCCTTTGATATGACGGCGAATAACCGACAAATGATAGCAGTCCATCCACATATGTTTCAACCTAGTGCCGTACCATTACTTTGATGTAACGGCGAATAACCGACAAATGATAGCAGTCCATCCACATATGTTTCAACCTAGTGCCGTATCATTCCTTTGATGTGACGGAGAATAACCGACAAATGATAGCAGTCCATCCACATATGTTTCAACCTAGTGCCGTACCATTACTTTGATGTAACGGCGAATAACCGACAAATGATAGCAGTCCATCCACATATGTTTCAACCTAGTGCCGTACCATTACTTTGATGTAACGGCGAATAACCGACAAATGATAGCAGTCCATCCACATATGTTTCAACCTAGTGCCGTACCATTACTTTGATGTAACGGCGAATAACCGACAAATGATGGCAGTCCATCCACACATGTTTCAACCTAGTGCCGTACCATTACTTTGATGTGACGGAGAATAACCGACAAATGATGGCAGTCCATCCACATATGTTTCAACGTAGTGCCGTACCATTACTTTGATGTAACGGCGAATAACCGACAAATGATGGCAGTCCATCCACACATGTTTCAACCTAGTGTTCAGAAAGTGCACGATAAATTTAAAAAAAATATGAACCGCATTACAACAATGGCAATTAAATCAATTAAGAAGCTACTTTTTAAGGTGTGGAAATACCACTTTTTTAAATGCGAAGCGAATCTTAAAATATGCAAAACAGAGTCGAGGCCGAAGATAAAGTTTTTGTTGGTAAATAATTAAGGTGACCAGACGTCCAGCTTCAGATGAAACAGTTTCGCTCTGGGCAAAAGTTTT
Organism: Timema podura; assembly: GCA_033556935.1. Taxonomy (NCBI): domain Eukaryota; kingdom Metazoa; phylum Arthropoda; class Insecta; order Phasmatodea; family Timematidae; genus Timema; species Timema podura. The sequence goes on along the minus strand of JAVRXN010000008.1, from coordinate 46,201,170 downwards.
CCGCTGTGCTAAAGAATCCCTGTGAGACGCATAATTGTCCCGTTTTGGATGGAGATAAATTACATTTTTTCTGAAGCCGTGAATCAATTAAACAACATATATTATAAGGAAACAACAATTTCAAATATGTTTACAAATTTTCGTTGGAACAATATTGTTTGCGTGTGTATACCTTCTACGATAGCCAAGCAATTACAAACTTTGACATGCCCTCGCCTCCTGATCTCATTGTTTATCAACTTCCCCACTGCTTCGGTGCTATTCGGTCAGCCTTGTGAACATTAGTTTTGGGCCTGCCCACGTGTCACGTTGAATGTTTCTTAATTATTCATTACCGCTTTCATACGTTGTGTGTTGTTGATTCCTTATTAGTTATGTGGGTTGTAGTGTTTTGTGTATTTTATATGGAGGATGTTGATTAAAAAGTAAATACAGTATTTTTTATATTAACATATATATATATATATATATATATATATCTAACATTTAGAGACGGTGATAAATCTGCTTTCAAGACATGTCATATTATCCGTCGCTTTTTAAATATATTATTATTATTATTATTATTATTATTATAATTATAATTATTATTATTATTATTAATGAAGTAACACAAATAATGTAATTTTTTTAAGTATGTCTGATCTTAAAATTAAAATTAAACTGTACTTGTGGAACAGGGTACAGTTGGCTTAGCGGAGCTAGTCTGCTAATATTGTGCTATTTTGATTTTTTGATTTTGATTTACTTTCTAATGAAAATAAATAATTTTGAAACTGAAAAATTTCTACCTCAAGAATCTGATGAATCTTAATGTTTTGTGTGCCCCATAGCCCAAAAACAATTATGTCTTTCCTTGGAGTAATGTTTGGATTTTGATTACTAGAGCCCGACCTCAAAAAAAATTGTTTAATGTAATTTTTCGTAAAGTGGCATAGCGATATTGTTTAAAATGATTATCTGGGAAGCAATCAAACATTACAGTGTTGGCATTGGCTGTGCAGCTCATGTCATCAACAACAAAGTGCAGATAGCAGCAGATGTTGTAACTATTGATGTAGAAGCTGTAATCAATAACATTTATTCTCACTTCTATATGAACACTGTTCGGGTTGATGCATTTAAAGAGTTTTGCTAGGAAATCTGTATTAAGTACCAAACACTCCTGGGTTAAAGCAAAACTGGTTGGTTGGCACTGATATCCACTGTCGAAAAATATTAGAACTTCTGAAGCACATAAATGTTACTTCTGGCTAATATAAAGTATCAGAGACTTATTAGCGAATTTTTTTTTTTATAATCCGTAAGCTGAATTGTGGTTGTACTTCGTACATAGTCAAGCGTCGCTTTTTTATGTAATAGTACTATAGGTTGAAAGACAACATGTTAATGCAGTATAAGTGACTTTAATGCAGTGACGTATTCTGAGAAAGATTAATAGGTATGCTGTACTCTAAAAGTTGCAGGGGTGATTTTGGGGCCGAGGACCCTCAAACACCGTTGTCAAAGAACGTCAAGGGATTATTTCAAGGGAAATATTTGAATATGTGTGCCTAAAGAAAAGTGGTTCTGCTTCTCAGATAATCTGGACGTGCCGAGAATAAAACCCGGGACCTCTGGGTCCGTAGCCAGAACCTTTAACCACTAGAACACAAAGGCAGTCCTCAAATTGTAATGATATCTACATGGTTAGAAATTTAAGTGAATATTAATGTCGGGGCTAAGAGTGGTATGGGTAAATTTCTGAATGCACGAGAGACATATCCTATTCAATTAGCCTAGTGTAATTAAAAGCACACAGCAATACTCAAAGGAAAAAATCATAATAAGAGTAAAACAAATCTCACCCAAATATCATTAACACACGGTTATTATGGTAGTCTATGGTAGATAATATGGTGTATGGTATGTGAGACCTTTGAAAAGTGAGATAACTTTACCGGTCTATGGTAGATATGGCCTTGGAAAGATATATCTCCTTACCAGTCTATGGTAGACGTGGCCTTGGAAAGGATACATAAACTTACCAGTTTACAGTGGCTTCGAGTGTTGAGGTCAGTGTTCGAATCTCAGTCAGGGGTAATGGGGGTAGTTTTTCTAAATGGTTTCAAACTCTCCTATCATATACATATGGATACATTTCCTATGGGGGGAGTGGGTACATCACAGTGTTAGGTAACATGGGGGGAGAGTGGGTACATCACAGTGTTAGGTAACATGGGGGGAGAGTGGGTACATCACAGTGTTAGGTAACATGGGGGGAGAGTGGGTACATCACAGTGTTAGGTAACATGGGGGGAGAGTGGGTACATCACAGTGTTAGGTAACATGGGGGGAGAGTGGGTACATCACAGTGTTAGGTAACATGGGGGAGAGTGGGTACATCACAGTGTTAGGTAACATGGGGGGAGAGTGGGTACATCACAGTGTTAGGTAACATGGAGGGGAGAGTGGGTAAATCACAGTGTTAGGTAACATGGGGGGAGTGTGTACATCACAGTGTTAGGTAACATGGGGGGGAGTGTGTACATCACAGTGTTAGGTAACATGGGGAGAGAGTGGGTACATCACAGTGTTAGGTAACATGGGGGAGTGGGTACATCACAGTGTTAGGTAACATGGGGGGAGAGTGGGTACATCACAGTGTTAGGTAACATGGGGGGGAGAGTGGGTACATCACAGTGTTAGGTAACATGGGGGGGAGAGTGGGTACATCACAGTGTTAGGTAACATGGGGGGGAGAGTAGGTACATCACAGTGTTAGGTAACATGGGGGGGAGAGTAGGTACATCACAGTGTTAGGTAACATGGGGGAGAGAGTGGGTACATCACAGTTTTAGGTAACATGGGGAGAGTGGGTACATCACAGTGTTAGGTAACATGGGGGGAGAGTGGGTACATCACAGTGTTAGGTAACATGGGGGAGTGGGTACATCACAGTGTTAGGTAACATGGGGGGAGAGTGGGTACATCACAGTGTTAGGTAACATGGGGGGGAGAGTGGGTACATCACAGTGTTAGGTAACATGGGGGGGAGAGTGGGTACATCACAGTGTTAGGTAACATGGGGGGGAGAGTGGGTACATCACAGTGTTAGGTAACATGAGGGAGAGAGTGGGTACATCACAGTGTTAGGTAACATGGGGGAGAGTGGGTACATCACAGTGTTAGGTAACATGGGGGAGTGGGTACCAACAGTGTTAGGTAACATGGGAGAGTGGGTACATCACAGTTTTAGGTAATATAAATCTTACACTTAAATTATAGTGTTGAAAAAACAATATTAATTTAATTGTTCAACTTCTCAACGTTAGTAAACAAACTTATAGATAAGTTTTTGACTCTGAGTTATTCTAAATATGACTCCTTATTTTAATATCACAAAAGTTTCCCTATGAAATATTAACAAATACTTTTGAGGTGAAAAGTTATTTAACAAAGGTTTATAAGAGTACGGCCAAATATCTACTTAGTGTTTCATGAATGGCGAGGTGGTGATGGTGGTGGGGGAGGGGGGTTTAAAGAAGTAAAAAAAAAAGCATTATGTAGTTTATGAATGACCCCTTGTCCATTCATACTCTGTCAGTGTATACATGTGAATAGCTTGACTATCAAATACATAAACATAGGCATGTAATCATAAAGTTGGCACAAGTGCACCCGATTGTCAAGAAATAGACTCTCGTCTCATTATTTCGACCAGATAGTTTTGCTCTTCCAATTTGTAGAAGTGATTGCTTAGACTTAATCTGCTGATTGAGAATCAGACTATGGCAGTGTCATCAATAGCAACGTTGATGCCCCATTTTGAAGAGAATGATGGTTGTGCAAATAATAATTATTGTGTTGTTCCAACACAACCAGACTAGAGGATTGTATAAAAAAAAACTCCATGTTTGCTAGAAACATTTCAATTTATAATCGTTAGATCTTCTCATAGTCTTTCAAATGTTATATCATTAAATTAATAAAACATCTCGTTGTTAGGAGTAACATATTAAACTAAGGGTATTAAAAGAGTTTGATGAGAGCAGAGTGACCTAACCAGTCTTGCTACAAAACGTCGGTGGTTCAACTTGTAACTGGACATCCGGGAGCACCAAGTCGTGAGTTGAAGCTGAGCCTTAGTCCAGCCGAGAGCGTAATTTAGAAGTATACAATCAAAATATTCTCAAAATAATACCATCATCTGAAAAATATCCAAAGTATCTAGATATGTTTATTTTAAAATAAAATTAAACTTGATTAACTAAATTAAATATTTATATAAGAAACAATATTTAATCAACAAGATGTGCAAGGGTATAGAACATCCTTAAGTAACATGATGTATTCATTCACTAAGCCATGTTTGTATGTGCCATGTATGTGCCACTTTTTCAGACAGATAAGTATGTGAACAAAGGCATCAGACCTATATTTTGTGTGTGTGTGTGTGTGTGTGTGTGTGAGACCGCGTATTACTACCATTCTGGGCTGTACACATATTTAAGCTAATTATGATAAAGGTAGAGTTGAGAAAAATGTACCCCAATTTGCTTGGAAAGATAGACTTAAAAACCTTTGAGAGAAAAACATCTCGAGTCTACACAGACAAGATTCAAAACCCAACCTCTCGACAGCCAGAAAACCAGATGAGGACGACACCTTGTACCATTTGCCCAGTTATGCAGATAGCTGTAAAGATAAATTACGCCTTTTGCAATAGTCAAAAGTACTCAATGACATTTTAAGATTTATTTTCAAAGGTTCTTCTGAATGTGACTCAGCTTTACTCAAAGATTTCTGTAAACATCTTTCTATTTTTAATTTCTCGCTATCTTACAGGTAGAGAAAGTATTGTGATCATAAAAAAATTAAACTTGAGATTTTGATGAATTTTGAAGTTACATGAACCCCCTTCCCCCCCAAATAAAAAAAAATTTTTTGAATGTCTGCCTGTCTGCCTGCCCACCCACCCATCCTTCCGTCTGTCTGTATATACCTCGGAGTAGAGCCTAAAATATTTTACTGATTGGGCTAAAACTTGACATCTATGGTTTTAATAAGGTTGCCCCAAGGAGTTTTTGGAATTGGATATCTAACCCTAAAATTAAGGGTAGTGTACTGAGAGGGAAAAAACAAAATCGGCTCTAATGATTTTGATTAAATTTCATCTCTAGGCATTGATCAATATTATAAACAAAATGGATACTCTCAAATTTTCGGTAAAATGAATTTAAGAGTTCCGGTCTGATGCGTATATTCTCATTTCTTATCATATCTCCTTAACTCTTTGAGATATGAAATTACTCATCATTGAAAATATGTAGATATATATATACAATACAAATATTTTATTTGAAAAATATTTTTATAAAACCAATAATTTTCAAGCTCTACGCATATATACATGTATTTTAACTTTCGAACACTAAAGGTAAATTTACTATTGCAACAAAAAAAAAATTAGAGTCCGAGATGTTGATGGATGTCGACGTTTCATGACCCCCCTGAACCCTAAAAAGTGGATTTTTCAATACCGTCTGTCTGTGTGTCAATTTAACCCTAAAATTAAGAGTAGTTTAATAAAAGGTGAAAAGAGAAAAAGTCGATTTTCTCAAAATTGTCTTTAACAATTTTGATAAAAATTATTATATAGGCGTTGATCCAGATTATAAATAAAATGACTATTTTTATTTTCCTATGAAAATAATTCTTAGGTTACCTAAGAGAAGCGGAAATTTTCTTATCTCCGCAACTATTTGAGATACTAACTAACTTAACAATGCGAAATTGTAGTACTATTAAAAATGAAAAAAACCTTTGAAATATAGCTTTATAAAACCAATAGTTTCGGAGATATTGGCAAATATATTAATACAATATTTTTTAGCTTTAGTTGTACAGAAATACTAAAGTTTTAACGCAATATTTATCTAATGCCATAGAGTAAGTAGATAAGTAAGTCTCTCAAAATGTTTATGTTTGTTTTTATTTAACTTCTTAGGGAAAATGTTTGTACAATGATCTATCTCTATCATTTTAGATTCAATTGTCAATATTTTGCCTTTGTGTTGGTCTAAATGTATAAATGAGGAATTAATAAAAATAAGATGTAAAGCCTATAACCCCAAATAAAATGTTGAAAGTTTTAACCGGAAGTTGAAATTTTAATACGAAGTGTTAACCCTTGTGGACTCAATATCAATTTTTTTTTGTCTAAATATACTAGTGAAGACTTTAAGTCCTTAAAAAGAAAACCATAAAATTTAAATCTGGTATTCAAAAATTATTATTTTTTACGTAAGTATGACGCAATTTTTGCTTGGGTTTGATAGTGTATATTATTTCGTTTCACATATACTACGAGTTTTGAGCAAATATTTCCAATTTTAAACAATGAAGTGAGTAAAGACTGTGTGGAATTCCGTACCGTTTATTTTCAAAAAACACACAAATCAAACTAAAGTAAACATCGCTCCCGGCCTTTGCAGTAAAGAACCTTTCCGAGGAGAGTGTGGCTATATTTGTGTCAGTCAATTCATAATGAAGTTATCGTATATGTAGAAGCTATTAAGATGTCTAGGATGTAATTGTGCATAACAATCCCATGCCGGAGATTGTACGGCCCATTGGGGGCCGGACCAGTTAATACATCTCAAAAGGGATATAAAAGCCGGTAGTGCATCACATAAGAGGGAGTGTGTGTGTGTGTGTGTGTGTTGTGGCGCGCGCGTACGTGTGTGTGTACAGTCAACCACATACTAAAATATATAAACCTCGCTTCTAGGCAAAGAAGGGAATCCATAAATGTGTAGCAACCTTACGAATAGGGATAAAAAATAAATCTACATCTTACAGCGTTTCCCGCTCCTTTACCTGAAAAATAGAGATATTTTATCAAAACTCGTAAGACATGTGAAGCGAAATAACATACAATACTTCAGGAAAATATTATTATAAAGGGAATAATATACAATGTTACAGAAATATAATGAGAAAAAAATAACATCTCTGTTCATGAAAGAGCATAAAAATAGATTTCCCATAATATCTTAGATACTACTGAAAGAAATGGAAGATGTTATGGGAAATGAGTAAAATATGAGGTTAACGCCACAAAAAAAATGTGATGGTATGCAACAAAGATGAGGAGATATTTGCTCGGATACTGATAAGTCCAACTCATGGAGGAAGTAAGTGAATTTATATACTTAGTGACAGGGCCGCCCAGAGGGGCAGTTTGCTCCTGGCCCCCACGCAATGGGGGGGCCCTACTCAGCCAAACCACTTTTATTTTAGAAAAGTTAATAGCATGTTTTTTTTTTACTATTTTCTTAATCTCTGGTTTTTTAAGGTAGTTGAGTAAAATAAAAGGTTGTTACAATTTTGATTATTAATTTTTTTTTTTTTTCATTCCACCAATTGTATTTATAAGAAATACTATACCACTGTCGTTGAAGGCACACCTGATGTATCACATATCGAGCAGTTAGCTTTTGTTCTCAGATATGTAATACAACGAAACGGAACATGGAGGGTTTTTGAAAGATTTATCAAGCTGATAGACTTTGACAAGAAGAAATTAGCATAATTGCAGAACAGATCTAAAAGTCTTAGAATAGTGTAACTTAGAGCTAGGACAGTGCAGAGGATAAGGATATCGATAATGCCTCGAACATGTCAGGTAAATTTCAAGGTGTACAACAAGAATTTTTGGAAAGAGTCATCAGGCCTATTTTTCATCATTCAGTGCGCACACGTTAAATATTTGTGGTACACATGCTATGGAAACCAGTTTGGAGGTGAAAACCTATTTTGGAAATTTCCACAAACTCTTATGTATTTTCTGTCAGTCCTGCGTATTTTTATCAGTCCTGCGAGATGGAAAGTTCTACAAAATACTGCTAATACCTCTCTTCACTTTATATCGAAAACTAGAGAGAGTGCAAGAGTAGGCGCTGTTGGTCCTCTGACAAAAAATCACAAAGGTGTTCTAGATTAGTTTATTAGATTGAGGAGGAGCTTAACATGCCATCAGAGAGCCAAGCAGATGTATCGGGTCTAATTAAGGGGCTGCAATCGTTTGAAGTCATCCTTCTCACTACAATATGGTACAAACTCTTGCAGTGCATTTATGACAGGAACAAAATCCTTAAACGTTCTAAACTAACCATGGAAGAGAGAACACAAAATGTGAAGAGCCTAGTTGAGAAGATTCGATTTTGAAAGAATCCTGGCCAAGTTTGCTTACATAATCAAAAAAGTCGCTTAGAACTTCGGAATCCAACCAGAGTTGTAATGTCTCAAGAATTCGTAAAAACAAAATTCCATGATGAGAGAGGGGATGATGACTACAATTTTGACTCTCCAGAAACTAGATTCAAAGTGCAGGTGTTCATTCCTACATTAGATCTGCTCTTGTCTGAATTAAGTAGCCTCTTGATAGAATTGCAGAATTGTCAGTATTATTCTCGCCTATTTTGAACCCAACACATGATGTGGAGACCTCAGCCAAAGCCACTCATGCCAAAACTTTGAAGGCAGCATTTCCTCATGACCTTCAAATAGAAGATCTCATAGAAGAAATTTGGCTCTTTTACAAAATACGGACAGAATCAAACTTGTGTGTTAGTGGAAATGTGAGCTCTCAATTGCTCTCTTGAACTGCTCAATTGTTTGTTTTAAAAGGATCTAGAAACGGTTTTTCCACAAATTAGCATTTATTTGAGACTCCTAACAATATTACCTGTGTCAGTAGCATCGGGGAAGCGTGTTTCAGTAAGTTGTCTTTGATTAAAAAAAGTTTGCGTTCACCCACCGGTGAGGATATCCAAATCATTTGCTAAGTTGAGCATTGAACATGATATTGTTAAGGAAATAAGTTTTGAGGATATTATTAATGAATTCGTTGCAGTGAACGTTCAAAAAATTGTTCTTAAATGATATGAGAGTATTTTAATGAAATTACTGATTTAGTTTAACCATTTTTGAAATAAACTTTTATATAATATACAAAGTTTAAGATTATCTTGATAAAAATAAATCGATACATTTTAAAATGTGTTCGCTGTGTTTCACTGGTAGATAGCTACCCGTTCGAGTTATATACTATGTACTGAATACTAACTAAGCCAATATGTTTGGGATAGGAAGGTTAATTTAAGGGAAGTGCACCCACATTTACATGGAAAAATAGTGTAAAACCATTTATAAAAACCACCCTCAGTACACCGAGTGAGATTCAAACCCCTAACTCATCATCGGCAGTCTTGTCCACTGTAAGTGTGACGCCTTAAGACATTGATAGGAGGAAGATAAACAGTTTATGTTTATTATTTTTGTGAAAGGGGGCTCCGCAAAATTAAGTTGCCCCAGTCCCCGGAGATCTCTGGGTGACCCTGCATAATAGCAAGATTGTAAGAGATGGACAAAGCAAAAGGGAAACATGCTGCAGAATTGCCCAGATAAAATTCTTTTAATTCAAAGAAAACGGCTGCTAGCTTCTAAAAAATATAGTATTGAGAGAAAGAAAAGATTTCTGAGAAGCTCACATGGAGTATCGTCCTTAATGGAAGCGAAAGGCACTGCAGGGAAGAAAAGATTAAATAGATTAAATGTGGTGCTATAGAATAACGTTGAAAATTAAATGTGAGAACAACATTAGTAATAAATAAATTTCCAGAAACATAGATGAAAAGGGAACTCTGTGGAAAATGATAACAAAAGTAAAACATGCTTGTAAGGTACTTCTTGAGACAGAAGGGGCTGCTACAAACTGCATTATCGGGTGGGAAGAGAAGCAAAGGAAGACCCCAACTGCGATTCAATGCCCAGAAATTGAAGACGTTGGTTGCAGGACATGGCCAGGAACTGAAGAGGAATGGAGAAATAAGAACAAAATGGAGAACTACTGAAAACCAATCTTTGATCGATGACCAAAGATAGAGAGGTTTGCCAATATCTCATAAAATGATCGGTTTTATAAGAATATGTTTCAGATAAAAGTTTTGTATTTTTAATATAAATCATTTTATCACTATAAAATTTTAATACGAATCTTTGCGGAGATGGGCAAAATCGGAGATACCCATCTATGTGAAGTGCCCTTAAAATTATTTTCCTGGAAAAATAAAATGCGCCATTTTGTTTGTAATGTGCCTAGTGCCTAGACACGAATCTTAGTCAAAACAGTTCGAGATAGTCTTATTTAATCTTTTCACCTTTAAGTAAACGATCCTAAATTTTAGGACTAGATACATAAATCCAAAACACCTCGGGAGAACCTTATGAAAAATTCTAGGTACCAATGATAAGAGCTCAAAATGTAAAAATTTTCTAAGATATCGTAATTTTGACTTATGCCACCAAATATTGGTAATCTTAGTATTTACTTGTAAACTCTCAGATTTGCTGGTATTAATTCATTTACAGTAATATCTATTATTTTTCTTTAGAGGCACATCTTACTACCCGTTTGGGTTATAAGCTTTATGTACTAACTACACTAATGTGTTGAGGCCTAGGATGGTTGCTTTTAGAGGAGTGTATCCACATTCGCGTGGAAGGGAAATGGAAAATAATTTAAGAAAACTACCGACATTACACTAGACCGGGGTCAAACCCCGTCACTCAAATGAAAAAATATATGTATGCGGACATATCAAATTGTGGAATATTAAGACTATAATGCCACAAAGATCTTAAATTTCGATTATTCTTTTGCGAGTTAATGTAGGATAGAAATGGGCTTCAAACGCTAATTTTATATAGGAAGTTTCATATTTTCTCCATTGATTAAAAAAAATTGTCACATTTTACAAGAAAATCTTCAGAAAATGGTAAGTCACAAACCTGAGATTTCAAACTTAAATGTCTGTCTCTTCTTGGAATAGCCCGTTCCCACTTATCAAACTCGCATTTGTCTTGATAAGGTTGAAAATAATATATCTTGCCGCTTGAAGCTTTGTCATAGCCTGATTTTCACCCCGGTACAAAACACGTTGGCATGATTGAAGCATATACTACGCACTTAAAGAATATAAATATAAATTACTTTCAGAAACTGAATACTAAAATAATAATAAAAAGAACCATCTTGAAACTAAAAGCAAAGGTTTCAAACACAAAACGCAACGAATAAATGTAACATGGTGTCTACTCAATTTGACCAATGAAATTCCCGACCTTTTCCCTGATTTCCCCAGATCGTTTCCTAAAATCCCCAACTAAAAAGTAACTAACTCCCCCACCCCCCCACCCCTCGTTTTTCTATTAATTTATTTATGAATAATAATAAGTTTTAAAATTTAAATAAACATGTTTTTTAAATTTGTATTAACATTATTTACTAGGAATTAAAAATATATTACACAGCTACAAACAAACAAAATGACAGTGTGAATCACATAATTTACTGATTTAATGATGATTGTATTTCATATTTTGAGTAAAACAACATTTTCCCGGAATTTTATTGTAATTTACCAAATTCCCGACTTATTCCCGTTTTCCCGATCACTTCAAATTCCCGGCTAATTCCCGCTATCCCTGATTTTCCCGGACGGTAGACACCCTGTGTATAACAAACAAAATAAAACAGCACTCTCACTATCATTTCTATACGCTATGCCGGCGGTACTGAAAGAACCGGGCGGTTCGATTACAGCGCTCAAGTTTCTCAAATCCCCCGCAGCGCCGCTATTTGCAATGCATGTAACGGCAAGTGTCCGCTCTTTCTCATTTCTATACGCTATGATAGTGCGTTAGACTATACACCCACAGAAATGGGTACTTTATTAATTAAAAAGTTAATTTTAAAAGCTATCAAAAGCACTCAATAATACTTTCTTATGGATAACGGTATTATTTCCCTTTACATAATTAAGTACCTAAACAGATTAAGAATATAAATACAATTTGTAATATTTTATTCCCGCTTTGCGGCAACATGAGTTCTTAGTTCTCAAATAACGGCCTTTCTATGGATCAGACTGTACAAGAGATTTCTTGTAGTTTTATGAAACATAATTTTATAATTTTTTACAAGCTAAAAGCGAATTCTCTTGTGAATTTTTTGACTTGTAGCGTTATGACACAGCCGCTAGGTGCGTGTTTATCAAACATACATTCATTATTAATAGGCCTACTATTTATAAAGGAATGTGCAGAGTTGAGTGTATCTTTGTTGAAAATAAGCCTTGACTAGAGTTAAGACCTGCTTCGGTGGACACATGGTCTAAGTCATCAAACCTGCAATAGACTAGACTCTCAATGACAGGGAGATTGGAGTATGAATCCCGGTCGGGAATACTCGGGGTGTTTTTTTACAAAATGATGTTACAATCTCACTCTACATAAATGTAGCTACACTTCTACAAAATTAAGCCCTCCTCGTCTCTAGCTCTCTAGTGTAAATAATATTTAATAATGCGTTTTTCCTTAACAGGTAGTATGAAGTGGTTAGTAAACGAAACTAGTGTTGAAACAGCACTAACTTAAAGGGTTTTAATTTTGTGCAACCCGTTCTACTATCTGTTTGGACTATAATACTGACAATAATGGGAACGATTGCTATTTCTTGAATTTATAATAGATGTAGCCACATTTGCACAGAGGGAGAGGGCAAAAACACTTCAATGCGCAGAGCAGATGGTTCTAACTCTTAGGGTTCGGCCAGACTGATAAGCGTGCGAGCGAGCGTGCAAGCGACCTGGGTGGCCAGACTGGGAGCGAGCGCGTGATTAGCAGATAGCTCTCGTTAGTTGTTGACGAGGAGGCTCCGAATCTTGGCTCAGTGAACTGAGGGGGATTTTAACAAGGTGATTTATTGTTGTGGTTTTCTCATCCTCTCTCCAGCTAATAGTGAGTCTTATTTGTAAAGGGCTACTTTGATAATAGTGAAGTATTTTAACATATAAGTTTTACATATATATATATATATATATATATATATATTATGTATGGTTTATGATCTTACCAATTAAACCAGGCCGTAGTAGCAATTGTGCTAAACCTATGATATTAATAAAAATGTCAAAATTAGAAGTTTTCCTAGCACTCAATGAACCAACATAATAACATTGCCTAGCGCCTGTAAATTAGACTGTACGGGTCAAGCGCGCGCGCTTGAAAAATTGAACCAGTTCTATCTTTCAAGCGTGCGCGCTCAGCCGCTCGCTCACGCGCTCCAGTCTGGCCACTTCTCATTTACAACCCATGTGTTCTATTTTATATTTTAGTCGCTCGCGCGCTCAGTCTGGCCCCCCCTTACCTCCCCATCACCGGCAAACAAAAACAGAAGAAACACATATTTCCCGCACTCTCGCTGATGTGGAGTCCTGTTGACCACAAAATATGGGGATATTTTTGAAGAGAATTTAACAAAGCAATTTTATATAACAGAATGAATCTATGGAAATAATATATGTACCAAAAATGTCCTTTTTAGTTTTGACATATTTGACCTTAACAAAAATATTGATGTTTGGTATATAAAAGGCATTTTTTTAATAGATAAGTAATAAGTCAATAGCTTACAGTTACTTTAGAGGTTATTTTACGCCGTTGCCATTGCGCAAACCAAACTGCATTATTTTTTGTTTTTAATGAGAGCCGGCCGTTCATTTTGTCCAGAAACTTCAAAAAGAAAATATTGCCACGATATTGAACCAGAACAATTATTTAAATACAACTTAAAAACTACAATATATTAAATGTATTCAGTTCAATTACAATGGAAAACAATTTAAAAGCTTTATGTTTAGCAATGAAATATAAAGAGAGATAATTGGACTTAAAATACTGGTCAAGATAAAACTAACAAACGCAAATATGATTCAAAAAACACTTAAAGTTACAACTACAATAATAATTATTACACTGGTCTCATTACATTATAACAAAGAGCCTTATTACAAACATAAAGTGTATATAAAATTACTGAAGCACGAGAAATAAATGGAATAATATCGTAAAACATAATTTTGAAACACATCCAACCATAATTCGCAATTTTCAGATTGTATGAAAGACTTAATTCACTAACCTGGTTTTAACAAGTTTATTACTAGTGTTATAAAAATAGTACTGTGTATGAAACTTTAAATCCAAACTAACGTCCATTATGTAACATTAACTTAATTTCTTATATTGAACTCGATTAAATGTCAGTAAAATATCAATTTTAAATTGTATTCACTTAGACGATATAATATTATTTTCATACTAAGGGTTTAGCAAAACATTCTGAAGAATCTAAAATGTCCTTTGTCAATTAATTTTGTTAAATTTGATCTTAGTTTTAAATGAATAGGTTATAATGAAGATTAAGTCAGCTCATTAGCATTATCTAGATCCTCACTTAGTTTTCAGACCTAATTAAATTGTTTTCTGCTGCTAGAAGTATCTTACACAACAAATACATAATATAAATAAACAAAACTAGATACAGTATAGTACCTGAAACAACTGGTTTTATTTATATATATTTTTTTTCCCCACCACGTCTTACTACCCCTCCGCCAAATAAGCATTTTAATCCAAACCAATGAGTAAGGAAGACGAATGTAGTTTTTTTTATAGAGGTAATCATTTACGTGTGTGTGTGGGGGGGAAAGTTAAACAATTTTAAGAAAAATATATTCAGAAGACCTACAGACGGCCAGGATTAGAACCTTGAGCTCTTCAACACCATACCAACCCAAATAAACGATCTTTACATTCAGCCCACGTGTTCGATTTATGGAATTTATCACTATTTTATTCTGTGAATAATGTTCTCCTCAAAACGCTCATCAAACGAGCGATCCAATTTACCAATTTAAGATAACTGAATAAACTTAATAGTCACAAACAGTGAAATGTGATCATAATGAGTTCCAACCAAAACGTGCACGGTCAAATATAATAAACATAGCCTTTATGATTCGATGCAGTCTCTGTCTAGCTATAGTATTTTATGAAGTGTGGGAATTAAAATATGTGACCATTAAAATAAAAAGGAAGGCTTTTTTTTTACCATTTAACGAAACATCGGCTTACCTCTCTTCGCCAAACTTGTTTTATATGATAGGAATTTAATGAGTTGTCTGAACATCTTTTGACAATAAAAAAAACTCATCGATTCTACAACTAACTCACTTCAAAGATCGTAAATGGGAAGCCCGACCACCTCAGCCAATCTTGTGGAATAGCGGACAATTGATTTTATAGCTTAGTGGTGTTTTTGGATGGGTTTCGTCATGTTTATCAGATATTATCAAGTAGGGTTGAAGGAGTCATAATAGCAGAGGAATCATGGGTTTACTCATTTGTTTATCATTAATTAATTCAACCTATATTTATAAAATGCTCCAAAACTATTATTATATAACCCATTTATCAAGATAGGCCTACAAAGCAGTGAAGGAAATTGATTAATTTATTTTAAGGTGATATATCTCCTTCTCCCCACACCTTATTTCTCGTACACACATGACAGATATAAAACTGCTTATGTGAACTGTATACGGGTGGAAGAATGTGTTATTTATTTATAACCATGAATATAAACTTAACGATCAGATAATAATGCCACCAAAACAAAACAATCGGACAGAAGACACAGCTCTTTTAACAATAATAGAACATTAAAAAATAAACTAAAAAGGAAGTCAAATACTTTGAATATATTATTTTAATTTTATTTAGATTTAAAAAACAATTTATTACAAAAATATTTTATAATGTAAAGATATAACAAAAATTTATAGTTGTGTAGTAATGAAGTAGACACTTAAGCATTCTTTAATAGAAAAAATGTGCTATAAGAAAGTTACAAGTAATAAAATGTTCTGGTAAATAAATAGTACGGTGCACCGCATGTACTTTCTCATCTTGTGTGTTAAAGGTTTGAAGGGAATTCTCTAAAATAGGGTTTTATTAAATTACCATTAAAAAGTCTTACTAATAAAAACAAACACATAATATTGTTAAATACAATTATATATATAAATTTTAAACCCTATTGTTAAATAACTTTAACAATATTCAAATTTAAAAACGAATTTTTATGTAAATCACCCTAAAATTATTCTTTAAATTTAGTTAAAATAAAAACATAATCTTATTTGTAGCGCAAAAAGATTCCCATATTCCCATTTTGAATTCAACCTTCAAGGTCAATTTCCAAGTATTAATATGTAAAATAGTCTCCTGATACCAATTTTGAACCAAATTGCTAGAGCCATTTTTTTAAATTCCAATTTAAAAAATACTATTGTCAGTGACTTATCCTTAGCCAAAATTATTTTTTCCCCAAAACAAGTATACAGCCTTATTTGTCATTCTCACGTCAAACACTTCCAAGATACCCATTTGGAACCAAATTGTCATTGCTATTTTAAAATATTTCCAGTTTTTGAAAAATCAGTCATCAGTAAACTACCTTATAAATGAGTTTTTATTTAATTTATTTAGTAAAAAGTGTTAATTATCAAGTCAAACATACCTAAGATACCCATTTGAAACCAAATCGTTGTAGCCATTTGTAAAATATTTCAAGTTTGTGGAAAAATCAGTCATCGGTAAACTCCTCTCCAACTAATTTTTGCCCAAAAACAAATTATAAACCAGTAATGCTACTTATCATGCTAAGAAATTCTAGATATACATTTTAAAGAGAATCGTTTAAGCCATTTTTGAAATATTTGGAATCCAAAAAAATTACTCCCCACTAAAATATAATTAAATGAAGGGCTATAGTAAAAAAAACTACTTTTTTCGAAGATATTGGCAAATATATTAATACAATTTTCTGAGCTTTAGTTGTACAGATATACTACTTAAGTTTTAACACAATAATTCTCAAATTCCATAGACTAAGTAGATAAGTAAGCCCCTAAAAAAGTTTATGCTCTTTTTCCTTTAACTTCTCAGGGGAAATGTTTGTACAGCAATGAACTATCTCTATCATTTTAGACTCAATAGTCAATATTTACCTTTTTAATGGTCTAAATTTATAAAAGAGGAATTTTAATTTAAAATGTGATAGCCATAAGATGTGCAAGCCCTAATAGAACGTCAAAAATTTTAACCGGAAGTCAAAATTTTACCCAATATCTTTTTCTTTTTTTTTTGGTCCAGATATACGAGTGAGGGCTTTGATTCTTTAAGAAGAAAATCATAAGTTTAAATCCGGGAGTCAAAAATGTTTAACGGTAATATAATGAAATTTTTGCTCGGGTTTGCTAGTGTATATTATTTCGTTTAACATAATTATATTACGAGTTTTGAGTAAATATCACTGTTTTTAAACATTATAGCGAGAAAATCTGTGCGGAGTTCCGTACCATTTATTTAAACTTTGAACGCTTGACCACTTTGAGAACTTGTTCCCCACTGAGCCCTTTTTGCACTTCTTAACACTATTTCCCTTACTACCCTTTTCACCCTTTAGGCACATTTAGCCCTGTGTACCCTTTTGACACCATTTAACACTTTTCATCCCTTTTAACCTGTTTATCATTTGGAACCTTTTACCCTTTTTTGCTCTTTTTTCCACATATCCCTTTTTGTCTGTTTTTCCTTTTTAATGAATGCTTCTTACACATTTTACACTTTCTATCCTTTTAAAAAAAGTATTCGATTTATTGGCTTTTCGTTTGGGTGGCATAGTTGGTTTCGATAATAAAACAAATACTATGTGAATGTGATCATCACAATTACAAATTCACAATGAACTCCAATTAGTGAGTAACACAAATATAACAAATTCAGTGTTTGTCAAGACAACATACAAAATAAAACATCTTTTCATTTTTGGCATTTCGCCCACAACTTCACAAATATCAGCTGTATCGAAAAACAAACATAACTATGAATTATTCTCAGAAGTTCAATTATTCATGAACTTTTCAGAAGGTTTTAACGGTCAATTATTGATGAACTTATGATTTTTTTAACGGTTAATTATTAATATTATATTCATTATTATAAAAAAAAATCCCTAAAAAACAAATCCTAGAACCCGATTGCAGCGCCACCTACCGGGTCCAATTGTGAATCTAAACCATCCACGGACCCACTCAAACACACACAAAAAATTAATCAAAATCGGTCCAGCCGTTTAGGAAGAGTTCAGTGACATACACACGTACAGAAGAATTATACAGTAAAACCTTGGATTGCGAGCATAATTCGTTTCGTAAACGTGTTCGTAATACAAAGCACTCGTATATCAAAGTGAATTTCCCCCATAAGAAATAATGGAAACTCAGATGATTCGTCCCACAACCCAAAAATATTTAATCTAAGAATTATTAATGCCTTTTTTATTTTCGTTATTTAAATGTAACTGTACTGTAATCAAATTTATTTATTAAATATAATGGTGGCTGGTGTGAGGTGGACGAGAGAAATAGGAGGAGGAGGTGGGTTATTGTTTAGGACGACTTTCACTGTCACTAACGGAATCACTCCTATATGTTGGCTCACTCAAATATTTTTCTTTTTGTGCGACTTTAACAAAGAACCTATCCAATGACACTGCTCGGCAGACAAAGCGTAACCATAGTACTACTCGTATTGCAAGATATCGCTCGTTTATCAAGTTAAAATTTATTGAAAATTTTTGCTCGTCTTACAAAACACTCGCAGACCAAGTTACTCGCAATCCAAGGTTTTACTGTATATATTAAGATTACAATGTGTGTTAGATTGTTAATGTGCCTCTTTGGCAAGGGTCTGGTACCAAGGTACCAAGAGTCCACTCTTGGCGGGTCTGCTCGGGGTTGATATTGTTTTTATGACGGTTTATCAATCAAAATCCAACCAGACTCAGTATCTCTTCAAAATCATATAAGAAAAATTGTTTTCTGCATCTTTCCGTGAAAACCCCTTATTCATTAGACCCTATAAACTGGGGTAATCTTGAAGACAAGCTCTTTCAAAACAGATTGTTTATTTATACCAGGATCAGAGACAAGTAACATTACAAGCAACATTACACCCCTTGTCGAGCAGTTCTTAGCCTCAAACGAAGGTGAACACACAAATATTCTAAAAGGGAACCTGGGCCTTAAAAATTTAGATAACTTAATAATAAATATATTTATGTTACATTTCAACACTTTAAATAATTAATTGACAAAAATTCTCCAAAGTAACTTCTGGAACACCAGCAGTAAATTTATATATTTTTTCAAACGATTGTTATAATGAGATTGAAATAATAATCACATGTTGACGGCGACTCTTGATTTACAGGGCTGAGGGCGTCAAGGATAACCAGCCTTTTGTCGATTAATCTCTGCATTAAGGCGTCTCTGACGTCACCTGAGCCACACCCCCTAGCTCACTAACGACCAATCAATCACGACCCCACGTCACTCTCACGCCAAGTCTAGCAGCGAGAGGGTTGTTCTTGTATCGTCTAGTTTTTAGTTTTGTATTGGGAGGGTTGGTCCGTCTAGAGCGGCCCTGTCAGATAGAACCAGAGGGCAACATAAATTGAAAGTTTATAACGCGTCCAAGTGGTAGAAGTATATGCGCTATGATGTGTTTTTAAATCCTACATTTAACACCTGCAAGATGAGCACAGATCTTTATGACGCGACAATGCGCCGACATGTCATTCGTTGGGTGTTGTATAGCAAAATTGCGAGGATGGATATATTTTAGTGCATCATACCATTGATCCCATTTCCATCGGCCGACCAAATTAAAAACCCCTTTGATAGTGCGTCTCACCATTTCATTTCGTTAAATAATTAATTTAATCCAGTGGGTGTAATCATTTTAGTTATTTTAATATAGGTTCATGCAATCGATAAGTAACAATAGAGTATTTGTATTTATTTATCAGTTAATATGAAGGATAATCATAACCTTAGAACTAGACATTTTACCAAAATAATGGCTCTAGGAAGGCCCTATAAGTTTTTAACAGTCTTAGATACTTCACCAAAAGGTTTTAAATGTTAATGTTTAGAAATGGTGAATGTTTAATATATGGTCTATGGTTGTTTAATGAAATTGTGTTTTTGTTCAAGGCTATGAAAGATCGATTACAATATTTTGTTAGGTACATGTTTTCATAACTCAGACGTTGTATTATGTAATGATGGGCCAGGTTATTACAGATGTACGTTTTTATCACCACTGGCAATTGTGAAATATTTCTATGGGGAAATCTATCAAACATCCCTTAGTTTGTCAGAAGGGTTAGAATTATGTTTAGGTTTTCATAACATGTGTCAAAATAGGGGATCAAAAAAGTGGAATCAATAAATAAAACATTAAGTTGAACTTATATTTTAAAACAACTAGATAACATCTTAACCTGTAGCATCAGTTTCTTCTAGTTGGCCCCTACATACTCTTTCCCTATGAATGTATATGAGTCTTATCTCCATAAAGAAACTCATGAGCTGCATTTAAACACCAACACAACACAACATAACCTCACAAACTGTAACAGAAGTGGTCAGGCTCTATAGAGTCGCTTGTCTAGATTCACATGTATCATGGTTTTATGTCTTTAAATAAGAGTGCTACCGTTATAGCTAAATAAAATCCTATCTAAAGAACAAGCAACCAATTTGTTCCTTTTTGTCACAAGGCCTCAACACTAAATTTAGCAAATAGTCTCAAATTTAATAGAAGTCATTTGGGGAAAAGTCTCAAATGTACAGGTTACACTAATTGGTTCCCAAGCCCTTTAATTGCACGTTCCATATAATTATATAGGCCTACATAGAATAAAAGACAAAGCACAAAACCTAATTGAAAATATCTATGCATGCCTATTTTGTGATGTTTTTATTTATATAAACTGATATATTTTGTATTTATTTTCGTGCAGCGTGGTGTGATAGCCTGTTTGGATTACATTCCCAAACAGGACCAATATCACTCCATTAATGTGAGTAGTATTTTTATATAAAAGTATTATTCATAGGTTTCATTTTCAAGATGATGTAAAGAGATTGATTGTGGTCAGAAGATGTAGCCTTTAACAAACCAAATTAATAATAGGCCTATAAATGACTGCTGACAAATGTTGTACCTACATTATTTCATGTTTGTAGTCCCAGGTAATCTATGGATTCAAACACAGCCACTGGATGAACCATCCCAGGTAAGTATTATGTAAATTTGGGGTTGTTTTCTAAACTGGTAGATTTAAAATTAGTTAAGATGTTGGTGTTCACAATGCAACCAAAAAACATTTATTTAAATTAATATACTCTGTAATTTATTTTCACAGGCTTCTGAGAAGGACTATGAGAGTGAAGAGAATGGATGAGAAATGAGAGGATGAGAGGAATAGTTAAGGAAGAGCCAGTGTGGAGAGGAAAGAGAAGGCACAACTAAGGCAGTACGAGAATGGGAGGAGGAGAATATGGCAAATAAGATGCTGTATATTGAAATGGGAGGGCAGGAGGCCAAAAGGAAGACCAAGGGACAGGTGACTAAAGAGAGAGCAGAGAAGTGTGGAGAGAAGAGAAGACTGGGCCATTGTGGAGGAGGAGAGGTGGTGGGGAGAAAGATACTTTGGAAAGGCTTATGCTCCAAACAGACCTAGTCAGTGGCTGGAAACTGTTCAAGATGATGATGATGATGATGATGATGATGATGAAATACTCTGACTCAATGGTACTCCCTACATATATCCCCCTCTCACCCCACACTCCTCAGACCACAAATAATGTTAGTAAAAGCGTAAATCATATATGAGATACATCTAGAGTATTGAGCACTGTATATGAGTAGAACGTATAGCGTGGGCTACATTGTATCCCCAAGCTACACCATTCCACGGTTAGAAGTTCCCCTAAATCACCAAATGGAGAGAAGTACAGAGAGGACAGTTTTGATACATTTTACGAAAATAATCATCAACTGCCTTGGCCTGCGACAACTGCGCCGAAGATTTATTCTGAATTATATTTCGGTGTGTGCCAATGCTCCTAATGAAACTTATAAGCAAAATTACAAATAAATATTCATCTTATTGCAAATTTTTAATAAAATAAGATTTTTAAAGAATTTTTTTAAATTAAATAAATTGTACGGTGCACCACAAAGATTTTCTCGTTCTTTTATCTAAAGCATAAATTGGTTCGTAGGTATGCGAAACGAAATAATAAATATTTTTTAGAAGTGTTGTAAAAAAAACCTCCACCAAGCATAAATTAAACAATACACACATATTAAGAAAAAAAAGTGGCGTCTTTGTTCACCAAAGAGCATAATAATCAGCTTCCTTGACCCCAATTAAAAAATATTGACCAATATATGAGAAACTATTTGTTTGAAAAATGTATTTATAATAAAAGCGTTTTATTTTTATTGGTAGGGCCTACTAAAACTTTACAATGACAATATTATTTCTTATCTCGAAAGTTTGCGGGTATGGGAGTAAAATTGGAGCTATCCGCCTATGTAAGCTACCCACTAATTTATTTTTCCAAAATAGTAAGAAAGGTAATTTTGATTGAAATTATAAACGGTGCCTAAATAAGAATTTTAATAAAATCGTTACAGCCATTACTAGAAAATCGATTTTTTGTCTTTTTGACCCTTAAGTAAATTATACTTGATTTTAGAGCTAGATAAATAAAATTTCAAAAACCCCTTTGAGTAACTTTTGTAAACCCTAGCTGGATAGCAAGTTTTAACCCGATCAGTAAAATGGTTTCGGCTCTAGGCCGAGGTACAGACACACTCACAGATGGAACAGAATTTTTTTTCAAAATTTTCAAAATTTTCTGTTTCTGGGGGTCATGAAACGTCCACCTCCATCAGAACAAAAAAAAATTTTTTTTTTTTTTTATAGATCACAATATTTCTCTCCCCAGAGGGTCGAGAGAAACTAAAAAAAACACTCCAAGACATTTAACTTGATGTGATATGTAGTGTTATGTGTTTTAAGTTTACCACGTCTTAGTAACCATCAAGTCCACCCATATATTTACACTAATGAGCTAGGGAGGAGGACTGTATAAAATGTGTGGAGGGAGAATGTATAGCAATTTAAGAAAAACACTTCCCAGTATATATGAACATGAATCGAAAAGTAATTCTTTATTACAAAATAGAAAAAGCAAGCCTGATGACCTTTACGTCCTTACTGATGTGGATCAGAAAATGAGCCCCCCCTATTGTGTCTTATCTTATAGCGACTGACACACCAGCTCCCAGCAGGTACAGTTTGGGAAGGAGTTTACACACCCCTGCTGTATATGATCGAACTGATTCTTACGAAAATACATGCAAGAAGCCCCTGCATATAAAAAGTTGGATTTATCCCCTGCGCGACAATAATGAATGTTCCGGTCTGTCCAGACCACCAAAAGGGCCCACACACGCGCGACGGGCGCCCCAGCGGAATCCATTCATCAGCCCCTTCCCCCCTACCTGTCATCCCCACCAATTACCGGCCGATCCTTCACAGCTCTCTCTCTTTCTCTCTCTCTCTTACACAAGACTGGAAAGAAGTCATTCTCCGAGTGCGTTGCTGCTACCAATTAACACCCACGTGACTCATAAGTCGAGCGACCTCACAAATAATGGCCTCCACCTGGCGTACGGGACCAATTAAGTGGCTCATTTAACACGCTCGTGTTCTCAAACGCTGCTTATTAAACAATATTATTATTAGTTTTTAGAAGGATAACGTATAGAAACACGCACCGGTGGGCACGCGGTCTAAATGTTAAGCTCATTTAGACTGGTTTGCCTGTCATGGTTTCCGAAATTCAGCCGTGTGTTCTTAAAATGTGTTTTCCTACTAACCTTTCCCATTCAACCTCCTCATAGCTGCCTATATAGCGTCATTTATGTTTAACCGTGTGATCCGAATGGGTAGTGAGGCACTGTGAAGGAAGACACGACGGAAAGAGAGACGGACTATAATTGGAGGATGTTTGGTTATCCGTTTGTGACTTTCCATCTAAGCGAGTGGTGGTTCGGTTCCTCAACATCCACAGTCCTCAGCCTCAGCCAGTACTGGTACAAGAACATGTTGGGTTTACCGGTCCCCAGATGGTCCAGAGCTCTGCTCTACTACTGGTAAGGGACTAAGAACATGTTGGGTTTATCGGTCCTAGATGGTCCAGAGCTCTGATCTACTACTAGTAAGGGACTAAGAACATGTTGGGTTTATCGGTCCTAGATGGTCCAGAGCTCTGCTCTACTACTGGTAAGGGACTAAGAACATGTTGGGTTTATCGGTCCTAGATGGTCCAGAGCTCTGCTCTACTACTGGTAAGGGACTAAGAACATGTTGGGTTTACCGGTCCCCAGATGGTCCAGAGCTCTGCTCTACTACTGGTAAGGGACTAAGAACATGTTGGGTTTATCGGTCCTAGATGGTCCAGAGCTCTGATCTACTACTAGTAAGGGACTAAGAACATGTTGGGTTTATCGGTCCTAGATGGTCCAGAGCTCTGATCTACTACTAGTAAGGGACTAAGAACATGTTGGGTTTATCGGTCCTAGATGGTCCAGAGCTCTGATCTACTACTAGTAAGGGACTAAGAACATGTTGGGTTTATCGGTCCTAGATGGTCCAGAGCTCTGATCTACTACTAGTAAGGGACTAAGAACATGTTGGGTTTATCGGTCCTAGATGGTCCAGAGCTCTGCTCTACTACTGGTAAGGGACTAAGAACATGTTGGGTTTATCGGTCCTAGATGGTCCAGAGCTCTGCTCTACTACTGGTAAGGGACTAAGAACATGTTGGGTTTACCGGTCCCCAGATGGTCCAGAGCTCTGCTCTACTACTGGTAAGGGACTAAGAACATGTTGGGTTTATCGGTCCTAGATGGTCCAGAGCTCTGATCTACTACTAGTAAGGGACTAAGAACATGTTGGGTTTATCGGTCCTAGATGGTCCAGAGCTCTGATCTACTACTAGTAAGGGACTAAGAACATGTTGGGTTTATCGGTCCTAGATGGTCCAGAGCTCTGCTCTACTACTGGTAAGGGACTAAGAACATGTTGGGTTTATCGGTCCCTAGATGGTCCAGAGCTCTGCTCTACTACTAGTAAGGGACTAAGAACATGTTGGGTTTATCGGTCCTAGATGGTCCAGAGCTCTGATCTACTACTAGTAAGGGACTAAGAACATGTTGGGTTTATCGGTCCTAGATGGTCCAGAGCTCTGCTCTACTACTGGTAAGGGACTAAGAACATGTTGGGTTTATCGGTCCCTAGATGGTCCAGAGCTCTGCTCTACTACTAGTAAGAGACTAAGAACATGTTGGGTTTATCGGTCCCTAGATGGTCCAGAGCTCTGCTCTACTACTGGTAAGGGACTAAGAACATGTTGGGTTTACCGGTCCCTAGATGGTCCAGAGCTCTGCTCTACTACTGGTAAGGGACTAAAAACATGTTGGGTTTATCGGTCCTAGATGGTCCAGAGCTCTGATCTACTACTAGTAAGGGACTAAGAACATGTTGGGTTTATCGGTCCTAGATGGTCCAGAGCTCTGCTCTACTACTGGTAAGGGACTAAGAACATGTTGGGTTTATCGGTCCTAGATGGTCCAGAGCTCTGATCTACTACTAGTAAGGGACTAAGAACATGTTGGGTTTATCGGTCCTAGATGGTCCAGAGCTCTGCTCTACTACTGGTAAGGGACTAAGAACATGTTGGGTTTATCGGTCCCTAGATGGTCCAGAGCTCTGCTCTACTACTAGTAAGGGACTAAGAACATGTTGGGTTTATCGGTCCTAGATGGTCCAGAGCTCTGATCTACTACTAGTAAGGGACTAAGAACATGTTGGGTTTATCGGTCCTAGATGGTCCAGAGCTCTGCTCTACTACTGGTAAGGGACTAAGAACATGTTGGGTTTATCGGTCCCTAGATGGTCCAGAGCTCTGCTCTACTACTAGTAAGGGCCTAAGAACATGTTGGGTTTATCGGTCCCTAGATGGTCCAGAGCTCTGCTCTACTACTGGTAAGGGACTAAGAACATGTTGGGTTTACCGGTCCCTAGATGGTCCAGAGCTCTGCTCTACTACTGGTAAGGGACTAAGAACATGTTGGGTTTATCGGTCCCTAGATGGTCCAGAGCTCTGCTCTACTACTGGTAAGGGACTAAGAACATGTTGGGTTTATCGGTCCCTAGATGGTCCAGAGCTCTGCTCTACTACTGGTAAGGGACTAAGAACATGTTGGGTTTACCGGTCCCTAGATGGTCCAGAGCTCTGCTCTACTACTAGTAAGGGACTAAGAACATGTTGGGTTTACCAGTCCCTAGATGGTCCAGAGCTCTGCTCTACTACTGGTAAGGGACTAAGAACATGTTGGGTTTATCGGTCCCTAGATGGTCCAGAGCTCTGCTCTACTACTGGTAAGGGACTAAGAACATGTTGGGTTTATCGGTCCCTAGATGGTCCAGAGCTCTGCTCTACTACTAGTAAGGGACTAAGAACATGTTGGGTTTATCGGTCCTAGATGGTCCAGAGCTCTGCTCTACTACTAGTAAGGGACTAAGAACATGTTGGGTTTATCGGTCCTAGATGGTCCAGAGCTCTGCTCTACTACTGGTAAGGGACTAAGAACATTTTGGGTTTATCGGTCCCTAGATGGTCCAGAGCTCTGCTCTACTACTAGTAAGGGACTAAGAACATGTTGGGTTTATCGGTCCCTAGATGGTCCAGAGCTCTGCTCTGCTACTAGTAAGGGGCTAAGAACATGTTGGGTTTATCGGTCCTAGATGGTCCAGAGCTCTGCTCTACTACTGGTAAGGGACCAAGAACATGTTGGGTTTATCGGTCCCTAGATGGTCCAGAGCTCTGCTCTACTACTGGTAAGGGACTAAGAACATGTTGGGTTTATCGGTCCCTAGATGGTCCAGAGCTCTGCTCTGCTACTAGTAAGGGACTAAGAACATGTTGGGTTTATCGGTCCCTAGATGGTCCAGAGCTCTGCTCTGCTACTAGTAAGGGACTAAGAACATGTTGGGTTTATCGGTCCCTAGATGGTCCAGAGCTCTGCTCTACTACTGGTAAGGGACTAAGAACATGTTGGGTTTATCGGTCCCTAGATGGTCCAGAGCTCTTCTCTGCTACTAGTAAGGGACTAAGAACATGTTGGGTTTATCGGTCCCTAGATGGTCCAGAGCTCTGCTCTACTACTGGTAAGGGACTAAGAACATGTTGGGTTTATCGGTCCCTAGATGGTCCAGAGCTCTCTCTGCTACTAGTAAGGGACTAAGAACATGTTGGGTTTATCGGTCCCTAGATGGTCCAGAGCTCTGCTCTACTACTGGTAAGGGACTAAGAACATGTTGGGTTTATCGGTCCCTAGATGGTCCAGAGCTCTTCTCTGCTACTAGTAAGGGACTAAGAACATGTTGGGTTTATCGGTCCCTAGATGGTCCAGAGCTCTTCTCTGCTACTAGTAAGGGACTAAGAACATGTTGGGTTTATCGGTCCCTAGATGGTCCAGAGCTCTGCTCTACTACTGGTAAGGGACTAAGAACATGTTGGGTTTATCGGTCCCTAGATGGTCCAGAGCTCTTCTCTGCTACTAGTAAGGGACTAAGAACATGTTGGGTTTATCGGTCCCTAGATGGTCCAGAGCTCTGCTACTACTATGGTAAGGGACTAAGAACATGTTGGGTTTATCGGTCCCTAGATGGTCCAGAGCTCTGCTCTACTACTGGTAAGGGACTAAGAACATGTTGGGTTTATCGGTCCCTAGATGGTCCAGAGCTCTTCTCTGCTACTAGTAAGGGACTAAGAACATGTTGGGTTTATCGGTCCCTAGATGGTCCAGAGCTCTGCTCTACTACTGGTAAGGGACTAAGGACATGTTGGGTTTATCGGTCCCTAGATGGTCCAGAGCTCTGCTCTACTACTGGTAAGGGACTAAGGACATGTTGGGTTTATCGGTCCCTAGATGGTCCAGAGCTCTGCTCTACTACTGGTAAGGGACTAAGGACCCGAGCAATCAAACCGTTTTCCCCAGAGCCTCATTTGAAAATTAAGAGTAGGTGTAGAGTCTTACTAAAATACGCTTTGTCAAAAGAAACTTATAAAAAGAAATCAATTCTTTTTTGCATAGATTCATTTGATTTTCTGAAATTAATTTAGAAGAAAATTGTGAAAATTTTAAAAAAAAAGCTATACAAATACCCAACACATTATAATTGTCCATGATAAGCCAGGTTATGTTTTAATTTGGCATTTGGTATTTCGCACGTCTGTTCGGATCTTTGCTACGTGATAACTATCAAATAAGTGGACCAATTTGAAAAATATTTGGCAGGGATATGGTTAAACCTAGGCCGAATAAAGAATGTATATATTTATTTATTATCTAGCACCGCGTCTTACTACCCGTTCGGGTTACACGCTTAAGTACTAATAACGCTAATGGATTAGGAATTGGGAGGGTTGAATTTAGAGGAAGTGAACCCGCATTTGCGTGGAGGGAGAGGGAAAAACCATTTAGGAAAAACCACCCCCAGTTCACCCGACCGAAATGTGAACCTCGATCTCCCTGTCCTCGGTGGTCGAGCTCAACACGACTAGCGCGTTAGCCAACTACGCCACCGAGGCGGGTAATATAAAGTATGTACATGGATAGTTTTTAAATCAGGTAATTTATTTCAAAATGGTGGTCACTCAATATAGTAAACAGCCTAAAAAACTTATTAAAAAAAAGAGTAGGTGTATACAGTGTTATTTGTCAAATCACACACTCCTTGGATACCCATTGGAACTAAATCGTTAGAGCCATTTTTGAAAATTTTCAATTTTTGAAAACTCAGTATCAGTAGACTAAACATAAACTGGTTTGTTACCCATAAACCATCGATACATATATTGCAATGAGCCCTATTATGACATTCTGCCAAGTTAAGCGGCATGAAGAATTGTTGGGAAACGTGAAAATAAAATGTCATTCAACCAGAGTACAAAGCAATTAACGCGTGAAAGCTTGCCATATGTATTCTAGTTTGTGTGCTTGTGTGTGAGAGCGTGCGTCTTCTCAGAATTGAAATCCCAACAATCGTTTCACCTAATTAAAACATGGTCCTTGGCCAAACTATCGTCCCAGAGCCAAGCTTAGAGACTTACAGCCAAGGTCGAGTTAAGCACCAAACAACTCTTGCCTTCCTTACTGGTGATCTGATTAAGACTTAGCTTCAGCAAAATGTCGCAAGCTAGTGAGAAAAATAATTCTAGTAGTTAAACTTGGATTCCGCGAAGAATTCCTTGGACAGAAACTTAGTTGAAATGTAAAAAGAATCAATTGAATTCGACGCTTTGTCAAACAATACCACTGTACTTAAATGTCGTCAAATGAGAGAGCTGTGGTCACAATAAATAGCCTATACCTTACCTGAATCAGGGAGTAACTATGTTACTTGGTTGTACACATGACACCAATCAGGGAATAACCATGTTACTTGGATGTACACATGACAACAATCAAGGAGTAACTGTGCTCCTTTGTTGTACACATGACACCAATCAGGGAGTAACCGTGTTCCTTGGTTGTACACATGACAAAAATCAGGGAGTAACTGTGTTACTTGGTTGTACACATGACAAAAATCAGGGAGTAGCTGTGTTACTTGGTTGTACACATAACACCAATCAGAGAGTAGCTGTGTTCCTTAGTTGTACACATGACACCAATCAGGTAGTAACTGTGTTACTTGGTTGTACACATGACAAAAATCAGGGAGTAGCTGTGTTCCTTAGTTGTACACATGACACCAATCAGGGAGTAACTGTGTTACTTGGTTGTACACATGACAAAAATCAGGGAGTAGCTGTGTTCCTTAGTTGTACACATGACACCAATCAGGGAGTAACTGTGTTACTTGGTTGTACACATGACACCAATCAGAGAGTAGCTGTGTTCCTTAGTTGTACACATGACACCAATCAGGGAGTAACTGTGTTACTTGGTTGTACACATGACAAAAATCAGGGAGTAGCTGTGTTCCTTAGTTGTACACATGACACCAATCAGGTAGTAACTGTGTTACTTGGTTGTACACATGACAAAAATCAGGGAGTAGCTGTGTTCCTTAGTTGTACACATGACACCAATCAGGGAGTAACCGTGTTCCTTGGTTGTACACATGACAAAAATCAGGGAGTAACTGTGTTACTTGGTTGTACACATGACAAAAATCAGGGAGTAGCTGTGTTACTTGGTTGTACACATAACACCAATCAGAGAGTAGCTGTGTTCCTTGGTTGTACACATGACACCAATCAGGGAGTAACCGTGTTCCTTGGTTGTACACATGACAAAAATCAGGGAGTAGCTGTGTTACTTGGTTGTACACATGACACCAATCAGAGAGTAGCTGTGTTCCTTAGTTGTACACATGACACCAATCAGGTAGTAACTGTGTTACTTGGTTGTACACATGACAAAAATCAGGGAGTAGCTGTGTTCCTTAGTTGTACACATGACACCAATCAGGGAGTAACTGTGTTACTTGGTTGTACACATGACAAAAATCAGGGAGTAGCTGTGTTCCTTAGTTGTACACATGACAAAAATCAGGGAGTAACTGTGTTACTTGGTTGTACACAAGACAAAAATCAGGGAGTAGCTGTTTTATTTGGTTGTACACATGACAACAATCAGGAAGTAGCTGTGTTCCTTGGTTGTACGCATGACACCAATCAGGGAGTAACTGTGTTACTTGGTTGTACACATGACAAAAATCAGGGAGTAGCTGTTTTATTTGGTTGTACACATAACACCAATCAGGGAGTAACTGTGTTACTTGGTTGTACATAAGACAACAATCAGGGAGTAGCTGTTTTATTTGGTTGTACACATGACAAAAATCAGGGAGTAACTGTGTTACTTGGTTGTACATAAGACAACAATCAGGGAGTAGCTGTTTTATTTGGTTGTACACATGACAACAATCAGGGAGTAACTGTTTTATTTGGTTGTACACATGACACCAATCAGGGAGTAACTGTGTTACTTGTTTGTACACATGACAAAAATCAGGGAGTAGCTGTCTTACTTGGTTGTACACATGACAAAAATCAGGGAGTAGCTGTCTTATTTGGTTGTACACATGACAACAATCAGGGAGTAGCTGTCTTATTTGGTTGTACACATGACAACAATCAGGGAGTAACTGTGTTACTTGGTTGTATGCAGCTTTTCTTGGTGCTGTTTTGTTTAAATTGTCGTAATATTTGATTACATCAAATGATTAATTAATTAAATATATTGTATTAGAACATAAAACTGAAAATATACCACGTGCTATTACACATTTGTATAAACTATTTATAATTAGCTGGTGTACTCGTAATTCAAACGGGGAATTTTTAAAGTAGATTTGTTATTTAAGTAAAAAAAAACCCACCGGGAATAGTAACCAAATCTTTAACTATGTTTAAGTATTAATCCTGTATTGGTTGAAATTGTGTTATAAAACGCGAAAGTAGGCTGGCTCATACACAATGTCATAATAGAGATATAATCTGAACGTGTTTTAAAAGCTGACATTTCTTTTGAAGATTAAGTTATAGCTCTCTACATATAATATCTTGAACTCTTGCTTGTAGGAGCTGGTAAAAGAAGAAAGAAGAGTGATACAGCATAAAGAGTTAAAACCAATTAAAGATACATAGTAAGGGTTTACAATTTATCAAAGGATTTTTTCATTTTCGACGTTTTTAGTCTAATTCGTTCCGCTAATTTGAATACTTCATATTAAATTTGTTTTATCTTAAGACATATCAAAATTCAAAGTTTTAGATTTCTAAGATGTTTAGAAGTGTTCAAATAAATCATTAGGATAGAAGTATGAAAACTATATCGAATTAGAATGTTTCATATCTGGCTTTATATAATTTATTCTTTCATAATATCAAGATAAAATGACAATCCTAGACCAAATATATCTAGCAATAAATATTAAAATCAATCTTTGAAACTTTACATTAATCAGACCATAAAGTGAGCGCACAAACGGAAGTCATAGAAAACGCAATAGTTGCATAAGAAATAATATTTGCCTATGAGAAAATAAATTATACACAATGTTACAAAAATATATTGGAAAAAAGAGTCCCTGCAATTACCTAATCAATTTTTAATTTTATATCAACTTACAAATTTTAATCTATAATTTTCATTACATATATGATTAAAATCTTCCAATTTTCTACTACACTTAAAAGTTATTTTTGTAATAGTTTTTGAGATTTTAACCACCCTTCCTCCCCCGCCCCCCATTTTCCAAATTTTTGTTATAAAATTTAGATAAGTTTTATACTTTTCTAGTTATCTGGGACGGCTCACATTTCTTTCCTGATAAATTTTAATCTTGCACCACAACAAAAACTATTAATTTTTTAGTGTTGGTAAATTTCCATCCTTCATTTCCCTCCCCCCTCACAGCCCCAACTCACCAATCCCTATTCTGTAATTATGGTTGTTCATGCTCATTTAGTTATTTAAGACTCTCCTTATACATCTAAGAAAATTTTACAATTTTCTACCAAACGGGAAGGCTTTTATTTTATTAGTTCAAGGAATTTTTAAAATTTTGAAGATGGGGAGATCAGGGTTTAAAGCTTGGTCGGATATAGTGAGGGGGGTTGTTTACCCTCCCACCATGTGAATACTTGTACAATTTCTCTATATTTTAATCTTCCTCATTCCTAGCACATTAGCGTGATTAATACTTAGCCTAAGCGTATAGCCCGAATAAGTAGTAAAGAGAAGTGCTTGGACAAACAAAAAACCTCACAGTCCTTATAGATAAGCTCTTTAATTTACAAACAATGAACCTTGATGAACTATATCAGTTCCTTGAGAGGCGGTTCATCCTTTGCATCGAAAGTCACATACCTATTAGATACACCAGCCTGCTTTAAGCAGTTCTGAATAGTGGCAATTACCACATTCCTCCTTGCCATGTCAGCAGCAAATGGTATAAAGCAAAGTAGGCTGTCTGTCTTCGTTGGCTGCAACTGGGATGTGAAGCTCAAGCCCATAAAGTTGGGTGCATTGGTTGTCTGCACTCAGCCTTTCGTCCCCTTATCAACCCGTAATTTCAGTTGCTCTGTGTAATACCAAAATAAGAACTCTCATATAGAAACAGTTTTTAAAGTCTAGAATGACATTTTTCCTTTGGCAATTTAGTTTTTAGGTTCAATAAAATAGAAATTGATGTTTCATAATAAACGAAATGTTTAACATATCGACCCTATTTAAGTGTATAAGTATTAGAACAAATTAACAAGGAAGACTTCCTGCCTCGGTGACCAAATGGCCTAAGGCGTCATTTTCGTATTAGACTAGATTGCCGATGTTGTGTTACATACTCACATGTAAATGTTCAATTAACTGAATTTGTTTATTATAAATATTTTTTTGTATTATAAAAGTATTGTGTATAAAAGATTTGAATTATTTGAAAAATAAACATTAGTTTGTAGTGTAACGTGTTAAATGTCGCGTTAACACTTATACTCAAAATACCATATATATGACTAGCACGATAAATACAAGAACTAATAAATTCTAATAATGTGTGGCAGGTATGAACTCACGGTGAAATCATGTTACTGGAAACACCCAAACTTAAGGAAAGTGCCCCAGCTGATTGTTCCTTGAGGTTCAACAAAAGGACATCTTATTCGGTGGCCTCACTTCGATGAAATGACAGAGTTGCTTCTCTGTGTTGTGCTCAGCGCCGTCTAATAGCTCTAGTTGTCTTTCTACTCAATTCGGCTAATTCACCCCCTCCTTTTCCTGGTGGACGTCCTTCCCGAATACGTCAGTCCTTCTTGTATACAACAGCCATCCCTCGCTTCACATTTTGTATTCAATTGTAACGATTAGTTGGAGGAATAGCCTGGAAGTGAAGCAAGGATCAGTGAACCAAGCAACTGGTGATAACGATGTGTGAGGAATCTGTATCTCCTACTCACCGCAGATGTAGCTACGTCTGTCACTATGAGTAGATTAATTAGTAATCTTTGTTAGAGTTCTTACTCTTTGTTTCCATGTCCATATTACATAGTTTTGAATGCCCGTAAGGCATAGTTTAGAATGTTAGATATCTTACTCTATTATTCTATGCCCATAAAACATAGTCGCAAATACCGGTCACACGCCCTAAACTGTATAACCATGCTCCATCTAACTTAATGCTTGGGATCATAATATGGTGGAAATCAGGTTATCGCTTTGTTCCATGACCTAGTTGAGTCTTTGACAGATACCAGTATCTAATATCTATAGTGGTGTACCTTTCTACGGTGCTCAACCTTTGGGTGTGCTACTAGTCCTGAGTAGTGGCCAACGGGGTATAGTTTATTTTGTCCAGCCCCCTTCAGTCACCGTTTGTATTTGTTAATGTTAAACTGTTTGCACTAGATATAGTGTGTTCATACAAGGGTGGAATGTTAAATATACTATTGAATGACCAGTCAGTACTAACGAGAAATAGACCGACCATAGTATCTTAATAGCATATATTCCTGGTAGCTCGCCATTAACTATTTGTAAACCTATAGTTTGTCTTCTAGGAGCGTATTCTTTGTGTTTCGTAGATCACTATGGAGTTACCTCATGCTAGCTAGCTCATTAAACTACCAACGTAGTAACTTTTTAAACTAGGACGTTCTAGAATTTGGTATCGTTAACTATTATTCATGTAAATGCCTTTCAGGTCTAATTCTAGTAGCCGCTAGGCTGGATAGTTGTTATGTATTGTTGCTTAACCTTAAATTAATGTTTACCTCCTATTTATATTGCCATTGTTTTGAGAAAGACGCACCTTCGTAGTGGAATGTGTGTTAGTTCTACTTTAACGAGTTACTTCCATTCATAATATAGACTCTACCATACTTGTTTTGATTGCAGGTATTACCAAGGCGTTTCACTTAAAATATTCGCTATTGGTATAACTATGTCGATAGGAACTGATTTAAATTCTCTTGGTAAACAAAGGAGTATCTTGTGTAAGATCTAGTTAAACCATATGTAATTATATCAACTTGTTTAAATTTAAATAAACTGATTTGTTAAACGTGTATATCTCTCTTATGCTTGTTCCTTCCCTTCCTTCATTTAATATATTTGTAAATGTATTAGTCACTTCTTCTATTAAATGGGAGAAGCGGCGATACAATAGTATTTACATCAAAGGTATTTAATTTTTCTTGGCCTAAGATATTATACTTTTCATGATTTGTTATTAATTAGTTTATATTGGTAAAGTATTTAATGTTTAATATTAAATTAAAACCGCAACCGTACTTTTATTTAGCAATTATATATTTGTTAATAATTGCGTAATTTTTTGTTGTTGTGCTGGGCTAGTTATTAAAATTGTTTTTGAAATATTATGAATAATTTGATGCTTGTGATAACTTTATGACATAACTTATTTTGTATTTGTAAAATATTTCACATACATTTGATATTCACAACATAAAAAAATATATTTACAACGAACATTAAGTGTGAGTTTTTTGTTTGGTTTTTTTCAGAGGTTCCTATGAAGTACTCATTTTTAATTAGTGATGTTTGTGGCGGTATATATTGCGGATGTACTTGTTGAAATATTTTACATTTCTAGTTTTCTTAAGGGGATTAAAACCTATTATGTAATTGGTCTTTGGTTTTTAGTTAATTTGGTGATCAAGTAAGGAAAAAAGTATAGATTCAATAGGGGAATAAAACATT
This sequence comes from Timema podura, assembly GCA_033556935.1. Lineage (NCBI taxonomy): Eukaryota > Metazoa > Arthropoda > Insecta > Phasmatodea > Timematidae > Timema > Timema podura. Next base: position 46,165,488 of record JAVRXN010000008.1, on the reverse strand, counting down.
ACTCACATGGTTTAAGACAGAATATTTGAAATATATATATATATTTATTTATTTTAAAAGAAAATATATTACCTGTGTGTTAACGGCTAACCGAACGTCCAGATGTCCAAGCAAGATTTCAGTACAATCGGTACTGTTATGTTTACGTTAAAGAGTAACGTTTATATAATAGATTATATAATTTATATTCATAATAGTTTTTTACTTTACATCATGCTTAATTAACCTGTATACTTAAATAAACTACTCACTACCATATCTAAAAAAAAAGCGGTATAGCATGTGTTTTTAGAAATTAAAACCATTCTCACGAAGCCCCAACAACGAGCCGTATTGTTCTGAAGAAGAATGGAGGCTAATTTTGTCTGACGAGCAAATATGAGTGACGTACCAGTCTCATATACGGAATTGCTTGAGGAGGTCAAGGCACCAATCTCAATTGGTTGTTCCTGGGATGGTTACCAACATAAGGTTTATAGCTGTGGTTTTTCCATCCTCTCCTTGATTACGAAGGGACCTGGCCCCGTATGTACACCACGTTTCATATTCCGTCGGAAGTACTCAGCTCTGCAATTCTTATAGGCTACCGTCTCTACCACTTTATTAGCTTCTTTAAGTGCGCCACCTTTTATAATACGTATTTTATTTACGATAACATGGTAAGGAAGATGACGGTGAAATGAAAAAATGTATCAGCATTTTCATGAAGCGAGAGAGGAAAATGTACTAAGGAAATACCACCCTCATAACACCTATAGTGGCTTTGCTTAGCATAATAATCATTCACTTTATGATGCTAATGTAGAATTTGGCACATTGATACAGTTTTTTGTGGGGAAAAAAATAGGATATAGTGCCACTCTGAAAAAGTTATTTTACATCCACCATATTGAAAAAATGGCACCCAAAAATTGTGTTTTGCAATTATCTCGTAATCCGCCCATTATGTAAACAAATATTTGTTTTGATAAAAATAAAGCAAATAACATTGTCTACAAAACATGTTTTCATAGATTTTATTGTAATCCTAACCGTTTTCATGCAATATTGCAGTGAAATGTCAAGAGTGTGATAATAACACTAAGTTTGTGGAGTTTTCCTTTAGTTTCTTCTGTACAAATTTGTAATACTTCTCTTTTATCCTCTATTTCAGATTCTAATATGAGATAGTGCAATAAGTAAACACTGAGGAAAAACACACTTCAGTAGGTATTTCATGAAAATCCCCATAGTACGTGTATGGTGGAGATGAATTGGGATTTATGTATATACTGCCAAACAAATGATGAGCATCCTACCACATGTCCTTGGAACACAAATATAAAAACATTGGGGTAGGATACTAGACAGCAGCTAGAAATTTAGAAGAATTTAGTAAACTTGGTCACCAGCCTTTTATTGTTTTACGTCTGGACGATGGAGAGGGTGTTGCAGAAATACTTGTAAAGTGACAGGCTACGTGGCATAAGGCATGCAGATACGTATAATATAGTATAAAATTACAAAGACTTATCAAATGATGGGAAAAAAGAGCTTCTGAAATTGATTGCCAATCAATAAAGATGGACATCAATAAAAAATAACCAGGCCAAACACATATTTGGACATTACAAAACAGAAATACGGGTGTTTCTTCTACCACAAGAAATGCCTTTCAAAACTGTATAATGAAGAAAGGAAGATTCAAAGTGATGAACGTGGTGACCGGAGTGAAGAAAATACAATGCACAGCGTTATGTTTGCAGAGCTGATGTTTTTCATTGCCGATTGTCAAATGACTCCAGATGTAGTACCCGTATTTAAGCTGTCTGACCTTTGTAAAATGTATGATTCACGTGTTGTTCAATTGGGTTTTCCTTTCAGAAAGTAAAGTTAACTTAACAAGATTTAAGGAGAAATTGATAGCTCATATTCTCGAACTTGAAGCTCACCTAAAAGGACGAGATATTGTTTTAGCATTCAATGAAGACATTGGTGAAGCCATTGACAAATCAGTTTCAAATAACAGGTATACCATGGCTATTCATAAAGCACAAACAGCAGCTTATATTTGAAAACATATTTTCACAACTGACTATGAATTTGATGGGACACTGGAACTTAGCAATCAAAGCTATTCTGTTTAAAGCATTCTAGTTGAACTCATAAGCATGATACTAGAGGGTCAACTAATAAAGAATCAATCTGAAAATCCGTGCAATCGCGCAGATCTAACAATTTATCAGCTGATATAATTTAATAGTCGAAAATATCCGTGCAATGTGCAAGAAGATAAACACGTAAGGCATAGCCAAAAATATGAGAATCCACTTCCAATTTAAGTTAGGTTACTCACTTTTTCTTACACACGTAATGAAACTATCATTGACAAATGGTTTCATCTTCGCCAGGGTATTTAATATGGCAGATTTATTACTTAGACACCTACTCTAGCTAATGTTTTCAATGACGTGTACACAACAAGAAACTTGGAAGAGTTTTGATAACTTGACAGAAACTTTACATCAAATTAATTGAAAACATGAAGTTGCTCCAGAGATGTTGAACATCATTGAAAGAGTTGTGATCTTAATTTACGATAGAAAAAAAGCACTCACCAGGACATTACTGTGACCGGACAGCTTCATTTTACTATAAGGCAGAGACCACTGGAATTGATACCTCCCACAAAAGAAGCTATTGATAAACATATACAGTGGTCAGCATTTCAGGGAGCTTTTATCTGGGGCCAGTGTTTGGTTTCAAACTCACATTTTCCAGATCCTGAGTTGGCAACTGGAAGATGAATTTTATCAGCCGTTTTGGACCAGCTCTCCCCAAGCTTCCTTAGCCTGTCAATAACTAATTTCCTTCAAATGCTGTGTTGTTTGTGACAGAAAATGTTTTTGTGGTCGTGCAGATTTTAAATGTACTAGTTTGTGCTCATGCGATGGACAGTGCTATGAATCTGACAATGATTGAGCCTTTTGAGTATTTTGTTTTGTAAATGATCTTAATGCATAATTTATCGTAGGTACGTTTTCTTTTATGGGGTATAAAAATAAGTTATATAATACTATTATTTTAATTAATAACATGAATAATAACACAGCTTTTAGTTTTGAAATGATTAAGTAATACAAAGGGTCTAGCATACAAATAAAATGAACATAATTTATCAAACTCAACTGGTAGTGTTATGTATCATTCATTAATAGTGTCGTTGCATGAAAACGATCAAAGTTACCAAAAAACTGTGTAGAATATTTGTAGATAATTTTATCCCTGTTAACTTTTATAGTGACAAATATTTAGATATATTGATTAGTTTTAAAGACAATTGAAAAAAAACTTTATATGAACGCCATTTGACCAAGATGGTGGTTGAGAAAATCTGATACAGTGTGTCACTATCTTATTTTACTCGACATAAAAATACATACAAATAAGCCTAATTTTATGCTTGCATCAACAAGTGAACGATTCCTTCAAAGAAATTAGTCAAGCAACTCCACTACTCGGTGGCGTAGTTGGCTAACGCGCTAGTCGTGTTGAGCTCGACCTCCGAGGACGGGGAGATCGAGGTTCGAATCTCGGTCGGGTGAACTGGGGGTGGTTTTTCCTAAATGGTTTTCCACTCTACCTCCACGCAAATGCGGGTTCACTTCCTCTAAATTCAACCCTCCCAATTCCTTATCCATTAGTGTAATTAGTACTTAAGCGTATAACCCGAACGGGTAGTAAGACGCGGTGCTAAATATTATTATTATAACTCCACTACTAGTCTGGAAAGCTCTTCGCCAGCAAACAAGAGTAGATAATCCCGACATCTAGTCCACGTGCCCACCGATGTGGGTATCCAGTGAGTGAAACGTGATAGTTAAAAACCAATTTTGCTTTCTTCACATTTCCCGATTCAATAATTTAAAATAAATGATATGACCAAATCGGAACTTTTTTCTCATATACTGTATAATGGCTTAGAACAAAAGTTTCAAAAATAGAATTTCAGAACTATCATTAATTAAGTTTTCCTCAGAAAAAACAAACAAATCATCTTGTTAATCAAAATAAATAGTATTCATATATAAATATTTCAAACAATATTGTCCAAATATTTTTTTTAAATATCAAGTTTTCAAAAATTAAAGTTATTTTAAAACTACCCTTATATTATTTTTATTTTTTAAACATAAAAACAGATTTTATAATTTTATAAAACAAAATTGTGGGTAAACTATCTTTAAACTAATTTAGTTTGTAAAAATAAACATACATTATTATTTTTCATATAAAATAAACCATGTTAACAAAAATTTTAAAATCCAATAATTATTAAACTACCAAAACGATCCTTATTTTACAATGTTCTATTGTGACTTTAAGGTTATCCTCAACAAAGTTACGTAGTTTATGTAAGAAGGAGCTCTAAAGTCTACATGATGTTTTGAGAGGAGGGCGGGTACATCACAGTGTTATGGAAAATAGATATTAGCCTTAAGTTCTAACGTTGAAAATAATAATAAAATATTGGTATAGTAGGATTCTTTAAAAGTATTTATAATCAGGATATAAAATGTATTCTAAGTAGTAATAAATTTTAGTTCCTCTTTTAGTGTCACAAACGCTTTCCTGTGAAATAATATTCACTCTTGATGTGAACATCTACGTAACATATGTTGTAGGGGAGGGGTAGGGGGAGGGTCAATAAACGTAATAAAAATATGCTACGTCGTGGCTTATGGATGACCCCTAGCCTCTGTTACGCAACATTTATACCAAGAGTGAATGTTATTATTTCATAGGGAAGCTTTTGTGACACTAAAAGAGGGACTTTTTGATTTAATACTTCTCAGAATCAGAAGTTATCATGCAGGTTTACCAACGTTGAAAATATGAACTGTAATATTATTTTTTTTCGACATTGGAATGTGGGCTTAGATTTGTGCTACGTAGCCCTGTGATGTTTTCTCACCCCATGTCACACAATGTATACATTCGAGCAACCCACCCGCCCCCTTTTCCCTATCAGCAGAATTACTTGGTACAGTATATGGATAACTCAGAAGATTTCTGAACAAGAGTGTAATAATAATAATAATAATAATAATAATAATAATAATAGCACCACGTCTTACTACCCGTTCGGGTTATACGCTTAAGTACTAATTACTCTAATGGACTAGGAATTGGGATGGTTGAATTTAGAGGAAGTGAACCCACATTTGTGTAGAGGGAGAGTGTAAAACCATTCAGGAAAAACCACCCCCAGTTCATCCGACCTAGATTCGAACCTTGATCTCCCCGTCCTCAGCAGTCTGGCTCAACAACAACCAGTGCGTTAGCCAACTATGCCACCGAGGCGGGTAACAAGAGTGTAGAATGAAAGATTTTAGAGGGGGAGGTGTCTGCTATAAGATTGTCTTGTACCTTAAGATCCCTCAACCACCAACCCTTATTTTTGATATATCGTCAAAGTTACATCATCCTATACGTTTTATCAGAGGACATTACGAGTGTGGCTGCAGAAAAAGCTCATGTGACCATTAACAAGCAAGCAAGTGGCGACGTTTGATGAAACAGTTTGACCCTTGTCAAGTGGTCCCAATGAGAACGCGAGGGTCAACTGGTCCCAAGTCGGTGCACGTGCGAGCGGTCAGTTCACGAGCATCACGTCATAATGGCGGCCAACATCGCCACGATTGAGGAATGCGCGCCACTCCGCCTTGCTCTATGGACGAGACTAACTAAACTAGGACTATAGTAGGGAGGGAGTTTTACAAAATACAAACACATTAAAATAATAATTAAAATAAAGTAAAATGTTTTCACAGATCTACTATCTTTTAAAAGTGACAGTTACAGATCACAATATCTGACATATAAACATATCTTTTTAGCCTTTCTAGCCCTAAAAAAGTCCCAATCTACCTAAATTGGACTGTACCTCTTGGGTGAGACATATATGGAGCCTACTGACCTGTTGAACCGATTCTAGTTTTGGATTATTTGAAACACATAACGATTTTTGTACTTTCCATTTACCTTGAATGGTACCAAGCTTAACTTTCTTGATTACACAATGGTTTATTTAATTGATATTATCTTAAAGTAATCAAGCGGATTATTCTTGTAACAAAAACATAATTCCGTGGCTAGTCTACGTTACTAATCTTTTCTGAATTTAAAGTAACCAATTATGAACCGATGTGGTAGGAAGTAAGTTTTGAAAGGTCATTTTCCCTACCAACATTATTTTATGTAGTATGATCTTGATAGGGATAAGCTTTAAGAACAGACTTCCTTTTGAAATCAGTGTCCAACATTTAGTTCTTCCCCGTGTTGGCAATGCACTAACCCTTTTTATGCAAAGTCAACTGATTCCTGAGAGAAAGATAGAAACATCTAAACAAGCTATATGTTGATCAAAGACCCTGCTCTTCTAAAATTATAAACAAAATGTTATCTAGTTTTTAAAACTACAAGTTTTGAAATATTATAACGTAGTTGTAGTATAATTAACACCTAACTAAACTTGCTTTGGCAAGAGCCTGGATTGAGATTGGAGGGCACTTCAGCCTCTTCTAAAAAGGTTCAGTGCGCACCTGTGATTATGGATAAAATTGATATTGCACTCTTGTATCTAGATAATAAATATTAGTTGAATCTGTAAATATATTGATAATTTAGTCATTGCGTGGGAAATTAAAGTAAGTTGTTTATTCCAGCCAGATTTTGTCATAAAAATATACGCATCTCAGATGCTCATGAAAATTGATCAAATGATGTTGATCTTGATGGCACTTTGTCAGATTTTTTCCCCGAGATATTTTTTTTTCCCTGGGAGCCCACGTATCGTAATTGTATTTATGAATGGACTAACGTGAGTCATCCATTGCCATCTACACACCGCCCCCTCCCATTCAACAATACAACTTTCCCTGCCATAGACGTAGTGGAGACAGAACTTTCATGGACAGGGGATAGTGATCCTCATTGAGACTGGGTGAACTGTCAGCACACCTATCTAACACTCACAAACAGATGCACATAGCTACCAACAAACACTTCAAGGACAAAATTAGTAAATACATTATTCTTGTTTACTTAGCTTAGCTAAGGCAGAATGAAAAGTATAAACCAAAGTTAAGGACATATGTTTGAAGTTTTTGTTATAAAAAGACACAGGTAAAAATGTGTAGATTACTTTTAGATCTACCTTAAAGATAACTATTTGAAAGGATGACTCATACCTTACAAGTATGGGGTACCACGGCAACATCTTAACTTTTTAATATTGATGGTGATAATCGAGTTTATTTGTATTAAAATATAAGAATAATCAAAGATACCATAAAATCCCCAAAGTGATGTAACTATTTTCCCTTCAGATGAGTCTGGATATATTTGTTAAAAGTCACCAACATTTTTCTTAAGACTAGATAATTATTGATGTCCCTTGCAAATCTTGATGATGTTCTAAATTAATAATAACAAAAATACAAGATATAGGATAACGTGGATGTAATTTTTCTTTCTATTACATGCATTTTATTGATTTACTTGCATGAGCTGAAGGAAAGAAAATACTGTTCTCTGTTACTGCCTATTCGTCCCCAAATAAGTTGGAAAATGGTCCTGCATTATAATTTACCTATCTCTAGCTCAGCATTTACTAAATTATTACCGTAACTAACATTTAATATAATTTGAAATGACGCAAAAGCCTGTATTGACGCCAGTGGTAGAACGAACTATGATCCACTGTTTCCAATGGATAACTTCCAGTTTAAATGATATAACTAATTAAAATACAACAGTAGAGAGGTAATACATGTCAGGGATATACAATCACAACTGGCTATCTTAAAATGATAAGGGAGTGGGTGGATAATCTAATGTTGTAAAAACTCTGAGATACGTGGTGACCAGAACTACCAACATATATTAGAAACTCTGAAAAATCTAAAAATTTCAAAAGAAATTGTTTGAATTTTTTGTATTAAGATTATCTCTCTTATGAGGAAGCATTGTTGCAATAAATACCATAGTAAATTGTTTAAAGATAGCATATACAAAACCAAATTAAATAAACCTAATTTAAAGTAAAACCATTAAAAGCTCTAAAAGTAAAACGCAAATATAAGCGAAATAACAGTGGCTCATTTACGTTGAGTTATTGATGCAAAGAACACAAAAATAAATAATCTAAAATATTTATCTAAGAAACAAAAATAGAGTAATTTAAAAGAAACGCTATAGTGAGTGCCATGTCACACCAAACCAAAATGTAATTTTGGCCTAGAGCTAATGGTCTTTCTATCTTTTTCCTTAACCTTATCCTTCTCATGTAGTGGTCACATTTTCTATGGCAGGTCACAGGAACTTGCCATATTTGTTTTAACGGACCTGTTTTATAGCTGGATGTCTCCGACATTTATATGGGGAAATAAAGTGAATTCTACGAATGAGGGCGAAAGAGCCTACCAATTTTGGTGGAATGATACATTCACATACCTCCCAGGGATCTCTTACTTGCATAATATACATGGGACAGATGGCTTTACTTCCTTTCCAAAGGAGGTTGTGCTACGAATTTTTGTCGCTCAATAAAAATACGTTGGCTTCTACTGGGTTTGAACCGACGAACATTCAGTACTGAGGTGAGCACTTCACCCCAAGACCGACGAAGTTGATGGCTTACTACCAAAAAGTAAACAAAAATATTATCCACAGCGCTAACGCTTTCAACACAACCGACAACTTTACTTTAAATGCTATAAAGGAATGAAACCGACTCGAGACCAATGATTTATACGCATACGAATAATCCAAAGAATTACAAAATCCCCCTTCCAGCCCTTTCTCACTGGTCGAATGAAGTAACATAATGTGAACTGGTGCCAAGAAGCCGTGACGTATGTTTACTGCTTACACTCAATTTTTTTTCGACACTGCTTCGCTCGCTGATGAGATTATATAATATAACTACCCTCGTCCCTAAAAAATAATGAGTAAAACATAAGAAATGATGTCTTGATCGGATGAGTATGTATTGAGTTTACTGCAACAAACAGACAAACAATCGTATGTAGAGTCAGATTTATAGTTTTATAATTAGTAGAGGTTTATTAAGTATGTCGTTATTGGCAAGTTAAAATACCTTAATTAGAGGACAAACGTAGTGACTAGGACTCAAAACATTTCAACTAGTGAAGGAGAACCTCCCTTTTCCAAATTAATATTTTACATTTACTGCAGATACGCGTTTGTACAGTAGCCCCATGACTTCTTTGGTGCTGACTGACAGCTCACAGCTGACAGCTGACGGCTTTGAAAAGTTACCAGACCAAATTATGTATCCCTACGCTGAACCATATGATCTGCAAAAACATGTGTTTAGCAGCTGTCACTTCTGACAGTCAAAATTTAGGTATATACCTATATGTTGACTGTTAGAAGTCAGCTGTGAGCTGTCAGTCAGCACTAAAGAAGTCATGGGCTACTGTACGTGCACACGTCCCATACAAAGTAGATCCACACACGACCTATACTGAAGGTATATATATATATCACCACCTTTTACTAACCGTTCGGGTTGGATGCATAGTATACATTTAATTATGTACTAATTATACCGTCTGGTTAAGGATGAGAAAGATTTAATTTAGAGGAAGTGTACTTGTATTTGCGTGGAGATAGTGAGAAACCATTTAAAACCTATCGTCAGTACACCCGATCTGGATTTTAACCCCTATATTTCCGTCATCAACGGCACAGCCTATTGCGGGAGCTACGTCTTGGACCATTCGACTACTGAAGCGGGTTCCTCGGTACGTTAACAATTTTAACATACTTCTAAAAATATATAAACTTCACTGTTTGACTAAATGACCTCATATAAAGAGGAGATTCACTAAGATCGAAATAGAAAGCCCTCTAGTGATATGGATAGGCATATGAGTCGACCAACCACTTTATTGTACGTCTATGATTGTTTGTTACTTCTGACATTTCCAAACTGGCTTGAGGAATGATATGTCCTGGTGTGAAGACAAATGACAGTGACGTCACAGAGACCCACACGAGGTATTGTTCCAAGTAAAAGGGGGCGTGGCACACTTCACCACGCCAAGCGAGGCAGATGTGGCGGCTGTAATGTCGGTATTTCATCACCTCATAAACAACGAGCAGTTCAATTAGATATATAGTAAGTGAATCTTATCTAGTTTGGCTAGTTCAATAAACATGATCATTTTATAAAATATAGCCTACTTTAGTGCCAGGACATTTTTAGGAAAATATTTGGTTCATAAGAGGGTTCAAAATAATGGAGAGTGTAGGGGACTAAATAATGACGAGCTACATCCATTGTATCCATCGGCAGACATTCTTAGGTTACCTAGTCAAATTTTGCAAGCCACGCTAAGCAGGGCATGCAGCGTCAATGGAATAAACTAGAACCACGTTCAGGGTTTTGACTGACCAGCCTTTAGGAAGAAACCAGTGAAAAAATCTAGCTCAAGACAAGGATAGGGTGTAGTGAGCTGTACTGGATAGAAATAGCTCATGATATTTTTTTGTTTATTCTCAATTTAAATAAGTTAAATAAATTAAACTATCTAAATCTGGTTGTATGCAGGTAAACTAGCTACTTACCATGTCTAGAATAAACTATTTTCCTTCATTTAAAAAGGTTTTTAGATAATGCTACTATGCCCATGAAAGATATTCAACAACTGATGATATCACCATGCGAAGACAATTAAACTCTCTGTTTGTGTATAAGCAATATTTGATTTATTTTGACCAAATAAATGTTTTGCTATAAAAACTGCAAAAAACGCTGAGCTTTTTTCGCGTTTCCTGCACCCCGCCTTGATTTGTAGACACAAAAATAATAAATGAGCTAGCAGGGTTACAGACTTATTACTTGATATATATGAAGGCAGAGTGAACTGAAAATACTCCCCTCTGTACCCCTACACGCAAACTGGCCTCCAACAACAATACAAATTGTTTAAATTTTATAAATAAAACTTTTATTTAGCTTATACTGACTGTACAACTGGGCAGGCTTTCATTTCTCAGTACGGCCATTCTTAAATAATGTTTAATGTTACTCTAAGTTAAAAACATCTTCCTAGTCTCTTATCTTAAAGAGTAAATGAGAAAACACTACATGATGTGACAATAATCATTTCTCAAGAAACTGAGCTCATTAGTGCTTACTGCTAAACGCTCATTAAACTCATTAGTACTTACTGCTAAGTGCTCATTGAACTCAATAACGCTTATTGCTAAATGCTCATTAAACTCATTAATGCCTACTGTTAAGTGCTTATTGAACTAAATAGTGCTTACTGATAAATGCTCATTGAACTAAATAGTAATATAATATTTAGCACCGCGTTTTACTACCCGTTCGGGTTATACGCTTAAGTACTAATTACTCTAATGGATTAGGAATTGGGAGGGTTGAATTTAGAGGAAATGAACCCGCATTTGCGTGGAGGGAGAGTGGAAAACCATTTAGGAAAAACCACTTCCAGTTCACCCGACCGAGATTCGAACCTCGATCTCCCCGTCCTCGGCGGTCGAGCTCAACACGACTAGCGCGTTAGCCAACTACGCCACCGAGGTGGGTAACTAAATAGTGATTACCGATAAGTACTAAATGAACAAAATAGTGATTACTACTAAGTGTTCATTGAACTCATTAGTGCTTAGTGCTAAGTGCTAATTGAACTCAATAGTGCTTATACAGCTAAGTGCTATTTGAGCTCAATACCTAGTGTTTATGCTGATAGCCTGGACGCATGCAAACAGATACATACATGCTACGACATAATAATGCTAACTTTCTTTGTGTATATTATAGATTGGAACAAAATTTCAAAAATTGATTTTCAGTAAATTACTCTTATAGAAAATTCAGTAAATACTCTTACAGATAATTCACAAAACTACTCTTACAGATAATTCAGTAAACTGCGCTTATAGATAATTCAGTAAACTACCCTTGCAGAAAATTACGTAAATTATCCTTATAGATAATTCAGTAAACTACCCTTGCAGAAAATGCAGTAAACTATCCTTATAGATAATTCAGTAAACTACCCTTGCAGAAAATTCAGTAAACTACCCTTATAGATAATTCAGTAAACTACCCTTGCAGAAAATTCAGTAAACTATCCTTAAAACAACAACTTTTTTTTTACATGTCAAACACCCCCATGTATAATTTTTAAACAAAATCGTAAAGCCCTTTTCAAAACAATTCGTAAAGAAATGAAGACAGTGTTGTGAAACCAAATTTATTGGGGTCGGGGGCATATAAAAGGTAAAGATTTTTTATTAAAAAAAATCAAAAGTGTTCACGATGAAACATGACCTTCTCCCCTGATTAGGTGGCCGCGTGGGTTAACGTGATACTCAGCCAGTAGACTAGACTGCCGATAATGCGGAGATCGAGGTTTGAATCTCGGTCGGGTGTACTGAAGGTGGTTTTACAAAATGGTTTTTCACTCTTCCTCCACGTAAATGCAGGTACACTTCCTCTAAATATAAAATTCCTTGTCCTTAAAACCATTAACGTAATTAGTACATAAGCGTATAGCCCGAGTAGGTAATAGGACACGGTGCTAAAAAAAAAACCTTTATCTTTATTAGAGAGTAAAACGGGAAATGTGTGTATTTCCCAATGCTACATCGTGAAGATTGAAATGGAACGTGATAAAGTTTGTATGACGATATAGTGGGTAGTCTGCTCCTCTAAGAAGAGATGGACTATGTGTGTGTTGAAGTCTGTTTCCTGTTAGCGAGGCCTCAGCAGACAGCAGTTAGGGCAGTGTCTTCCAGGGCGGAGGCATGTCCACACCAACACTTAGAGGCATGATACACCAAAAGGATTCGCACCCAGAGAGTACATACGTACACGGAACATTTTCCTGGAATGTTTCCAAATACTTCAATGAAATCGAAAAGTCCCACAAGTTTTAAAAGTTTTCCCTTGAGACTTTTAAGTACCGCGTCTTACTACCTGTTCTAATTATACGCATATGTACTAATAACAATAAATGAGTTAGGGATAAGGAGTGTTTAATTTAAAAGAAGTGTACTTGCATTTTCGTGTACTTGCATTTTCGTGTACTTGCATTTTCAAATTAGGAAGAGTGGAAAACAATTCAGAAAAAAAAACATTCAGTATATCCGATCAAGAATCGAACCCCGATCTTCCTGTCGTAGCAGTCTAGTCTTTTGAGAGAGTGACGCCTTAAACCATGCAGCTACCAAAGTAGGTTATTCACTTCAGTTTAATTTAACCTAGAGAAGTTAACACCAGAAACAGGAAATTAGTTTCAATCAGGGACGTAAAAATATGGAGGGGGAGGAGATTCCACATTCCTATTGAAATTGAGGAAACCTTCAAAGCAGGGGTTTCACAGAAATGTCGAAAATATCAAAATAAGCTATGGGATTTTAATATTCACCCATAAGTTGAGGCTGTAGAGGAATACGAGGAAATCTTAGTGTTTTTGCAGTTTTTAAAGCAAAACTTTTTTTTTTGCCAAAATAAATCAAATATTGTTTCTATACAAACATAAAGTTTAATTTTCATTACATATTGACATCAACATTTCTAAAATATCTGTCGAGGTTGTCCTGGAATTTAATTATATCTATTTCACTTCATTTAAAAAGTCTGTCATCTAATGTCGCTATGTTCATAAGAGATATTAAATAAAATTATTATTACCGTGGGAAGAAAATTAAACTCTTTGTTTGTACTGAAGAAGTATTTTATTTATTTTGGAAAAACAAATTCCATAAAAACACTGGCCTTTTCTCGCATCCGCTTCCATTCCACCTTAACTAACAGTAAATAATACATACACAATTCGTAATTGAAATATGATTTGGAATGAAATGTAGCGACTAAACTCCAATAGTAAATAATGCATACCATCTTTTATAGTTATTTGTAACAGTGCCTTCACGTAAGAGAGCCACTTTAAGTGAGCTTGATTTTGCATCTTAAATATAGGTATTTTTCAGATGTTTTATGGTGTGTTGTGTGTAAATTGTGCTCATTTAGTTTTGTTCCTTTGATAATAAATTAAAACAATTTGTTTCAGTTTTGATTGCAACAAAGATTCCACTCAATAGAGCCACAGTTAACGTGCTTATATTTGCATCTTTTAATTTTTGTATTTTTGAGTTATTTTATAATCTTGCGAATCATTTATTATGTTAATTTTATTTTATTTCTTTGTTAGTAAGTCCAAGCTTTTTTTTTTCATTGCAACAATGCCTACTCGTAAACGATCCAACTGTTAGTGTTGTGCCTTAAAGGTAGACATGTTTTCAAAAATTGTATGTTGTTACTTGTGAATTAGCTTATTTACTCTGGTTTCTTGGTAGCCCTAGTAAAACAACAACAGAATTTGTTTGGCACGCTAGGGTACTTACTATGGAGTACTACTTACAATTAACCTCATATTTATTTCTTGGATAGTAAACTATACACATAAAACTCTGAGGTTGGTCTGAACACTTGAAATTTAAAAAAAATTGTATTATAAACGATAATAATACTAGATATTAGATTTTTATTCTGCCTGTCTGTTTTTAATAAGATCAAGAAGTACTCATCGGATCAATTTTTGACTTCTTCTGCTCTACTCCTTATTTTTCAGAGAACCGTGAGGTGACCTGATGGTCTAGGGGTAAGGTGTCAGACAATTGTGCTTGGGGTTCCGGGGTTCAATCCTCGGTCCCGGCACAGATTTATCTGATTGCCAAACCCTTCCTTCACCTCTGACAAGACGTGTATTAATCACAACTTGTGAATGTGAGGAATTCCAGGCCTCCACCGTGGTTCGGATCCCACGTTAAACTGTAGATCCTCCATTTCATCTCACAATCACCCTACCATTACACATTGGCGTAAGTGCGTATAACCCGAACGGGTAGTAAGACGCGCTGCTAGTAATAATAATAATAATAATAATAATAATAATAATAATAATAATAATAATAATAATAATAATAATAATAATAATAATAATAATAATATAATATAAAATAATAACAACAGAGAACCATGGTAAGCTATATACCATCACGTTATCTCATGAGCGTGCGAGGTAATGTTGAAAACACCGGGTGTAAGCAGTGAACATTCGTCGCGACCGGTATTGCGGCACATAAGATGGCACGTGATTTGAGCTAGGTAGGGAAGAGAGGGAGGGGAGTCTTGGGGGCACATCCGTGTTTCTACGTGAATACTTGTACGCACATAAAACACTGCTCTAGAGTAAGTTTCATTCTCGTCTAACATTTGAAATGGTCGACTGTGTTGATGTATTGTTTAATTCGAGTAAAGCCGCGGGAAAGTGCTAGTTTAAAATGTATCAACATATTACGTCAGCTTTCCAGCGGACTCCTTGTAAGAAAATTAGCTTTTTTTCAACCATATGTCGAATAAAAAAAATTAAGTGCGATTTCAGGTATCCTTCCCTTTAAAGTATCGACTATAGCGCTTGGTGGTTGAATGTGTCACTAAGGTCGGGTCTGCTTTAGACCCGATTTGTTAATAACTCAAATATTATATTTAAAGCCTTAAACGAATACATTCATTTCCTATATGGTCCAATGATGGGAAAATTCTAAAGTCAATCTCGAATATTTAGGTTGTATGGGAAAAGTTGGTTCCTAGAGTTAAACATTTTTTGAAATTTCTAAGTGTGACATTTGAGCTCGTGTATACTGTGCTAGAATAGTTTAGTGTATATTTTTCTGTTCCGTAACCATTTTTATTATTTATAATAGGCCTACACGATGGAGAAATAAAGAAATTATATAACGCAAAGAGTGTATATTGTAAAGAAAACAAGTAGTATATTTGATATTTATAGATAAAATTTTTTAGTAATTCAACTTTAGATCACAAACGGTTGGACATCTTGTAAAGAGTTTAAACAAGTAATTAGTCTGTATTTAAAATTTAAATGCCGTCAAAAGGAACGACTTAATATTTAATAAACTATTATTCCAAATTCGTGCCTTCAATTTATATTCCCACTTAGGGAAACTCATACTCAGTATAACTGGCAGGGATTCGAGCCCCGACCTCTCCATATCTTGCAAACTAGGTTAAGTGAGCTTGGTATTAATACAAACTAACCCACCCTCTTTAATTGCTATTTATTAAAACATATTTGTATGGATTTAAAAAAAAATTATACTCTATATTTACTTAAAGGCAAACACACGTATAAGTGGAATGCTACCCATCGGCTGTGCTATGTTTATATTTAGAACTTGTGTTCAAACAAAGCCTTAGGAAATGTTGGCACTAACTTGTCAAGACACTTATTTGTATCGACGCAATATCTGACACTAGACTATATATGTTAGAGATGTGTTTATTGAAGATTTAATAAACATATGGTGCATATACGTTGTTTTAAAAATATTAATTTAATTTGTGTGTGTTATTTAAAGGCAGTTCTAACTGAAAGGAAGTTAGACAAACACTGACTAGAGATTGCGGGATTCATGCCAGAACGGGTGTATTGAGGGGGGGGGGGGTTCCAACTACAAGTCAACACCATCACTTTTCCTTAGGTTTAATGCTAATAATACTGATAGCATGTGCTGGCACTATTCATCCTCCATTTTGTTATATTATGTTGATAACTGAGGGATGATGCCACTATCCCCCAAATAACATATTTGCCTAATAAGAGGTATTTTTCGGTCCTAGAATATGCATATTTAGTTATTTATAGGTGAATCTGGATATTAATTCGAATAATTAATATTCTAAATTCAATTAAGGCCTTAATTTAACCCCAACTACCCACTTACACTCCTCCCTTCCACACACATACACACGCGCGCGCCTGCACGTGCGTGTTGGGTCTTTTTTGCGTATCACGCCTCCAAGACGTGATTGTGTTTGATTGCCCGCGCACGAACAAACTTATAACAGTTGACTAGCGATGGGCGTCTTCTTACTGGGCCGAGGGGCAGTGGTTACTTACCAGTGGGAAGGAACAACTTATTTAAATTTCAAATCTATCTACCCCCCCCCCCCTCTCTTCCCCTCAACATTTTGGAGCCTCACTACTAGTTGAAAGTTTCGAGACATTGTGGGAGACACAGTTTGAAAAGTTACATCTGTGAGACAACGTTTAAAGATGAGTGGGGGGAGGGGAAAGAAAATCTTTATTTTCCTATCAGGAAAAAGTAACCAAAATATTTTGAGTGAATTTCTTTTGAGTAAAGTGATCAAAAGGACATACAAAATAAATGGTACGACACAACCGTACAAACTTTCTAATATAGAAAGTATTAAGGCTTGTAAAGAAAATTACCAAATAAAGTTTTTGGTAAACTATACCTAAATGGTTTATATTTGTAAACATAAGAATATCATGAAAATTTTTTAACAGATACCCATTTTAAACTCAATCTTAAATGACATTTTCAAAATATTTCAAATTTTCTAAAATGTTTCATTAGCACTAACAAAAGTAAATTACGCATGTATTAATTTATTTAAAAAACCAACAGACATTATTTATTAACATGTAAAATAGTTTAAAAGTACAAATTTTAAACAAATCAATTAAACAAAAAGTCATCAGTAAACTAGGCACTAAATGAATTTCTCGTGCCGTGTTAGCAGCCACCGTGTTATTGCCACCCTGCAGAAAAACATGTTAGTAGCCACCCTGTGGTGGCTAGGAAGAGAATGTGTACTATTTACATGTTTTCGTGTGGCTAGGAAGAGAATGTGTACTATTTATAACGTATGTTGATGGTGTGCAGCTCTGGATTACCTCCCAGTTGAAAATGTAGTAGGTTAGGTT
The DNA here is from genome assembly GCA_033556935.1 of Timema podura. Lineage (NCBI taxonomy): Eukaryota > Metazoa > Arthropoda > Insecta > Phasmatodea > Timematidae > Timema > Timema podura. Next base: position 46,147,627 of record JAVRXN010000008.1, on the reverse strand, counting down.
AGGTTAGGTTAGGTTAGGTTAGGTTAGGTTAGCCAACTGCTAGCCTATATAGCGAAATTTGAATAAAAGAGAAGACATCAAAAATGTAAATAGTACACATTGCCTTCCTAGCCACACAGGGTGGTTACTTACACGTAATCGTTGACTTGGAAAGGGCGCCTGTCAACCCTCGTCTTGAGGTAAGGTGGGCTACTTGCACGGGTGGCAACTAACACGGTGGCTACTTACACGTAATCGAATTTCTCCCCCAAAACCAATTTTGGCCCTATACCACCAAACAGTTTTATTTGTCATGTCAAACACTCCTCAGATATAACATCCGAACAAAATTGTTAAAGCCATTTTGAAATATTTTAAAGTCTAGAAATCCACTCATCTTTAAGCTACCCCTTAACGTATGTTTACATAAAATAAAAGTATATAGTGCTATTATATCTAAACACTATTAGATATAAATTTTTTTTTAAATCACAAGAGCAATTTTTTTTAAAATGTGTAATTCAAAAATTACTCATCTGTAAACTAATCATAATGGAAGGCATAGGGTCAAAATAAATAAAACATTCCTAGGTACTGCCTAATAACATCTAAATTTCATATTGAACAAAGTCCATCAAACTGTGACCAGGAATGGACTGAATTGTAAAATCCACTTTTTTGGGTTTGCACTCAAAACGTAAAGCTTCATCATAATCTCTCGAGGTCAATATTTTTCACGATTACAAAATTTTATTCTTTATGTATGAAAGTATAAAATTATTTGTACAAACAGATTGTTAATTTTATATGATGTATTCTCGTCGCGATAAAGTATAGTTAGAGATGATTGGGAAGACAAATTTACCCCCTTTTAAAATCATTCATCTTCTTTTTCTATGTCATTAAAATGATTATATTTTAAGATGGGATTGAATTTTTTTATTTGGCCAAAAACACTATTTTCTAAATATTTCAGAAAAAATATTATTATTATGTATTATTATTATATTATTATTAATTATTATTATATTCCCCATGAAAGGGGATGCCCCAGTTTGACAAATGATACGTGTTTCTGCTATAATAAAATGGTTGCTGGACCTTTAGTTCAGTAAACAGATCCTTTAACGAGTACCGACTGAAATAATATTTTGAACCAGAAAAGGATAGAGAACAAGAATAAGTAATTCACAACCTGCTTGGTGGCCGCATGTTCTAAGGCGCTACTATTGCAGTAGACTAGAATGCCGATAATGGGGAGATCGAGTTTAGAATCTCGGTTGGGTGTATTGATAGGGGTTTTCCCCAAAATGGTTTTCACTCTCCCTTACCGCAAATTTGGGTACACATCCTATAATACAACCTTCCTCATCACAAAAACCATTAGATAATAATTAATACATAAGCGTATAATCCAATAACGTGTAGTAAGAAAAAGGTGCTAAAGAAAAAAAAATTATCGTATTGACTAACAAATTGATTGTTTACTTACTCGTATCGGTGGGGGGAGCGTACAAATGTCAGATGGTGAATATGGCGGGAAATTATGAAAGATCGCGTCCTGTTACTATCAGTGAGCGTATAAATCAAATGAGTGGTAAGATGCGGTGCTAATATACCATATTCATAAATCAAATAAAGACTGGAATCCACCCTTAACTTTTCTTTTCAACCCTATTTCGATCATTTATCTGACCCATCTACTTGCCACCCTAATGGCACTGGTAGAGTTAGAAGCATCACGAATAAATGACAAGTAAAACATATATATAAATATATATATATATATATATATAGCAACCGCATCTTATCACTCAATTGGTTTATACCTCACTGATAGTAACGTTCCGGTTGAATAAACAAACAACTACAACACAAGTTTAAAGCGTTCCGCCTGTACACTAGAAACGCTACTTCTCGTTCTTCCTATCGTTTTATAAAAGGATCTTATTCTAGTTTGAAAGAACCCAGATCTTACCAACTTACTAGTCTGTATGTGTATTTTATTTGGTATTACACCGGGTTTTCCAAGAATTTGTTTCACAACAGAGACGACGATTCATATTACAGGACAATTACTTCAAAACAAATATTTATACAGGCGTTAGTATTTCCACCTCTCCTTTTGTATCTTCTATTTTGGGATTATTTTTTTTGAAAAGGGCATTTGATGTTTCTGTTCGTAGTAGAGAATATTTCTTTTTACTTTAGTTTCACAATTGTCTTTCATAGTGATAGTGTAAATAATCTATCTATTTGAAGTTTTAATCTCTGTGCCACAAGTGAACCAGGGGTGAAAAAAAGACACAATTTCCTAATCACAGTTTTTTTTATAAATTATGTTTCGCATAAAATTTTATTTATCTACTCAAGTTAGCTACAATATTTCCTTGCTGTATAAGTTTTATAACTAAACATATTTTCTTCAAAAATTTATTGCAGTGAATGAAATGAAAAATGACAAATAAGTCCGTTTTTCGGCGGCTAAATCTTTAGATAGGCTAAGCGTATTTAGTACAAACAGAGTGCCCAGTAGAGTTACAAAATTACATGCAAATTAAGTCCCAATATGCGATGCCTGAAATATGCAAATACAAAAGACATTCCAGCAAGCAGGTAATACAGCAGGTAGGTAGGTATAGGTAGTATGTACTATGAATGACATTAGGCTTATGTGAGAGTGCGAGTAAAAGTTGATTTACTCTGCGACAATTTAAACAAAATATAAGTGACCTCACACCAGTGCGCCTGAGAAAAGATAGAGGAGGAAGGGGAGAGTTAATATGTTCCTTGTAACTGCACAACCAAGCCGTCAGACAAAAAGTTGACAGACGTCTGAGGGATAGCTTGATGTTGTAGGGGTAGGCAGGCTAGTGGTGGGGGTAAGTAGGCGATAGTAGAGCTCCCGGCAGAGCATTGATGAACTAATTTATACTAACTTTCTTTGATAACTATACTAATTCCATCTGGTTTATTAATTTGAAAAAATTATGTACCTTTATTTGGGTCAAAATGGAATGTTTGTATTAAAAAAAAATTATCCTTCTCACAAGGGAAAAAAGGCCAACTTTGCATCAATTTAATAAAATAATTACTAAGGTTTATTAAAATATATTTCTGTACAAACATAGAAATTTATTTGGCCTTCAAGATAAAAAATACCCCACGCTCCCGCAATATTTCATAGTCCCGGAAAAATCTGAGAAAGTAATTGGTATGTTTGAGCTTTTCTCAGCCATTCCATTTCACCTTAACAATCTCCCTCCAATCAAAACCTGTAAACTATCTAGCTGGTACATCTCGGTTTGTAGAAAATCACAGCAAAAGTGAAGATTGTAACATCGGCAATCCTGTCATAACAATGTCGATACATACACCGATTGACGAAAATTATAAATACATGTGTAGATAGATCAACCCTAGCAATTTTCGCAAACAGTTAAAATATTTGTATCAAGAGGGATACTTTTTCCACGAGCTTCTTCGAGTTGTGTAATGGAGCAGACCGGGAGAAAAATGAGCTGTTGCTCGCGCCTTTAGTTCTGCCTTTAGTTAGAAATTATCATATTTTGTAATAGATACAGTGTTATAAAGATGTACACCGGTTAATGGTATGGTTATTATAAGGCTGTAAACATTTAGAGAATGGAATAGGAATATAGTTTATTACTATTAATTACTATTATTTTATGTGTCTAAAAGACTAAGTACAAATCAAATGTGAATTATATTGAGCTCTAATCCACCGACGAAAGGGTACGGCTAAAAAAACACACACATATATACAAATAAAAAATTGCTCCACTCCTATGAACGGTATAATTGAATTTTTACCAACTGGCGTGCCAATTACATTTAATTTCATCAAATGATGATAAAATAAAAGTGTGTTTTTATGTGTGTGTATTTGCTCTTTGCCATACTTTTTCGAGTTTAATTAAATGATTTAATGCTGGAGGGTAAAAATCTGTTGTGATCAATAACCCATCAGTTTATCTCGTTGTTGTTGGTGGTTGTTTTTTTTAACGTAAACACACACACAAACAAATACAATTTAAACCTCATCTAGGTGCGCAAGAGTTAAAGGTCGGCCAATCTCTATGTTTTTAACAAAGCACACACACACACACACACACCTGTGGGGCTTAATTGCAAGAGTGACATATATCGCGTGTTTGAAATAAATAGTAATCTTCTATATTTTAAAATAAAGATTTCGTGGACTTCTTCGTTCACCGGTATATTAGCGGCGTGACCATCTCACTGAATCACCTTGATACGATGTGTGGAAGTAGTTATGGTAGAGGAAGGCATGCAGAAACTAGGCCGAAAGACACGTAGAAGGGGGGACTTTGTTTCAAACAAAATAAATATGTCACATAGAACTATGCCATCTTGTGCATTTAAATTATCAACGGTTTATTTTATTTTCTCCTAGAAACATTACAAAAAAGCTTGGAGTGTAAAAAAATATGTATTATTGTAATTATATTCCTTCTTTGATCAACCCTTGCACCACAATACAGTAATTCAAACCAGGTTAATCTCATGGATCGTGATGGTGAACTGCCCAAAGGCGTAGTCAGATAATTAATTAACAGGTTAAATCACCAGCACTAAAAATATATACATGTATTGTGACGCAAGTTACACTAAACCCTAAGCACGTCATAAGCGTGCAGGGGTCGTTTAGACTCTTTACAAGGTGACGTCAGGGAATGACTGTTCAACAGTGACACTTTGGTCGGGGGCTTTGATGGCATTTTGGTTTGAACCGCGTGTTGTTGAGGATGTACAGAAGGTTAGAAAACTTTAAAAACACAGAACTTGTCTCTCGTCAAATAAACCCCCAACTTTATTGTGCCGTTTTAATTAGTTGTACTTCCATTTACCCCGAGAGGTATCTTACCTTGCTTGATTCCACAATGGTAAGCTTATAGTGTTATAAGTCAAGGTAGACAGAGTACAATTAACACAAGAGCTATTAGGTGTGTGTGTTTGAAGGGGGGGGGGGATTTATAAATCCAACCTACCCGTTCAATCAAACTTAGCAGTTAGAGTTCATAGATCAAACCTCAAATACTATTATCCGTGCATCACGTCTTACTGCTAGTTCAGGATGTTTGTATATAGTCCTGTACACTCGTGGAGTAGGGAGTTTTAGAGGAAGTGTACCCATTTTGGTAAGAAAGAAGAGTGGGAAACCCTTTAGAGAAAGCCAATGAAAGTATCTCTAGTAGCCTACACCCAGGGCTCAAACCCTAAGCTTCCTCATTTTTGGAAATGTGAAATGTTCAAAAAATTGATATACTAACGATTTTGTTTAAAATGGAAGTAAGGGAAGTTTGTTATTAAAAATAACATAGTATACGCTACACTAGTTTGGCGGTGAGGCGAGGGGTACTTATTTTAAGCGTGGCTTACTAATAACTAGTTTTTGAAATTTCTAAAACTTTCTTATAAAAACAGTTAGGAGTGATGTAGGTACATAATGAATAAAAATATAGATTTATTTTTCTAAAATATACTTTTTACAGATTTTTTTTCAATTTTTAGTTTTTTAAAAATGGCAAAAAAAGAGTTTTATTTAAAATTGATATAAGAAGAATATTTCATATAAATATAAAAATAATATTTGTTTTTTCTGAGCAAAACCTATTGAGGGGAAGTTAACTTATAATTGATTTAAGAAATATTTTGTTCCTAACTATAATAGAATGAGAATGCATATGCTACATCCCAAAAGTGAAACTTCCCATTTCACGAGTTGGGAAAATATTTGTCCATTTTCATTAAGTATTTTCTTCTATTGACCATTTCATGAAATGGGAAAAAATTGCATTACATCAAGAACTGAAACCTATTATTGTACTTAATGGCGTAACAGATTAACCTCCCCCCCAAGTTTATTTTCGGGCCCCCTTTTTTAAGTTATGTAACACCTTAATTTCTGTGCTGGGGGTCCGGGGCTCAATCCTTGGTTCCGGTACAGATTTATTTGATTGCTAAACCCTTCCTTCCCCTCTGACAAGACGTGTATTAATCATAGCTTGTGAATAAGTGGAGTGAGAGACCTCCACCGTGGTTCGGATCCCAAGTTAAGCTGTAGGTCCTTTATTTTATTTCACAATCACCCTACCATTACACATTAGCGTAGGTGCGTACAACCCAAACTGGTAGTAAGAAGTGATGCTAATAATAATAATATTAATAATAATAATAATACCTTAATAAATGTTATAAGAAATAATTAATAGTCCTAAATAATTATTAATTTAGTTATCACACCTTGTAATGACTGTTTTAGTCTCGATTTTGTGTTGGGAACTTTATCAGTCAGTCATCAGTCAGCTTGACTGCAAGAAGATTAAAAAAAAATTCTGAGATATTTAAAACCAAACGAAATAATTGAAGTAATGCTATAGGCTTAATTATAATTTACAACACATTATGATAAACATAATAAACTATCTAAATTGTCAACATTCAGGACATAAGTTATTTGATTACAATTATTTCCACCAAATTTATAATAGTTTAAAGTTCCCTTTCGTGGGCCCCCTTATACCATTGGACCCACCCGCATCACAGGCCCTGCGGGCCTGGGTGTCACGCCACTGCTTGTACTATCTACTACAAGATTAATTGAGATTAGTTTTAAAATATTATACTAAACTAGCCCAACCTAGCTTAACTTAACCTTTCATTGTAAAACGATTAAAAGTTAAATTAACTTAAAGAGTCCATTACACGGTCTGAGCAAGAACTCGTCCAGTTTATTAATTGAGTAACCATTGGAGGGCCCCAGTTCGTGAAATAGCCAGTCAAAGTGCTAACTAATTCATTAACTAGACGAGTTTGTCCTCAGTTCGTGAAATAGCCAGTCAAAGTGCTATCCAAGACACGAACCAGACAGTTTGTCCCCAGTTCGTGAAATAGCCAGTCAAAGTGCTATCCAAGTCACGAACCAGACGATTTTTTTCCCCAGTTCGTGAAATGGACAAGCGAAGAAGCCAGTTCACGTAATGAGCAGAGATTTGCCCAATTCATGAAATGGTAATTTTTACTTTTAGGTTGCAACTAAATAAATATATATTTGTTTATATATGTGTTTATATACAAATACGTCGTAACATTTATTTTATGTTATTTTGTAAACAATTAGAGAGTGGGCCCTATTGTTTCAAATAAATGAAAGCATTCTTTCAAATGAAAGGTTTAATAATGCATCCAAAGATTTATGATTTTCAAAAATACTTTAAATAGATGTTTGAAAATCATACTACACATGGAAATAGAACCCTGGACATTTGGGTTGGCACCGCAATGTTTAAAACGCAACCCGCGTTAAGTTTAAAACTGTAAGCTTACAATACTGTGAATCAAAAAGCTGACGAGTCATCATCGCAGTGTTTTTATAGCTATAAACTAGTTTATGATCTCACTCGTATATCAACTATTCTGAGTTTTGAGCATTGCCGTGTTAGGCCAAAGGTCCTGGAGTCAATCCGCTTGTCCAGACGTAAACTTAAACAGCACAGAATCCCTATCAAATGTTAATTTTGATAAAAAATATATTAAAATATAAATGAAACAAGAGTATATATATCAGTGATTAGGTCCAGTGTTTTGAAACACATAATAATAACAAATTTCTAAAGCAGTGGGTCATGATATTAGGTGGGTCGTGGGTACTTTGTTGCTGGGTCGTAAAAAATTGTAGGCAAAAATTAATTCAATTTGCGCTCTGTCAAGTGAGTGTTGGGATGTTATTCCCGGAGAAGGGCACTTTATATCAATATTATTCCTGTCTGAGTATCCAGAACTGTTCAATAGAGAGCATAAGACCATAACAAATTGTGAGAGTTTTTTATGTATATAATTAATATTAAAATAATTAAAATTCAAGCCAAAATTACGTTGAAACTGATCTCAGATTAAAAATAAGTGTTGTTTGATCCAAACATAGTTTTTCTATCTCAATCCAAGCAAACTAGTTTGACTTGCAAATAGTGTGTGTGTGTGTGTGTGTGTGTGTGTGTGTGTGTGCGTGTGTGTGTGCGTGTGTGTGTGTGTGTGTGTGTGTGTGTGTAGTAATAATACGTTATTATTTTGAAGATGAAAATATAACAAATCAGAAAATTTAAGGTAATAAAAGGGAAATAAAAAAATTGCAAAATTATTTGACAGCTGCCAGGTGTGTGGGTGATTGACGAGTTCCGCAAAGCCGTTGAGAAAGGCTACACCGCTAAGCCTTTCACAAAGTGTGAGAGTACGATGTATCTGTTTACTACCGTCAGACACGTCCTGTTCATTTGTTTTATGGGTACCTCGATACTTGCGTTCCACAGCCACAGGAGCCACTAATGATGGCCAAACGTTGATGATTCAACTTGTCCAAAATGTTTGTGACCTATCTTGTAAACTAGGTGACCAAGTATTTATAGGATAGGACGTTAAAAAACAAATATGATAGTATCAGAAGATTTATCCATAATATGAAAATAATAAGGGTTTCTTCATAGTTTACACTATGAACAGTATTTAAAATTTCTTTCAAACATAATAGTTTTATTATATGAAATATATAAAAGTTTCTACTAAGTTTACAGCATTGCAGAATATTGTACAGTATTGTTTATTCAGTCTAGGGGAAATCATATACCGTTTCTTGGCGTACTATTTACATTTTAAATGTGACTAGAAATAATAAGGTAGTTGAAAGTCTTAACTGCTAAATAAAAAAATGATAAAGCATCATGGATGCAATAAATTAACAATAAAAAATAATGCGAGTTTTCATGCAGAAAAAAAAATATTAAAATAATCTCAAATTTTTATTGAATGGTATATCGGTGTAACTCTCTAAAGTAACAAATAAAACCGGGATTACTCAGCGCGTCCAGAGGATCGGCTTTTTGTCGGGGCAAAAGCGTTTGTAAGGACTTCGATACTCAAATAACAACGTATTATATTTATTAGTGATCCTCAGTTTGGTGTACTCTGGCTGGTAGACTCTAGCCTGAAAAATAACGCATACAGTAGCAAGACATTTTATTAAAAACTTGTGTGTTCTTACGTGTCTTTCCGCAGCCTGTTCGGTGACCATGAATAGCCTTCAAAACGTACAATATAACGCCGTTCCAGTTAACATAGTTTATAGGGATCCTGATAACCTTGTACACCATTTTTATTTTGGTAGTAGCTTTACAGACACAAACTTGGCAAACGATATTCTTGGGGCCACCAGATACGGAGATACAAAGATAGTAATCAATATACTGGCGGGAAATCAAACTGTGTCAAGAAAATTGTGTTGAGATCATTAGGAGTATGAGGCAGATTCATAGTTGCATCTTGTGAGACTCAAACTGATCTAAGGAGGGGTATTGAGTTGCATCCTTTGACCCTCAGACTGATCTAAGGAGAGGTACCAAGGTGCGTCTTGTGACCCTCAGACTGGTCTAAGGAGGGGTACTAAGCTGCATCCTTTGACCTTCAAACTGATCTAAGGAGGGGTACTAAGCTGCATCCTTTGACCTTCAAACTGATCTAAGGAGGGGTACTAAGCTGCATCCTTTGACCTTCAGACTGATCTAAGGAGGGGTACTAAGCTGCATCCTTTGACCTTCAAACTGATCTAAGGAGGGGTACTGATCTGCATCCTGTGACCTTCAGACTGATCTAAGGAGGGGTACCAAGTTGCGTCCTGTGACCCTCAGACTGGTCTAAGGAGGGGTACCGAGTTGCATCCTGTGACCTTCAGACTGATCTAGGGAGGGGTACTGAGCTGCATCCTGTGACCCTCAGACTGATCTTAGGAGGGGTAATGAGTTGCATCCACCCGTGTCTCACCTATATAGCTCTATTACTAGAGCCATAAAGTCAGGCAGTAGTTTACAATAATAATATGACAAACATTACATCTCTATTTGAAGTGTCTGCTGTTTGCTCGTTATGTTAGGTTGTTTTGTGTAACATTTGAATCTAAAATTGACTGAATTATACATTAATGTATCATTCTGGACATTATTTCGTCAATTCTTTCAATATTATTTTATTTCTTATGTCACTCCCAGGCATGGATCCAGATCATCTTCATAGGGGGGTTATAACTATAAATAACATAGCTACTTACAATGTTAGATTTCTGTTTAAAGCCATTCAATAGTTTCTCATTCATATTTGTTCTGATGTATGTTTTAAACCGTGGTCGTCCTTCACAAATTTTTAAAATCAGATTGTTTTTATAAACTATTTGTAGTGGCCCTCCTCCCACAATTTTTTGAAAAAATTGTTCACTCTAGAAGCTGTGAGAAGTCTTCGCCTTGTTTTTTTAATTAAGATTATTTTATAAGCCACCTCACCTAGAAATTTTTGAAATTTGGATGCCCCTCAAAGCTATTTAGAGTGATCTTCACCTTAATTTTTTTACGATGATTAGATACCTCTAGAACAGGGGTTTCCAACTGGCGGCCCGCGGGCCACATGCGGCCCGCGAGACCACTTTTTGAGGCCCGCGCAATCATTTTAAGAATTTTTTTTTTAAATCTCAAGAAAATTTATGAAAAATATTTCATAGCTTGTTCAAAAGATGTATTAATATTCATACGGCAAAAATGATCAAACGAAGTTGATAAATAATTAATAGTCAGCCGTTCTACAAGTTACGCACTGCATCGCTCGCCCAGCAAGGCTTGCTGGCTACTCTTCTCGTCTCCACTCACGCTCAATCGCGCTTGCTTGACGTGTAGTGAAGTTTCATAAGTTACTGTCCATTTTGAAGGCTTTGTTTTGTGTTGAGTGTGAAATGTACCGCTGCTTGAGTCTTTTACGTGTATAAAAAATGAGCGGAAACTCAAAGAAACGCAAAATTGAAAATGAAAACAGAATTTACAAGGAAAGCTGGGAGAGTGACTATTTAATTACTAACAACAGTGGGAAGCTTCAATGTTTGGTATGCATGAAAATTGTGTTTGTACCGAAGGAGAACAATGTTAAACGACACTACTCAACAACTCATGAGAACAAGTATGCAACATATAAGGAAGAAGATCGACACGGACTGGTTGCAGACTTCAAAAATAAATTAAAACAGCAAACAGGTATGTTTAGTAAAGTCTTACAAAATCAGTCATCTTCCCTGTACGCCTCCTACGCAGTGTCGCTTGAACTTGCAAAGGCAAAAAAAACCTTCACTGAAGACAGTCTGGTTAAAAAGTGTGCTATGGAAATGGCAAAGGCTTTTGGAGATGCTAAAAATAGCTGATAAATTTGAATCAGTGCCACTTTCCAACCAAACTGTACAGAGAAGGGTCATTGATATGGGAGAACAAGTAGAAAAATCGCTGATTTGATTGGTTAAAGAAAGCATGCATTTCTCGTTATGCCTTGGTGAAAGCACTGACCAGTCAGATGTCAGTCAGCTATTAATATTTGTGCGCACCACCTTCGAAGATTTCAGCAGTAAAGAGGAGCTATTTGATGTGTGCTCTCTTCAAGGAACAACAAAAGGGAGGGACATTTATGATGATGTTAAAAAACTGTCGACATAATTGGAGGCTTCAGTAAATGTTCAGCCATTGTGACAGACGGAGCGCCAGCAATGACAGGGGAGAAGACAGGTCTGACGAGATTGCTAAAAGAAAATGGCGTAACATGTCCTATGATCCACTGTCTTATTCACCAGGGAGCTTTATGTGGGAAGTTTTTAAACTTGTGGTTAAAATTATTAATATGTTAGGAGGTGGAAATTGAGCCTTTTTGTACAGACAACTAAAGCAGTTTTTGCTGGAAATTGAGGCAGATTATGGAGACTTTCTGCTGTACAACCATGTAAGGTAGCTGAGTGCAGGAAAGTTCCTTGAACGGTTTTTTGCTATTCGCAAGGAAATCCTTGAATTCCTTAATAAGTTTGTCTCGTCTGATACCACTGAACTAGAAGAAATTCAAAGCCCAGAATTTTTAAAGCAGTTAGCTTTCCTAACAGACACCTTAACACCTTAAACCTGAGTCTTCAAGGAAGAAACCAGGTCTTATCAGATATGGTGGGAATTTGTAAATGGATTTCGAAACAAGTTAAACATTTTCATACGTGCTTTGGAAAACAATGAATTGACACATTTTACTTGCTGTCTATAACTAGCAGCGGATAAAGACCAAGAAACTATAGATTTATCAGATTTCAGTTCACACATTCTAGAGATCATTGAAGAATTCAACACACGATTCAAGGAAACTGAAACGCTGAAAAGCAGTGTACAACTTTACATGAATCCTCTTGATGCTACATCGAGGAACAAGAACCACACCTACAACATGAGCTGTGCGATCTACAAGCCGATAAGTTCCTACAGACCAGAAAAGAAAAGGGATCACATTTTTTAAAACTATTATCCAGCGAAAAATACCCAAACTTAAGACAATTTGGACTTAAAAATGACTTCAATGTTTGGGAGCACGTACATATGTGAAAGTGTTTTTCTTCTATGAAATTCATTAAAAATCAGTACAGAAGTCGACTTGCAGATTCTTCTTTGCTGCATCTTTTGAGATTAGCAACAACAGAGCTGGAGGTGGACATTCGTTCATTGGTAGATGCAGCTGATCTACCACAGTACTCCCACTAAATTGTCCTTTTTTAAGTTTTATTTTGACTACATTATTAATTTCAGTTTGACTTTGTGTTAGTTTTTTTTTTCAATTTGTAAAATATGAAGTCAAATAAACTGACATTCTTGCTCTTCTTCGAGATTCAATTGTTTTGGGTATAATAGTTTTTGTTTATTTTTAATTTCACTCTTTTATGCAATTGTAAAATAGTGTTTTAAGCAATTAAAATGATTAAACCTTTGTTTCAATTAAACTATGCATAATATTTCATACTGGTACTCTGTTCTATTTGCAGAACTATACGAAAATTGGCCTATTATTAAAGTGCGGCCCGCAAACATGCCCAAGGTTTCCACTGTGGCCCTTGAGCCCTTACAAGTTGGAAACTCCTGCTCTAGAAGATAATATTTGAAGAGTTGTCCCCCCCTAGACATTTTTTAAATTTGGATGACCTGAGAAGCTTTAGAGCTTTCCTCCCCTGACATTTTCTGCCAGTTATATGATGCCTTTAGTCTAGAAGTTATTTGAAGTGGTCTTCTCAGGCAAATTTTTGACAATAGAATGCATCTAGAAGTCATTTGGAGTTTGATTTAGGAACATATTTCAGCTTCATATTCGATAATATCAGAGGATTTGAAATATATCTAGGGGGAGGATTAATTCCATGGAGGGGCGAATTATTTTCATTCGTACATGAAAACGAATATTTTTTCCACACTTGCGTGCGTCATATCGGACATTGAATAAACGTGAACAAATGACGCACGTGTGGACCCGGCTGGAGAAGTGTCTGCTCGTAGAATTATATAAAAAACTGTACAATTTATCTTTGTTTCTTTGTTGTATTTAATTTCTAAAATTTTAACTATTATTTTGTTTTTTGTATTAATTTTCTAACTTTCACAGGAGGGTCAACTGACACTTTGACCCCCCCCCCCCCCCCCCCCCCCCGAATCAACTCCTGGACTCACTCTCTCGGACGCAACTCGGTAAAGGGTGATACTTAGGACGCAACTCGGTAAAGGGTGATACTTAGGACGCAACACGGTCAAGGAGTGATACTTAGGACGGAACTCGGTAAAGGATGATACTTAGGACGCAAATCGGTCAAGGGTGATACTTAGGACGCAACTCGATACACATACATACGGTCCACACATTTATTTGCGTTGATTTTAAATTTGTATAGATATCTATGTGTTCAAACAAACAGATAACTTGCCCCATTAAGGGGCAGTTTGACCTACAAATGAAAGTAAAAATTAATAAAAAAATAAAAACCTTTTACTTCAAGACCAAGTAACATTACTTAAGTATTTGGGGAAACCTAAAGGCGTGAACCTAAATAGTTTTTTTTTTGCTCCTTACTTTTTTCCGTAGTATGAACCTAATCCCCCTAGACTGCTTGACCACTGGTGCAGGTTACTTCAAAACCAAACATTTATAGATATTAGAATTCTTATAAATACTTTAGGAAAGCCTTGAACTTATTTCTATCTACTTATGAGAGTCTAGCGTCTTAGACCACCTGCCCACTAATTCTGGTAGCTCATGCTCCTAGAAACATAGAAACTAGAAATTTTACATAGACTTACCTACTTGCTGAACATTATCATATATTTTTAGCTTTTACATTTTGTTAGTTGGACGCCTTAAGCGACGTTAACAGTGGTGTGGATGGTTCCAAAAGAAAACCATAGAAAGTGAAAACTTTGTATACATTTATAAAGAAACTTGAGAACGTGCAATCGGGTAGTGTTTTACTTTTATATATTGCGTGCCTTATATCTTAGACTGCGTGGGTAGTTCTATAACCAAGAAAAATATCACGCTGAAACTTAGCATATGTTTGCATATTTTTGGAAATCTTAGTGTTTGTTCATCTTTATCATATTTTATATTACTTTACCATATGCTGCAAACTTAACGCCTTAAACCATGTGACCACTGTTGTGGGGTAACTTCAAAAACAATAAACATAAAGAGCTTACACTGTGTATCTGTACTTAATAAAAACTCAGGATGTGTATTTTTTAAATAATATGTTATTTTATACGATAGATGAGGTCTAGACCATTGATTCAATGGTGCAGCTAGGCCTGCCTTTAAAACCAATGAACCAATAAAGCTTAAACTTTACATATGTACCGTAGTAAGGAAAATCTTAGGGGTATGCATCTCAGTCATATTTTTTTTAAATAAATCCATCTCCAGTCTTACGCATTTGACATCATGATCATCAATTCGGGCAACTAAAACCAAATAACATAAAAACGAAAAATTGACACACGTGCCTATGTAATTTGGTTAAACTTAGTTTCTGTTTATTCACAAATTGCGAGCCTATCTCCATAATCATCGGACGGATAGCTTCTAATCTCAAGGCTCATACTAATTCGAAGCTTGGTACAGTTGCCTAGGTATGATTACTAGCAGAAGTGTACTTCGCGCGTGTATTTTTAATATTGTAACTACTGCAAGCCTAACGTCTTTAATAACCTATAAAAAAATTAAAAATCTATAAGGGGGGAACTTTACATATGAACTACGTCAAAAGTGAGAGTTAAAAATATGTAAATATTGTTTTTACACATAATGCAAGCCTAAAGACTTGAATAGTGGGTGGTTTGTGTTAATAATAATAATAATAATAATAATAATAATAATATTATTATTATTATTATTATTATTATTATTATTATTATTATTATTAGCACCGCGTCTTACTACCCGTTCGGGTTATACGCACTTACGCTAATGTGTAATGGTAGGGTGATTGAGAGATGAAATGGAGGACCTACAGTTTAAAGTGGTATCCGAACCACGGTGGAGGCCTGGCATTCCTCACATTCACAAGTTGTGATTAATACACGTCTTATCAGAGGTGAAGGAAGGGTTTGGCAATCAGATAAATCTGTACCGGGACCGAGGATTGAACCTCAGACCCCAGCACAGAAGTCCGACAACTTAACCCTAGACCACCAGGTCACCTGTTTGTGTTATTAAAAATATATTTATCCAATATTTGTTACTACCTGTACATGCGGTGTAATATAACTAGACCTGGCCAGCGCTAGTACACTATGTATCATATATGAATAGGTTTTTTTTAAAGGGGCATTAGTCCTAAGAACAAAATTTTACAGGAGAAGGAAAAAACTTGATAGCATCTTTAAAAAATTTGTAATATGATACTTTGGTATTTTTTCTTGTTCATATGCTTCAACATTAACGTCCCCATTCATATTTATATTTTTTAAAACAACCATGGATTTTAAATTTAATTCTAAACTTTGAGGACTTATGCCCTTTTAAAAAAATATGACCATAGGGTTGAAGTAATCAACTATTTTTATGATAATTTCAACTTTAATTGACATAGTTTCAACTTTAATTTACAAGCCAAAAAGTTATTGATCACATGTATTGCAAATGGTTACAGGCCACTGTAAGATTTCGTTATAGAATTCTTGGTATTCAACAGGAACATATTGGATCAGTTTTCGAATGTCTTTAATCTTTGTCACATTCATAGGAACTTTTCCTGAATACGCAGGTTTGTCTGGCAGAACAACCTCTTGATTTGGCCTAACAGAAAAGTAGAAAGTATGATGGATAAACCCATTAATATGCGTATAGGCCTGGATGTACCCTTTTTTCTCCCTGCTGAAAACCAAGTGGAACAAGCTGCTAATGCCGAAATGGACCTTTTCATCCCGTCGTAATTTTTGGGATTCTGTGGATACTGCCGTCTTCCTGTAGAAATTTTTCCACCAATTTTTGTAGTCTATAATTTCACTCAAATCAACTTTTTTAACAATGAATTTCCCTGGCTTCGAACTTTCAATAATGTATTGGATTATTTCGTCAATACTGTATATTCTATCCTGTCTTTGCAGCTTTCGTTTGATTACCCCGAAATCCCTATCGCAGGGTAGGAAGCTATGACCTCTCACGGGGAAGAACTGTTGAACTGTTTGGAACCTTCCAGTGTCTGTTAGTGCCAAAAGATACCTACACAGAGCTTGATTTTTATTTTGTGCTGAACAGTTGTCTGAAAAAAGACGCAGCTCAGTGTATGTATCAGCTACTTCTTTTAAGTAATCACTGAGAAAAGAGCATACCTCATTGGGATTCTTTCTACCTTCCCCTTCATGATACACGTATAATGTGCTCAAGTTAGATTTAATGTTATGAATGCAAAAAAGATTAATTGTCAACTGTCTTAGGTAAAAAAGTTCTTGAACAGGCGTCTTTGGAAGACTAATATTCTGCATATAATCAAAACTTAATGATAAAACATTAGTTTCTGCTTTTCCCAGGTCTGAGGCCTCATGTCGTAATGCGTCATAAAACTTCTTGCTCCTCCTTTTATGAACCATTAACTCAGCTAAAGCTGCACGTTTTGCTACTGGATTTAGATGAGGTGATTTAATTTTTAAATTTAAGTCTTCACATGTGCAACAAGTGTCCATTTGTGGACGGCCAAATGTGTAATTAAAATGTTTTCTAAACACATTCCAGTATGTGTAATAGCTAACTATTTCTTTCAGGTTCTGGTGTCTGACTTTGAAAAGCTTCCACATGAGCTTGACATTGAGATCTGCACTCAAATAAAATTTTGTCTGGCCAAGATAGTGAGATTCTTTCAACGGAAAAGATTCAATATGCTGTCGAATCAGATCATGAGTTTCAAAAGAAAGGGTGTGAGTAGCCCCCAACCCACGTTTGTCTTCTGGTGTCCAGCTATTTTCAGCTCCCTTATTCTTCTCAATCGTTTCACAGTAATGTTAAAAACAGACACAAAAGCATCAAGACATACCTCTGTTCGAAGAGATCCCACTGCTACTGCCTTCTGCTTAGTTTTAAAAGGGCATGAGTCCGTGACTGATGCCCTTTTAAAAATAACCATAGTTTTCAAACTTGAATAACCTCCTTGTGCAGTGAAGTGACTGATGCCGTTTAAACACCAAACGATGGGTCTAGGTTTGGAGAATTAGAAAAAAATAAAAGTGAAAATGGCCAAAAATGCGACTGATGCCCTTTTAAAAAAACACGATTCATGATGCCCTCTCCTGCAATTGTGGCTTAGTGGTTCGGGGACACCTGTTAGATCCCCACTGTCTCTGTTTAGTCAAACTAAGTGCTAAGTGCACACTTTGAGGTTAGTAAGTTTTTCATATATATTAGCCACACATGATCCCCACCAATGGTCATGCGGGCATAGGTGTTGTCTACGTTTCTGGTGTCGGAGAGGTCAGGGTTCGAATCTAGACCTAATGCAGATGAGTTTTTTCTTAAAAAAAAATTATCTCCCTTCACACAAATTCGAATACACTTACTATAGAATGGTACCTTCTCAATCCCTACCCCATCAGAGGTAATATGCGGGCAGCCCGGATGGGTATTAAAATTTAGGGCACGGTATTAATTACACTGATGGTTTTAGGGATTCAGAAGATTATATTTATAGGAAGTGTATCCACATAAGCGTGTAGGGAGAGTGGAAAACCATCTTGGAAAAATCACCTTCTGTACACCCGACCGAGATTCGAACCTTGATCTCCCCGTAATCGGCAGTCTAGTCAACTGTGGGAGTAGCGCCTTAGACCATGCGGTCACTGAATTGGGTTAAAGTCTTCTTTTGATCAATTTACGGTGAACAAGACTGTACGATAAAACGATTATGGTGCACTTAACAAATCCATACTTTTCAAATTGCATTTTTTTTTACAGACTGACCAAAGACGCATGTAAAAAACACAATGCACATTAAAAAAAAATAGATAAATGTATGAAAGCAAAGCAAAGTTAAATATGTCAACAAACCTCAATAAGACAATAGAGCTGTGAACAGAAATAATCGTGCATAGGCATAAGTAGAGAGATGTTTAAAATACTAAATGATCAGTGTTTCATAATAAAGTAGAATACATTTTTTAATAAACATTAACTCAGCTAAAATTGCTCACAACAGCTCGTAAGCCCCGACAAATGTACAGTAGGAGGTTTGCAAGAAAAGTAAGGGCACCGCCTACTTGATGGAACATTATATCCTTACACTGTGGTGCTTATGAAACGTAAGCTACGAAGCTTCAACACCACTAAAACATTCCTCAGTTAATTATCAACGCGTTTGGTTGTAACCTTATTACGGTCAATGGACAATAACAATTTTAATACACAAATTTAATAAGTATATAATTATAATCTATTAATAGTGATTCAATTATTTGAAATCATTATAGTTCAAGAGATATTATGGGTCAATTTTGATATTTTATGCTTTCTGCGTACCGTTGATAAGGTAAAGTAAATAATGTATGGAGCTTGGGTATGGTATATCTAGATATTCATGAGATGTACGAAACGAAATATTTATATTATTTCAATAAATATCATAAATATGAACAATGAAACATGTATAATATATTATAACTAATAACATTATAATTAATAATATTAATAATTAGACCATACAAATATTTAAATTTGTGTTTTTCACTGAAGTTGTTATTTTCAATTGTTTTACTGTAAGTTATTGAAATAATAATGTCAAAGGCACTTATGTGACAGTTTAACAAATTTTCCTTATTTAAGATTTAGGCATTATTAAAATATTAGTTGGTGTGTCCGCTCTTTGCATAGAGAATACATAAAAAAGCTTTGTTCTTTTTTAGTAAATAAAATTAAAAATAAATTAAAATAAACAAATTTTAAATTGTGTTTAAATATTCATCCTTAATTGGTTTAAATTGTGTTACAAAACAAGAAGAGTAGGATGACTAATACAAAATGTCAAAATAGAGATATCGTCTGAACATGTTACAAAAGCTGACATTCCTTTTGAAGATAAAGTTATAACTACTCTATACACAAAAGTTGAACTTGACTGTTGGTACTAAAAATAAATGGTACGGCACACCGCACAGACTTTCTCTCTCTTTCTATAAATTCGTAAGATTTCTGAACGGAATAATGTATATTGTATCATCACCACTCCACATAAGAACACGCATAAAATAATATACAATGATATATAATCAATGAGAAAATAGGCGCATCTTTGTCCACCTAAGAACATTTCAAACAGTTTAATGTCTTCCACAAGGGTCAACACTTCGTATTAAAATTTCGATTTCTGGTTAAAATTTTAACATTTTATAAGATGTTGCAGATCTTCAAGTCATCGCATTGATATTTAATTATTCATTTATACATTTTGACTAATAAAAAATGTAAATATTGACTATTGAGTCTAAAATGGAGATAGATCATTGCTATGCAAGCATTTCTCCTAAGAGATTTAAGGAAAAATAACATACTTATTTAGATACTTATATTTAATTACTCTATGGCATTGGAGAATTATTGCGTTAAGACTTAAGTAGTATATGTTTACAACTAAAGCTCACAAAATTGTATTAATATATTTGCAAATATCTCAGAAACTGCTGCTTTTATAAAAATATATGTCAAATAAAAGTTTTTTATTTCTAATAATCCTACAATTTTGCAATGATAAGTTGTTTAGTTTCTCTAATAGTTATGGAGATACGGAAATTAACGCTTCTGTAATGTACCCTAAAAATCATTTTCATAGGAAAATGAAAATAGCCAGTTTATTTATAATCTTAATCAACGCCTAGATACGAATTTTAATCAAAATCGTGTGAGCAGATTTTGAGAAAACTAAATTTTTCTCTTTTCGCCCTTCAGTAAACTACCCTTAATTTTAAGTTTTTATAGACACACAGACAGACGGCATTGCAAAGACTATTTTTTAGAGTTCGGGGGGTCATGAGACGTCAAAATCAATCAACATTTCAGGTCAGTTTTTTTTTACGGTCGCAATACTTAAACTTTAATGTCCAATAAGTTAAAAAATTCATATAATTGCGGATAGATTGAAAGTTATTGATTTTATAAAAATATGTTTCGGATAAAATATCTGTATTATAAATATATATACATATTTATAATGCTAAGTAATTTCATATCTCAAATAGTTTCGGAGCTATTTAAAAAAATGTTAATTGACGCATCAGACCGGAGCCCTTAAAGCCATTTTGCCGAAATATTGAGGGTAGCCATTTTGTTTGGAATATTAATTAATATTTATAAATGAAATTTAATTAAAATCGTTTGAGTCGATTTTGAGAAAATCGACTTTTTCTCTTTTAGCCCTTCAGTAAACTACCCTTAATTTTAAGTTTTAATAGACACACAGACAGACGGCATTGCAAAGACTATTTTTTAGGGTTCGGGGGGTCATGAGACTTCGAAATACCTCAACATTTCAGGTTAGTTTTTTTTTACGATCGCAATACTTAAGCTTTAATGTCCAAAAAGCTAAATATATATATATAATTGCGTATAGATTGAAAATTATTGATTTTATAAAAATATGTTTCGAATAAAATATTTGTATTATAATTATAGATACATATTTGTAATGCTAAATAATTTCATATCTCAAATAGTTTCGGAGCTATTATAAAAAATGTTAATTTACGCCTCAGACCGGAGCCCTTAAAGCCATTTTGCCGAAATATTGAGAGTAGCCATTTTGTTTGGAATATTTATTATTGTTCATAAATGAAATTTAATTAAAATCGTTAGAGCCGATTTTGAGAAAATCGACTTTTTCTCTTTTTTCCCTTCAGTAAACTACCCTTAATTTTAGGGGTAGATATCCAATTCCAAAAACCCCTCGGGGCAACCCTATGAAAACCCTAGATATCAAATTTCAGCTCAATCGGTAAAATAGTTTAGGCTCTAGTTGGAGGTACAGACAGACAGACAGACAGACAGACGGAAATTCAAAAACCACTTTTTCGGATTCAGGAAGTCATGAAACGTCAAAATTCATCAAAATCTCGAGTTCGATTTTTTTGACGATCACCATACTTTCTCTACCTGTAAGATAGAGAGAAAGTAAAAAGAAAGAAAAGTGATACAGCATCAATAAGAGTTAAAAGCACTTGGTCCCAGTGGCACACATCCGGGTTTTAAGCGCGCGGCACCAGAATTATTCTCTTGAATAAAATAAGTTAGATGGGACACTGCACACATACCTCTGACACCGCAAGTCCATCTTGTGCCGTAAATACCCACGACGCCGTAATGGTACCGCACACTGGTCTCTCAGTACCTTGTTATTATTATTATTAGCACCGCATCTTACTAACCGTTCGGGTTATACGCACCTACGCTAATGTGTAATGGTAGGGTGATTGTGAAATGAAATGGAGGACTTAGAGTTTAACGTGGAATCCGAACCACGGTGGAGGCCTGGCATTCCACACATTCACAAGTTGTGATTAATACACGTCTTGTCAGAGGTGAAGGAAGGGTTTGGCAATCAGATAAATCTGTGCCGGGACCGAGGATTGAACCCCAGACCCTCGTCACAGAAGTCTGACACCTTACCCCTAGACCACCAGGTCACCATCAGTACCTTGTTGTATGTTGATCAGCGCACACGTGAGGTTGTTGTGTTTGTTTTGGTTTTTTTTGTCCGTTAATCGTGAAAAGATGAGATACATTTTTAACAGTTGTATATAGAACATTTTATTGGTGAAGTGGAAAACCACCCTAAGATTTGAAGTATCGCTACATTGGAGTATCATGACCAAACTAAGGAGAGAAGTGCAAGAATTAATGTTTGTTGGGCGTTTAGTGAAAGAATCTTCGATAAAGACGGGTAGGATAAACATAAAATGTAAGTACATTATGCTAATGTTTAAATATATTTCTCAATATAGTACAATAGTTACAAAGTATTTGATATAATACTTTAAGACTATGGTATACTAAAACTAAGCCCTTAAATATAATTTGTTTGCCAAGGGTTGCTGCCGATACCAGAAGAAAACTCAGCCAACTTGTTTCTTTCCTTAGTTGGCTGAATAAGTGATCTTGAGGTTACTGAGGTGTCCTGGCCAAACTCACTAAATCCTTGTACACTCAATGCATAATATTTAATGTTGAACCCAAATCCAGATCTTACAAAATTATGGAAAGGACAGCAAGTCTTTATCAAAATTATAACAAAATCCAAATTCGTATTAAAGCTTTTGTAAAAATTCTCCAGTTATTTTAAAGTATGTCAAATTTACTTTTAGATTTCTGTGAACACAACACAATGTGAAAGAAAATACTTTTTTTTTTCTGATAAAAGTTTCCTGTTGTAACACCTGATTATGTTTTGAGGTAGGGAAAAGGCCTCATCACCAATAAACGTGCAGGGCATATTTGGACCTAAAGTTTCTAGGAGAGGTTGGCCTTTTGGAATATTCAGTTCATTATCAAAAATCAGTTCTTTCCACGATAGTGTTATTGGAGTCCTTTCCAAAAGCATTAACGTCATTATAAATAAACTTATAATTCTTGTCAACAATATCTAGCAACACAAATGACAAATAGTTCTTGTAGTTAGGAAAGAGAGACCCTATCATCTTTGGTTTTCTGACTCTCACATGTTTGCCATGAAATGGCATCCAAGCCATTGGGAAACTGACTATATTTTTGAAAACCCTTCAGCAATTTATTTCCACCACTCTTCTGAGAGTTCAGGAAAGAATTATTATTTTAAGGTTTCCCAAATAACTATGCAAGCTCTTCTCAAGATCGTGCCAATTGTTGAGCTTCCAATTATGTAGGTCAGGTGCAGATCAAGCTGATCGCATCCACTATCTAAGTACCTGTAACAAAAGGAGAAAACATATATACTTTAATATATATATGCATGTTCATGTATACAACATATAGGTACTTTATTGGTACTTGTTTATTTTTATTTTCAGGCAACAAATTGATTATTTTATGGATTAAATTTAGAAGTGGTAAAATATAAAGGATAATTTAATTTTTTTTTTAATGAGGAAATAAAATCTGTAGAGGCTGGCGACTCAGAAAGACGGTACATTTATGCTCACCAGTTATCGTTCTTACGACAAGCTGGTGTCACAATGGACAAACAGTCCAGCTTAGGTGTTGACGATGAGCTAGAGGATCTAGATCAATCAGAGGAACATAATCCAATAGTAGGAGGAGGATCAGAGTACAATTGATTTCTTCCCTGTGACCACAATTCAAGGAAGTGCAGACGTGATGCAGAATCTTCTTTGATAGATTTTATGAAAGCTCCACTTCTTCTTCAACTGTAACTGCAGTGCCAGAACCAAATACAGACAGATCGTTTTTTGAAAGTATCCTTTCATCTGCGAGTGGTTTCAAGCAAGACCAGACGCTAGAAGTGTGTTGTAAAATACTCAATATAATCAAGCGGATGAGAATAAATTATCAAAATACTTCACAAATGAATCTACCTCCATAGTAGGGTTACAATGAATACCCACCAAACATTACTCCAAATGCACCACGTTCAAATGTAGGTGTCCTATTTTTCAAAAACTCACTTTTCAAACTATTTTACTCAAAATCCAAAATCTTCTACATGAATAAAAAATCTCTGAGCACGTCCTCATTCTGCTCCATCGCCCCAATCCCCCAGCCCTGGTCTGAGTTTACAATTTGAATCTCCATCTACCTCTTCCTTCACATGGAGTGAAATCCAACCGTGTCCTGATGAAAACTACTTTGACATATTCAGGGGTTTTCAAACAAATTAAGTTTTTGTAATGCATATTCTCTAGATAATTTTATATTTTAATAAATTTTAAGTCCCAAGCGTAAAAGATTTCTAGTCTGATCATTTTAAGTTGCTTTTTGATTCATACTTTTAAAATAAATAGTTACAAGTTCAAATAACTTTGAATAGTTTTTAATAAAAGCTTTATAACATTCACTTACCTCAGCCTCACTTACCACGGCTAGAATTTCCAATGGAGGTATGTCGAGTCTCATCCATGTATATTGAAACTTAATCTTCTTACTAATTCTTCCAGCAAGCTTATAAAATGACTGCACGACCATTCAGAAATAGTTAAAAACTCTTAGCCGGATTTTTTCTTAAATTCACAAAATATGTAACAAATCTGCTTACTATCAGCCTCTAACCAGTAAACAAATACGTCCAATATCACTTTTTTTAAATACAAAATACACATTTTGTATATTCAATAAGCAAAATTATAGTTCTCTCCTATATACATCCATCTATGTTGGTGGGAGAAAGCGTAATTTGTGTCATTTCACCGTATTGTGTGTATTTATTTTTCGGGTGCCAATTAGGGATGTGGGAAAAGTATCGATAATTTACTAATATCGATATTCGCCCTTTAGATACTAGTTTTTTTTTACTCGATACTTTTCATCTTATACTTTTACTGATATTATTACTCACATTACGGTATCGAAAGAAACAACTTTTTTGGTATATCCACTCATGCTGGGATTAAACATTTACTAGGCTGGACTGTGTAGGAAGAACAAATTACACTATTTCTCAATTCTCAATCATTTTTTTGCATGACAAGCAAGAAGAAGCAACTCTATCATTCAATCTCTTTAAGCTCATTATAATTCACAACAGTTTTTGCATCCTTGTTTATCAATACAGCCTGATGCCTGACCGGATGACTGGGCGAATGGCGACCAGTCTACTATCTCTTATTTTATCAATAAGCATGATCACAAAATAAACAAAATAAGCATAATAAGCATTATCTATCCAATGATTTGAATACTTAACAGCCAACATAATATATGAATTTTCTTTGGATTTTAAAATTTATTCTTTGTATTAGAGTTGATTTGGTGATAAAGACAGAAAAAATAATCTATATTCAATAAGCAATGATTGATCACGTGAGTTAAGACAGAATAATTGAAAACACACCAATTTCATTGAATGTTGATATAAAAAATATATAATCTGTATGTTAACCGATCTTCCAGGCTCTATCCATTGCCAAATTTCAGCTTAATCAGTACAGTAGTTTGGCGCGATGGGAAACAGACAACATTCATGTTATATTATATTAGTAGGATGTTTGTTCCAACCCAAAACACTCGTTTCCAAGGAAATTGATTTTTTGTTGATCTTTCTGAACCTCTTGTTGCCCAGAGGACTCACAAAGATGATTTATACATAAAAAGTTAATATATTATATTATTTGTTAAACATTTAAAATGCAAATGTAACCATACTAATAGTCGGTCTTTTGGCGCTAGTTCGTTAGTTTATCGTACAATACTTTCTCTGTGATGAATGCTCTTGGTCATGGTCAAAAAATAGCATAGCGACGACTGTTTTTAACATGAGGGTAGGCTATATAGCTTACCCTGTTTTCAGACAAATAAGGAGTACAACAGAAGATGTCCTGTCCATGTGATGAATACTTTTAATGTTAACTGGCAACAAACAAACAGACGATCGAATGTAGACAGATTTTGAGGCTTGTTATTTATTATAGGTTTAGTTGCGTTATTCATTTCATAGTATTCAACTTTTTTTTTACTTTTAAATACTTATTAAAAACGTAAATAAGAGGTTGCACGTTAACTAGTTAAAAGTTCGTCTAGTCCGAAGTGGTACACTGGTCGTAAAAGTTTCGCCATCCTTGATCTAGAACGTCTAACTTGTGAACAACCCACGCCGAGAATGAAGTATGCAACTCACTCTACAAGCCTGAGGTCTTTTGAGCAGTCACAAGCACCGCGGAGTTGCATAAGCGCTGACTTGTAGGCGTTCCCAAGAAACATCCAAATAATCTGAACGAATAATGGATTGTTCACGTATTTTGAATATGAGGACAAATTGACGCCAAATGATCACAACATGGTTGTTACGTTAACTAGCAACTCGTTTTGAGCCAGTTCTCAAGTGGACAGTTTGGTATCGCCACCAAGAACCCAAGAACACGGGGCACCAGAGATGACACCAGTGTTATATCGGGGCATGACCAGATCCATACGGCTTCCCTAAACGCGCAGCAAGGGAGGAAATGGTTTTATAGTGGTCGGTGGCTCAATCACACTTGCAGCTTCACAACTACAGAGTGATAACAGAACCGGTTCTTTTCGCGTGTCACAACAGTGGTTGAGAAATGTAATGCATGCGTACTCCATAGTTCCCAATAGGTCTTGTATCCAATCTAGAATCAGTAAACTCCAGCCCCATATGTAGGCCTACTCCGTTTAGAGGTTAGCAAGTTTACATCCCCTGAATTAACTGTCTCACGTAAAAAAAAAAGCTTTTATTTATTAGAGTGAAGCTTCAACCAAGAGATAATGATGCTGACGACCTTTTAAAAAATATGAACATATTTTGGGGTGAGCATTAATTGTAAAGGTATTAATTTTATTTTTCAAAAGTTACAGTTGCAGATACCACGATGAATATATGGAGGTATTTATTGTATATTTTCTAATAGTTGTATACGTTATTGTCCTTACCACCATATTCCTATGTTGTATTATTCCACTGTTCCTCTCAAAGTCTTCTTGGGTTCGAATCCTGGCTTGATGTGCGCATGTAATAAACCATTGTGACCCTGCAACCGTTTTAAAATAACAAGCCAAGACACCAAACACACAAAATGTCATAACAAACAAAATCGAAAAGAGGGGCTTGTCTTTAAAAAAAACTACAAGAAATTAAACCCTCGGTTTTAGCATCTGTTTTTAACTGGGTAGTTTCCGATTCCTCGTGCCTTCAACTTTAGAAGTGACTCTAGGTCGCAGAGTGCAACAATAGGCTAAGACAAGTTTAGCTGAGTAATACACTAAGGTGGCCGCCTATAGGAGCAGTGTGCTGCAGTGACGAGACGTGACATTTTATAAGGTGTTTTTTAATACCTACACCATAGAGATCCCTTTTCTTATACGTTTTTAAACAAATATATCCAATTTGTATCGCCAAAAATGTATCTTAATTTTTAATTTAAAATCAAATATTGTAAACTTGAATATGTTTGAGCTTGAAATAATGATAAATCTTTATGCCTAATTTAACCCCGAACCCAAAAAAGTTGTGTTAGCATACTGCCCGTCTGTCTGTCTGTCCTTGGCTTGGATCCGAAACGGTTTGGTGAATTTTGTTCAAACTTAATATTGAGATATTAACTGCCTACACTTCAGTAACCAGCTCCAGTGGCCGAATGGTCTAAGGCGTCACTTTCCTGTAAGACTAGCCTGCTGAAGGCTGGGAGATCGGGTTTCGAGTCTCGGTCTGGTCTATTGAGGGTGGTTTTCCTAAATGGTTTCCTACTTACCTACTATGCAAATGCGGGTGGAGTACCTCTAAAATGCTTCCTTCTTCCTCCCTATCACATTAGAATAATTATTATGTACGTGTATAACCTGAACAGGTAATAAGAGTGGCAATAAAAAAAATTATACATCTCGGTACTTTTTTTATTTGGATCTTAGCTTTTAAATTAGGGGTAGTTTACTGATGAGTAATTTTTTTTAAATCTCCTTCGGTGTCAGAATGGTCTAAACAGGCACACCAAACTAGTATGAGCATAAGGAACACATTGAAAATTGAAAATATTAAGGAGAACACATTTCTGAAAATTAAATAATGTCACTATCTTAGTTAAAAGAAAAATCCATTTTAAAATCCTCATTATAATAATAAAATTAAGATAATATAAAATGTTAAGAATTAAGTCACTCGCTATTTTTTCACATATTTATTATAATAATAATAATAATAATAATTATTATTATTATTATTTGCATAAAAATTGAGACCTATAATCTTGTGTTGAATTGAAGTCACTTTCATCATATTCCTTTTCGTAAGAGAAAGCATTTGTTCAGACACGTGTATGCTGCCAAAAATGAAATATTTGATGTGCAAAATGAACCGTTTTTGGGACTAAACTTCTGGTAAATAAAATGCAAGAATTTAGTACATAAGCCCCACTTGATAGATAACACCAAATATACTATTTTATAAATGTCATAATCTGAACTGGCGTATTTTTACGACGTTTACAATAAGAGGAATCTTGTTCATCTCAAGGTCTGCTGCGGCATAGAATCATCCATCGGGCCATAAGTTTGACATCCCTGCTCTAAGGTAGTACTCTCGCAATAGACTGAACTATCGATGATGAGCAGCTCGGGGTTCTTATCCAGGTCGGATGTACCTAGAGTGTATATTCTTACAATTACATTTATTTATCACCGCGTCTTACTATACGTTCAGGTTATATGCATAAGTACTAATTACGACAATAGGGTAGGAATTGTGAAGGTTGAATTTAGAGGAAGAGAACCCGCATTTGCGTGGAGGTAAAGTGGAAAACCATTTGGGTAAAACCACCCCCAGTTCCCCTGATCAAGATTCGAAACTTGATCTCCACGTCCTCAGCAGTCTAGCTCAATAGGAAACTGGCGCGATAGCTAACTACGCCACTGAAACGGATATTATTCCTACAAGAGTTTTCCACTCTCCCTTCCCGCAACTGCGG
The DNA here is from genome assembly GCA_033556935.1 of Timema podura. NCBI lineage: Eukaryota > Metazoa > Arthropoda > Insecta > Phasmatodea > Timematidae > Timema > Timema podura. Next base: position 46,118,645 of record JAVRXN010000008.1, on the reverse strand, counting down.
GTATGCTTCTTCTAAATTCAATCTTCCTCATCCCTAACACATTATAGTAATTATATATATATAAATGGTTGAACGATTTGGCTCAAAATAGGTACTTAGTGAGCTTTTTACAATATAAGTAATTAAATATAATAGTTTTTCTTTTTAAAAAGTTACAGATGTTTACCGAACTCATTTTTAGAAAATTGCTCTAACGATTTTATCTTAAAAAATCTCCAACTCCCAAGTCATTGGCAAACAAGACTTAACCCCGATGTGGGTTGTGAATTATTCCGAGTGTATTCTACTCAATACTTTTGTAAAGTTGAAAGTGTTCCATCCCCAGACTTTCTCCTTCTTTCACATGTGATCTTATGGCCTGTATATACGAGCGATGTTTACATAATGAAATCAGTACAAACCGCGTGTGCGAGCAGCTATCAATTTATAATACTGGCAAAACAAAGAACTATTATGAACCTTCTTCGGTGGCCGCATGGTTTAAGGTGCTACTCTCACAGTAGACTAGACTGCCGATGACGGGGACATTGAGTTTCGAATCTCGGTCGGATGTACTAAGGTTGTTTTTTTTCAAAATGGTTTTCCACTCTGCCTCCACATCAATGCAGGTACACTTCCTATAAATATGATATCCCTCTTCTATAAAACTATTATAGTAATTAGTACATAAGTGTGTAGCCCGAACGGGTCGTAAGAAGTGCTAAAAGAAAGTTTTGTGTACCCCATTTATCTTCTCACATACTTCACACACACACTCATTTTCACGCATTTTCTCTTACACATTTTCTCACAAGCACATATTCACTTTCAAATACTCTTTTTCACACAAACTCTCTTTCACATACATTATTTTTCTCACATACACTCTCTTTCTCATACCCATTCGCTTTCCCACACTTTATCTTTCTCACACACAAACACACACACACTCTCATACACACTCACCCTCTAATTCCCACAAACTTCCCCACATACATTTATCTCACTATCACTCACCAACACTCATTCACTCTCACTCTCACACTAACAAGCTCAATCTCACACTCATTCATACATTTACACAATCACACACTCATATACTCACACTCTCTCTAATATTTTCTCAATCTCTCACTCTATTTCTCTTTATATATTCTTAAACTGTATATAATATGCTAAGCCCATTTCAGGTAATTTAAATTACGAGAAAATAGTTTAACCTGTTTTGACAAACAAACACTAGTTTTAAAGGTAAGGGGTTAAGAATGTCGGCAAAAATAGTATCATAAAACTAAAACCCAATTTTCCTAGCAAGTTTCGTTCTGTTTGAGCAGTGGCTCATCTGTACAATCATTCTTTGTTTACATCATCCCGGAAAATTTGATTTGTGTATTACTGTATATCGGTAAATAAAGTACTACTTTCTGATAACATAATAATAACAGCTCAATTCAAACTTGAGTGGTTTGGTGCAACGAATAGATAGAGAGCGAGAACAGTGTCTGTTTTAAAGCTCTCATAGTGCTGTGAAGGGGGAAAATATACATTTTAATACAAATTAAACACCGAAATCTATATACCTATGTAAAATAGCCTTTAACGATTAAACTTTTAACTAGAAAGTCGAGTGAGGGTTTATTATATAGATTTTTTTCCCAATAAAAAGTTTAGACTTTATTTAAGTGCAATAATCTGCAGCCAACGCTACACTAATATGAATAAAAATCAACCAAAGCATTAACACAGGTAACTGTACTATATCCTCAATTTTTTCTTTAGAGTTGAGAATGGAATTTATATTATATATTTACCTTGCTTTTGAAATGCAAGTAACATGTCAACGAATTAAAATGGTTAAATAAATCACGTTATGTTTTTATAGTTCTTATTTTTGATCAGTTTTCAAGTTTGAAAAATTTGCGCACCTCTTGATTGGATCCTCTAGAGTGTCATCAAATTTCAGCCTCCTATCTCATTGAGAAGTATTAAAAATTCTCTGGACCTATATATATATATATATATATATATATATATAATACACGCATCGTTTGACTTATTAATAAAGATTGGGGATTTTTAACTTAAAAAACAATTATGAAACCAATAATTGTGTAGCCTAAATACTCGGAATATATCTCGAAGTAGCTACTTCACTGGCTATTTCGTGGTGGTTGCTATTATTATTAGGATAAAAGAGTATTTACTGAATTAAATACGAAAACGTGAGTCGTGTGTCTGGGGAATTAGATTACAGCTGACGCAGATACATGCGCGTAGAGTCCGGTAAGTCCTTTGTCTCGAGTCTCTTCATTATGTGTAACAACAGGAAACTCGCCAGCTCCACAATAGAACCTCCAAGGATTTCACATCACTTCTGACATCGCAGTGAAGACAGAAAACTGCGGCTAGAGAACAGATCACTTTTCATTAAGACATTTGGAACTATAGGTGGGTAGAACATGTTCGGTTCACAGATATGAGTAGTTCATCTAGTTCAATAATTCGCGAGCCACAACTAGTAGTTCAATCGTTAGTGAAAGCCCGACCTACAGCTTGTTGTTCAATTGTTCGTGAAAGCCCGACCTACAGCTTGTAGTTCAATCGTTAGTGAAAGCCCGACCTACAGCTTGTTGTTCAATTGTTCATGAAAGCCCGACCTACAGCTTGTTCAATTGTTCGTGAAAGCCCGACCTACAGCTTGTTGTTCAATTGTTCGTGAAAGCCCGACCTACAGCTTGTTGTTAATTTGTTCGTCAAAGCCCGACCTACAGCTTGTTGGTCAATTGTTCGTGAAGGCCCGACCTACAGCTTGTTGTTCAATTGTTCGTGAAAGCCCGACCTACAGCTTGTTATTCAATCGTTCGTGAAAGCCCGACCTACAGCTTGTTGTTCAATCGTTCGTGAAAGCCCGACCTACAGCTTGTTATTCAATCGTTCGTGAAAACCCGACCTACAGCTTGTTGTTCAATTGTTCGTGAAAGCCCGACCTACAGCTTGTTGTTCAATTGTTCGTGAAAGCCCGACCTACAGCTTGTTGTTCAATTGTTTATGAAAGACCTACTCATGCTTCTGATACTTTAACCCTATAATAGATATTGGGGCTGTGGTGGCTGTTGCCTGGACCTCGGGTGGTGGAGTACATTAGGATTTTAGTGGAAGAAACATTTAAAAAATATCAATTTTTTTAAATCAACATTGACAGTATTTTATTATATAATTAGTATTGTTTTATAGGTATTGCTAATATACCCAAAAGTAATATCTGTATGGTTTTCCCTGGTAAAATTGGACTGTAGCTTTACTAAAAATGGGAAATGTCAAACAATGGACTTCCTTTTGACCCGCTTCAGTGGCCCAACGGTCTAAGGCTTCACCCACTGGCCTGCTAATGACTGGGAGATCAGGACTCGAATCTCAGTTCAGTCTACTGACGGTGGTTTTTAACTAAATGGTTTCCCACTCTCCTTCTAAGCAAAAAAGGGAAGATTACTTCTAAAATGCTTCCATCCTCATCCTTACCCCATTGAAGTAATTATCATATATGCGTACACCCTGAACAGGTAGTAAGACGCGGTAATTAAAACGACTCCCTTTCGAACCACTCAAGCTTGCCGTAGTAACTCATGGGAGGATTCCAGCTGTCACTTCGTTTCTGTAGAGGAGTTTAGTTGGATAATCGCGACTGTTTACATTCCCGTCAAATCGTAGTTCTCTTTGAGAAGGTGAACTAGTTCATCTAGTTCAGTTGGAAGAATAGTTTTCAAACCTTAAAAGTGGATTAAACCATTTTGTCTGTCCTTGGGCCAAGTTCCAGGACGAGTTGATGGATTTTAATCACTCTTGATATTTGGATGTTATATGGATATATTTCAAGACTTTTTTTATTCTCTAACATTAGTAAAAGTTAACTACCCTTTAAATAATTTATTTTATAAAAGAATAAACATTATTATTTATCACGTAAAATAGTACTTAGATACAAATTTTTAACAAAATCTTTAAAGAGATTTTCAAAAAATTGAATTTTTTGAAAATCACTTTTGATTTTCAAATTTCGAAATTTTTAGAAAATGACTTAACAAATAATATATTTTAAATATATTTCTGGATAGGTGTTTGAGATGACAAATAAAAGTAATAGGATGTAAATTAGATTAAGGGTAGTTTAATATTGATTTTTTTAAATATGAGGTATTTTTAAAATGGCACAGATAAACCCGTATTCAAAATGTGTTTCTGGTAATCTTTTTCAATTTAGATATTTTTATTTTTAAAAATACATTTAATAAAAGTCCACTACTGATGACTGATTTTGAAAATTTAAATTTTTTGGGAGTTCCTTTGATTTTGTTAAAATTGGTATATGGAGATAATTTTACATGATAAATAATCATTTACATTTTTTTTATAAAATAAATTAATTTCAGAGTGTCTAGTCTACTTTGGTATATTTTATAAATTTTTTGAAAATGGTTTTAAAATTTAGATCAAAATATGTTTCTTCTTAGGAAAACTTGGTTAAGGGTAACTTACTTAACGTATATTTTTGAAAATGTTTCAAGTTGTAGGGAATATGTTTGCACCATTTTGTAAAGCCATTTATTTTATAAAGCAATTTGCCATTTATGTTGATCATGAAAATATATTGTTTTTCATTGAACCAGGTGTTGTATACTATTACATGCGTACATCCGGTAGCTTATTTTAATGTATATTTTATAAAATAATATCCAGAAAGACGCATATAATATTCAAGGTTATACATAAAATTCTGAATGTAAAATATGTACAACATTAAATCAGGTAACATTTTTGGAACACCATTTAGAAGTAAAGTATTTGTGCAATATAAATAATTTAGAACTTTTTTTTTAAGTTTCAATAGTAATTAGCTGAGCTTGCTTTGATGATTTGAAAATAATTAATTCTGAAATTTTAGTTTTATTGGCTGCAAGAACCCAAAACAGGAATGCTGTGACCATATCTCTTCATAATTGTTCTACGACACATACGAGATTTATTAGCACATTGATGTGTATTGTTTAAGTTGATACATTTATCTGTGGTTTGGTCGCAGTGCTGAGAAGCGTTGTAATCATTCAGAAATTCCACGTTATTCGATATGCTACTTCAAAATATGGCTCACACCGAAATTGAGGTGAAAGATTTTATATTGTCCCTATAGGATTAGAATACCTACATTTTAAGTCTTATATTAAAAGAAAGAAAAATCATGACGCAGTAAAATTAGCTCATTCTCAATTACGTTTCACACGAACTATCATGGTTCTGAAATCGCAGTTAATGGTTGGAAGAACCTGACTTTGGTCTGAGAGAGTGTTGGATTCCTGTAACACCTGACTTTGGTTTGAGAGAGTGTTGGATCCCTGTAACACCTGACTTTGGTCTGAGAGAGTGTTGGATCCCTGCAACACCTGACTTTGGTCTGAGAAAGTTTTGGATCCCAGCAACACCTGACTTTGGTCTGAGAGAGTGTTGGATCCCTGCAACACCTGACTTTGGTCTGAGAGAGTGTTGGATCCCAGCAACACCTGACTTTGGTCTGAGAGAGTGTTGGATCCCAGCAACACCTGACTTTGGTCTGAGAGAGTGTTGGATCCCAGCAACACCTGACTTTGGTCAGAGAGAGTGTTGGATCCCTGCAACACCTGAATTTGGTCTGAGAGAGTGTTGGATCCCTGCAACACCTGACTTTGGTCTGAGAGAGTGTTGGATCCCTGCAACACCTGACTTTGGTCTGAGATAGTGTTGGATCCCAGCAACACCTGACTTTGGTCTGAGAGAGTGTTGGAGCCCTGTAACACCTGACTTTGGTCTGAGAAAGTGTTGGATCCCTGCCACACCTGACTTTGGTCTGAGAGAGTGTTGGATCCCTGCAACACCTGACTTTGGTCTGAGATAGTGTTGGAGCCCTGTAACACCTGACTTTGGTCTGAGAAAGTGTTGGATCCCAGCAACACCTGACTTTGGTCTGAGAGAGTGTTGGATCCCTGCAACACCTGACTTTGGTCTGAGATAGTGTTGGATCCCAGCAACACCTGACTTTGGTCTGAGAGAGTGTTGGAGCCCTGTAACACCTGACTTTGGTCTGAGAAAGTGTTGGATCCCTGCCACACCTGACTTTGGTCTGAGAGAGTGTTGGAGCCCTGCAATTTCTAGGATGATTCTGCTTTTTATTAAGTGCTATTTTTCCTCAGAATCTCTCCAGATGAATGATGATTATAGTCTTCATCGCGTTCAACAATTGTATTAGTGATAGTAGTCAATAGTAGCAAATCACTGCACTTAATCGCGAGGGAATTAGAACAATTCTGAACGTACGGCATACATCAATTACATCAAATGCCGTATTCACTTCTAAAACTCCAGGTCGCTTGGTATAATTAGTCACATATTACGAGATTGAAAGTAAGAAAGACTTATTAGTTACCAACCCAAACCTATAAAAACATAATGAGTGTTGATAGAGTCAGTTTAAAGCGAGGTAGTTAATACGAAAAGCGAGAGAGGGATGTATAAAAAACAACTTTAAAAAAAAAGGTTCCACCAGATGTACGAAGCGGTTAACAAATGACTAGCGTTTATAGCAAAAGCAAAACGATGAGGGTAAGGTTGGTGGGGGAGGTTGATGCGAATTGGGAAGAAGGGTCGTTTCCATAGCTACCAACTGTACGTCTCCTCCCCCCCCCTCCCCCTACACCCTCTTTTCCCTTTTGTGCAGTGTTGAAACCTAACCTCACAAACAAGCGAGAGGCGGTTGGTTGAGCAGAGAGCAGGCAGTAAGAGAGAGAGAGAGAGAGAGAGAGAGATTCGATCAATCCACACAGGAATGGAATAACAACACTAGTATTAGTAGTAAGAGAGTTTAATTCGCTGACAAATCCGCCAGAGGGTAGCACTGAATCATCATCGCCACGCGCAGAAATGGGATTAATAATTAAAATAGCTGCGAGCTGTACTGCGTGTGTGGGGGAGGGGAAAAGGGAGGTTGATTGTAGCGTGTGTATATGTGTGTGTGTGTGTGTGTGTGTGTGTGTGTGTGTGTGTGTTCACTGCACGAGCGTAGTTGCATGCCAATAACTGACGTTACGCTTTCTCTCAAACGAAAACCAGCTGTTTCCATCATCATTGTGCAAGAGTGTTACTTTTAAAATCAAATCAAATAATTTTTTGTTTGTTCCTCTTTTTGATTATTTACACACAAAAATAAATGATAAAACATAACAAATTTTCATTGTTCATAAATAAACGATAGAATTCCCACTAGACAATTAAAAAATAAAAACACAAACCAACTAGAGTATAGAGCTTCACGTGAGTGACTAACATTTACACACACACACACGATTTTAATCTGAAACTATAATGTCAATTTACCAACAAATGAACGCGTTGATAATTAAAAGACCCCCCCTCCCCCCAACTAACATACACGCTATGTATTATATTACCATATGTTGCCTCGACCGTGGACAGAATCGTTGAGGTAATTACACACGGGGTTTAACCACCATAGGAAATACATGCGTTAGATTCCCCGTGCAGCCGAAGATTATATCTGCACATGAAGTCGTAGATGGCGGGAGGGAGGTCCGAGAATCCACAAGGAACAAAGCGGCATCTACGTCTTACCACCTGTGGCGGATATCCGCCCATCTTCATTAATGAGATAGAATGAGGAAGGTGGAAACTTTAGAAACAATGTCTGTATTTGCATGGAGGGAGAGTGGGAACACTTTTAGAAAAGAACCTCATTTTATTGGCTGGGGCCAAATTCCTGACCTCCTCGTCGCCGGAAATCCAGTCGATTGCGAGTCTAAAACGTTTTGATCCTCAAACTGGTTTCCTGTCCTCCCTGCAAGCTAGTTTGGGTTCAGTTTAGTTAAAATTAGTCTTTCTCAAAATTTGTTCATAGATCAGCTAAGTTGAGAGCAGTCCAAACAAACTATTACCGTATTTCTTCGATTCTAAAAGGCATATTTTTTCCCCCTTTGAACGTCTCTAAAAACGAGGTGTGACCTAGAATTGCAGTTCTTTTTTGACCAACGCTTCCGATGGCTCAGAGGACCATATACTATGGGATAGTGAAGATAATATGTCTCGGGAGACCATATAATATGGGATAGTGAAGATAAAAATGGCTCAGAAGACGATATACCCTGGGAAAGTGAAGATAAAGATGGCTCAGAGGACGATATACCATGGGAAAGTGAAGATAAAGATGGCTCAGAGGACGATATACCATGGGAAAGTGAAGATAAAGATGGCTCAGAAGACGATATACCATGGGATAGTGAAGATAAATATGGCTCAGGAGAATCAGACTGATACTGATTCAGATAAAAATATACTAATGTTGTTAATAAATTTAATTCTGTAGTAAAAATACTTCTTATAAATAAAGTTTTTTTTTATTTTTATTTTTATTCATTCTCTTAGAATCAAAGCTTTCTTCCATTGGTGGTACTGAAAAATAAGGTGCGTCCTACAATCGATGGCGTCTTAGAATCGAAGAAATACGTCTTCCTAGCTCTAGTAAATTATTTCAATATTTGCATCTGAAACGGAATATGAGACCTTTAAATCAAACAAGCAAATTAACTTTAAAGAGTCTTAAAATTAGTTGTATCTGAAAATCTTAAATTTTCAGGAAAATACATATAAATAACACAATAGTTAAAAATAATATGAATCTTATAAATGTTGTTAGAGCTACTTTCGCGTCAAGTCATGTGATCTGCGTTTGTCACTTTCGATGGAAAGAATCGAGACCTAGCAAATCTTATTAGTTATATAGTAAATTGTTATCAATAGCGATAGCAAGTAGAAATTTTTGTATTTTCTAAGCCACTCTTCCTTCCTATCTTGTCCTTACGGTGTTAACACTTGTTGGTATCTCGCCAACAATCAATAGAATGTGTAGTTACAGGCATAAAGTGGGCAGTTGACAACTGCGCGAATGGTGTGTTGGAGAAATAATATTGCAATGATTATGATGTTACCGAACGGTTAGCATTATGTCACAAATATACAACAAAAAAGAAGGGTATTTTGATTGGCCCCATCATAGAATCAAATTATATGTCCAATATGTAGCGGACCGCGCAACTTTTCTTAGGTCTGTAAAAGAGTTATCTTCGTATTTCTTGCTGCCGTTAATGTCTTTAAGCACTCTCCCCAATTAGCGCAAGTTATATTATCTACTCCGTGACGAGGTAAGCACTTCTAGTGAAACTTTCTGGTTCTACTCGGCATCATTACTAACATTGAAACTATAATACTTTAGTGCCAAAAAGGATTTACAGTTTCAGAAACATTCTCAAAGTGATACTTTTTGTCCTTTGGGCTAGGTGACCTCCAATATAGTGGGGAGAGAAAAAAAATTGCTGGAATGAATGAGAAAATTTTAAACACCAACCAAACTTGATATTTTCATTATTTTTGGAGAAAGCAACTTATGACTCTGAATACACCTTTATTAAATATTTACCAAATAGGCCTACATTATATTGTATACTTAAATCACAGGTCCCCTTGAACTAAGAACAATGGAAATAAGTCCTTTCTATGTCCTAGCTTGAACCGAGCGAGTTCTCTTTTTAACTTTGAGTGACAGTTTAATATCCTCGGGAAAAACAGGAAAACTTGCAATAATGCTTAAATTCCGAGATTCTAGAAAAATTAAACTCAAAATAGGATTGAATTTTGATATTTCTCGGAATTTACACTTGTTAAGAGCCATTATTCAAAGGCGTAATCAAACTTAGCAGAATTTTCTTTTACATTTTTAGAAATATCACACTGGCTTCTTGACATTTTTAGCACTAATACAATTGCCAACTCGACTTGTCCGGTAAATAAAAATTATGTTATATTCTTTTAGAATAAAAAATGACACCTGGACACGGGAATATAACCCAGGCCCTTTGGCTTAGTACGCCAATGCTCTAGCCAAGTGGTTCAAAAACCCAGGATTGCGACCCAAATTAGGGTAGCAAGAATTTTTTCTGAGGATCATGGAAAAGTCCCAAGAAGAAATTAATTTATCAAAAAAAATTAAATATTACAATTACTTATTAATTGTGAAACTCATGCATTATGAAGTATTATTGAAATACTGTAGCAAAATGGTGGGAGAAAAAGTTCATATCGGAAAATGTTCCTGGGAAAAACTCAGAACATTGACACCCAAGGAATAGAATGCATTAATTAGTAAAGGTATTTTTTTATAATATCAAAGTACTAGCATACATGGTCTATCGCAGATGAAGGAACTCCTAAGTTAGTGACTCATTCAACCACCAAGCATTCGTATCGATACGTGAGTGTTAGAAGATAAACTGTAATCATTGTTATTGTTTTATTGTAACGTCATTGTTATTGTTTTATTGTAACACATTTTATCAAATTTCTGTTATCAACTTACGTTCTTAGGGTAGATTAAAATTACGTTTAACTTTGAAAGTTATAAAATTTTACAAAACGAAATAAATTGATGATTATCGTAGCTCAAAGGAAATAGTATTTATTAGTTCACTTTTCTAAACATCTTTGGTTCGAATACTGTGCCCGGTAGTCAATGTATAAAAATGCTTTTAATTTTAAACGTTTTAAATAAAATAACGAATGAACAAAAGGTGCTCATTCTTGGGGACAACTTGAAAAACGCGGTAAAGTTTCTAATGCAAATATAGTTTGTCACCAACCAATCACCTAGATTACTTTAAAACCAATGTAAATACGCAAATACAAACTCGTCTAGACTAAAACATTGTTTCTTTCCCGCAAAATTAAAGCATATAGTATAGTTCAATAATTCTATAAATCCCAGCAGCCAGCAATTTGAATATATATCAGCCAGAAAACCAACTCATAGGGATGTAAAAAAGTATCGATATTTTTCTTTCGATATTAGTATTTTTTTTACTCGATACTTTTTATCTGATACTTTTACTGATATTAGTAATCACACTCTGGTATCGGACTAGTATCGAAAGAAACAAATTTTTTTTCTATCCCCACTCATGCTTAAATTAAATGTTTACTATGGTTAAACAAGGGTCCAAAATAGATTGAGAAAATATATTACTAATAATATTTAGCTATTAAATAAGTTTCCATCAGCTACATTTTCATAGACATTTTGAGGGTAAAACCTTTTATAATATCTATCAGACAATATTATCTATCATACCTTCCAAGCTTCAACACATAACATAGACGCGATAGACCTAAGTATGCTATAACATGGTTAAATCATTATAATTTTCAGTGTTTAAATAAATATAAAAATACAATTATAATCATGCAAAAGCTGAAATTATTACGTGATGAAAACGATATTTCTCTAGATTAAAATTTCTATACCAATACTTACTGCTATAGATATTTTTCTTTCGATACTAGTATGGTATCGATATTTTTCTTTCAATACTATGAATGAGTACAGTATCGATACTTTTCTTTCGATACCACATCCCTACCCACTCCTAAAAAAAACTAGTTTTAGAGTGTAAAAAAGCTAAGTTGGCCAATATGGTTCACTGGCTGCTAGCACTTACAGTCAAAAAGCCTTAGGTATTGAATAAAAGTTACACTACGAAAGAAGCTTCAGGCTGGATTAAAAGATACGAACTAGAGCTTTCCTTGCAGTATTCCTGTTTCTAGGTGTTCTGCTGATAAGATGGTGGTGTCACATTCGATCAGAGGATGCCCTTTGTGAAGAAGACTCTAAGCACAATTTCAGCCACTGAAATAAGGGGAAGGGATACTCCAGGTGTTATTTCTCTATCTATGGAACAGGCGAGATAAAATTGTAGTGATCGTACTTGGACATCTGAGGAAAAATGACCTAAAACCCTTAAATCTTTAAGTGGCGGTAGAAAAATAATTAAGAAACATGAAACTATAGTGGAATCGAATGTAAGGAGCTTAATGCGTGCAAAAAACTGACAAAACTTAACACAATTATTGCTTTAGTGGCCAGCCTGTATTTGGCCGTAATAGCTTAGCAAAGGAATCAATGTTTATTTTTAATTATAGTTTTTGTAGATATAACAGTATAGTTAGAGATAGGGTAAAATAACATTAATTTTCAGTTTTTTTTTAGCATTAATTATTGGAAATTTAGCGTTTTGGGGCATAATTTAGCATTTTGTAGCAAAATAGGTAAAAATGTCGATCGTCAATGTTTTTAGGGCCTATACAAAGGATTTATGATAAAAGCAACGACTAACGGAATGTGGCGATTTGCCGGATGGGCTGTGGAAGGCACAGGATGCAAGTAAAACCCGAGCTGAAGCACACAGCCGAGTGAAACTCAATGATTTTTTAATCACTTATTTCCGCTGAAAAACATCGTTTTATAGAAATTCTAGGCATTTTATTTAAATGCACAGCATTTTCAGGAAATTCGCGTCTATTTCGCTAAATAGAATAATTTAGCTAAAATTCTCTCAAAATCACGTTTTTTCGCGTTAATTCGCGAAATAAAAATCGCTTTATACACTTTCAAATGCCATGAAACGCAAAGAAAACTTATAAATACCCTATTTTCAACCCTTTTTTTTTCTTTTCGCGTTTTTCGCAAAAGCGAATTTACCCTATCTCTAATTATAGTGGATGCGTTGCATTGGTTATATTAATAAAACAGTATATATTTAAATTACTATTTAACATACTTATTTGCTTCTGGTCCTTCTCTTAATACATGGCACACGTATTGGATAGTGTGAGAGTGTCCATCAAGATTTTTTTTTTTGTAAATTCACAATATCAATTTCTTTGCTCCGTTTTAGAGGACCAATTGATAATTTCATGTTATTTAATTACTATTAATTACTACACCTTGTCTCCCATCATAACAATTAGACCCACGGCATTTACCCGAATGGACAATTTGATTCCAGAGAGTACTTGACTCGAGCGAGTTAAAAAGAAGAGTGACGTGTCCTCCTTCACTCGACTAAAATGACATTTTGAAAATTAGCCAGGAAAAAACTCTCCCATTGGTACTCATGATCACATTGGTCACATGGGCCAACCAAATGCTCTCCTGGTACCGTTATCCACCAGAATCCTTGGAGGTACCTTGTAGGGTCCAAAACAAGAGCTGCAAATAAACCGAACTGAAGGTTTTTATGGAACTATTTGTGTTGGGCTGAAGACTCTCACATTGCCGCTGGTTTCCAAGCCATCAGGTTATTGCTCTTCTTAAATACTCGGTACTGCCTATAGGATTTCTTAGCAAACATCTGTTGTTTTTATAATTGTTAATAACAATGGCAGAAAACTTGGTTTATAGCATATGAAACATATCTTTCTCATTCCGACCAAACTTAATAAAACCATTGTTTTTATTTTATTGGTACTTATGTTAGAAGAAGTTGAAGATAGGGATCAAACTAAATAAATAATATAAGGAACGCACTTAGATGTTATATTTACTTAATTTGATATTTATAACTTATTTTAGTCAATTGAATCCAGACAGAAATCAAGAATAAATAACGTGCAAGATGATTTATTTAAAGAAAGAACTCATTACATCATGAATTATTATAAAGTCAATTAAAATAATTGTATTTTAAATATGTACAACAGCACTTCTAAGAGATCATTTGTAAGATTTTTACAATCAATAAAACTAGAGAATTTATTTAATTAACAGATAAACAAGTAAAAAGTATTGTGTGATGATTAAAATATTGTAAGCAATAATAGGTTATAGGAATGATTGATAAGCAAAAATTCATCCTAAGCCGAGACCTGATGTAAACAAAGCCATGTGGAAGGAAGTCTATGCTCTGGTTTGCTACTGAACGGACTTTCAATGGTATCCTTTCACTAAATAGTTCCTCCTTTGTTTTGTATTTAACTTGTTTAAAATAGCATTAGAAAATTATTATAACCAAACATTTGCCTTCATTTGATTTAGAAATGATACTTTAAGATTTGCAAGCGCTATTCGAATTCCAACAAACTCCTGACTCCTGGTCCAGACCTTATCACATGTCAACCTCAAATCAGTAACTGTCAGTCGACATTTCATCCCGGCGGCGTTAAGTGATGGTTGTTGTTAGTGTTGAGTGTTTCCCGTCTATTTATGGCATTTGTTGAGTATGGCCCGAGTTTGGATAAACCATGCCGTGTTAGCAGCCACCGTGTTAGTTGCCACCTTGCAGAAAAACGTGTTAGTAGCCACCCTGTGGTGGCTAGGAAGAGAATGTGTACTATTTACAACGTATGTAGATGGTGTGCAGCTCTGGCGTACCTCCCAGTTGAAAAGGTTAGGTTAGGTTAGGTTAGGTTAGGTTAGCCACCTGCTAGCCTATATAGCGAAATTTGAATAAAAGAGAAGACATCAAAATATGTAAATAGTACACATTTTCTTCCTAGCCACCACAGGGTGGCTACCTACACGTAATCGTTGACTTGGAAAGGGCGCCTGTTAACCCTAGTCTTGAGGTAAGGTGGGCTACTTGCACGGGTGGCAACTAACACGGTGGCTACTTACACGTAATCGGATAAACATAAGACAGGAAATTTAAAAGTATTTAAAAAAATACAAAAATTCATTGTGAGCTACTTTGCTATGATACTGACTATACGTGATCGCGCATACTTAGAATATTGCACTAGTGTTCCACCAATCATATAGATCTTTCGCGTAGTGATATGGGAATGTTTGCTTACTTCCCGTCTCATGTTAGGATGAACCAATAATAAAGTATGAATAGGCATTTTGACTAGATTGTAGTTTATAATACCTTAAAAATGTTAACAAAGACAATTAATGTTTATATATTTTTAAAAAAATTAACATAAAATATTTTGAAAACTACCGTAAAATGAGTTGAGATTCTGTCAGGTTTTCGGGGTTTTATAACGTGCGAGCCAGAATAATTGAAATATAGAAATAAAATGTACACAACAACATTGCTGTACATCTCATTTTTCAGTTCTTGACTAAAATCAGTGGCATATTCTCTGGGTATGCTAGTCGTGCGCTGCAGACACATAATTATTTGCAAAAGATGTATACTTAAAAAATCAATATTTGTTAATTTTCCGATATATTGTGTTTTGAGTCATTCTTCTTCCAAGGGCTCTTACTCACCAGCAAACTCAAAAGGACTGCTGTTTGAAAAACGCAAGCTAACTTTCACTTCAAGACAGAACGGTCCTAATGAGTAATGACCTTGTCCAATGTCTATTTGACAACCATTCCCCCTCCCCCAAACCCCAAACATAACCGAGGGTTTTACCACCAAAGGCCTGCTATTGTGTTAGTTATTATTTTTTTCATTTTATTTTATTTTATTATGAGAGTGTGTGTATCTATTTAATTAATTATTTAGATGTTTATTATCTTACTAATTCAGTAACTTTTTTTTATAACTAGGTCGGGGTGTGTGTGTGCTTAATTATTAACAATAAAATAAATGGTACGGCGCACCGCACAGACTTTCTCTCTCTTTCTATAAACTCGTAAGATTTCTGAACGGAATAATGTACATTGTATCATCACCACTCCACATAAGAACACGCATAAAATAATATACAATGATATAGAATCAATAAGAAAAGAGGCGCATCTTTGTCCACCTAAGAGCATTTCAATCATTTTAATGTCTTCCACAAGGGTCAACACTTCGTATTAAAATTTCGATTTCTGGTTAAAGTTTTAACATTTTATAAGGTGTTGCACATCTTCAAGTCATCGCATTGATATTTAATTATTCATTTATACATTTTGACCAATAGAAAATGTAAATATTGACTATTGAGTCTAAAATGGAGATAGATCATTGCTATGCAAACATTTCTCCTAAGAGCTTTAAGGAAAAATAACATACTTTTTTTAGATACTTATATTTAATTACTCTATGGCATTGGAGAATTATTGCGTTAAGACTTAAGTAGTATATGTTTACAACTAAAGCTCACAAAATTGTATTAATATATTTGCAAATATCTCAGAAACTGTTGCTTTTATAAAAATATATGTCAAATAAAAGTTTTTTATTTCTAATAGTTCTACAATTTTGCAATGATAAGTAGTTTAGTTTCTCAAATAGTTGTGGAGATACGGAAATTAACGCTTCTGTAAAGTACCCTAAAAATCATTTTCATAGGAAAATGAAAATAACCAGTTATAATATTTGAATAACACATGCCTTGTTACAGATTTATTATCAAAATAACGTGTTAGAGCACCTTGTGAGCTAAAAAAATTTTATTACACTTTATTTCGCCTCAGTAACTCCCTTAAAGTTAGTTAGTTTTATAGTTACACGCAGCCATAAGCAAGAATAAAGAGAAGCATTTGTAAAGACAATTTTTTCTAGGTCCGGGGGTCATGCAGTACGTCGACAAACCATGTAAAATTTGAGGTTAGGTTGGTATTCTACGGTGGGCAACTACATTAAACTTTATAACATGTCAAAAAAAAGTATTTAAAAAAAAAATTCATATACTTGCTATATAGAATTTGGAAAGTTATTGACTTTTACAATCAATAGTTTCGCGATATATAATACTTGTTATTAGATAAAATATAATATGAATAATTTTGCTAATGTATTTATATCCTAAAAAGTGTTAACAAAAAATAATGTTTAATTTTAAAAAATTAACATAAAGATTTTTGCGAAATATAATGAGTGCAATTTGTGTTTGGGTATTTATAATGTTGCACCAAATGAAATATGTAATCAAAAATTGCGTACATCTCATTTTTCAGGAAAAATTGATTTCTGTATCTTTGTGCCCTTTATCAGTTATACTAAAAACCCTATTGTAATTTTAATGTGGTTTGATATCTATTCCAAGAAGACCACTCACCAGGCAAACCCTGTTTGAAAACCAAGCTAATTTCACTTCATAAGGGTCCAATCGGTAAGAATGATTGTCAATGTCTGTGAGAACAGACAACAGACGCAATATACCTGAACAATTTACAAAAACCTGCTATGATAGGTAGTTATTAAACTTTTTTATTCTATTAAAATTCGTGTATCGATTTATTTATTGATGTATTCACACATACTTTTTTTATACACTGTGATTATAGAAAATAAAAAATACGTATTCCGTCTGAGTTTCCAATAGTATTTAATCAACAGGCCTAAAAGCCTGAAAAGAGTTTGTGGTCACACGGTGTAGTGTGAATGGGCCACGGCCCCTTGGTCACGCTTTAAATTATATAAATATAAAAGTTTGAAAAAAAATCATTCATCAAACCGTTTAAGAACTGTGGCTAGAGAGAGACATATAGAATGTAAAATCCACTTTTTTGGGAAAGGGTGCATATAAAAAGTAAAGATTAATTATAATATCAAGGTCAAAAAGGTTAAAATTACAATACTTTCTCTTTAGATGAGAAAATAAAAAAGAATAACTCTTATTTAAATTAGTATTATGGTATTTTTTGGCAAAGTAAATATAGCCTTGTTTCAATAGATCGTCCAGTATAATTATCTAGAGACAGTAATATCAATTACTTGACTATTGTCGTGGGATATTGGAGGCTGAGAAACACTAAGGGAATAAAAAATTGTTCTAGTCAAAAGCCGTAATGTCCATGAAAAATATTCAAAAACTGTTGAGATTAATATGTGTAGAAAGCTAAAATAGATATACTAAACCAATATTTTAGTAAGAGTTTTGGCTATAATGTGTTTTGCTATAAACGCAACAAATACCGACCTGAACTACCTCGCATCCCTTTTGAGAAATAAACCAATTATGTATTAGAATTATGGTCGGGGATAAAGATGTCAAAAGCTACAAAAAAACCCAAATGTGAGACATTTTCATGGAAAGACACAGATTCGTTTTGTTATGTGATAATTTTGATGGCCGTAGAAACCTAGAGAACCTTTGCTCAAGAAGTATTGAAATAGCTAATATAGTTCCGACCCTTACATAACACTCAAAAATAAAATTGATAATAATATAACGAGATTTTGGGATGAGATGTCCCAAATAAACTTTACTTATTCATCACAGCTGTGTTTATCCCCTCAATTTATTAGTCAACTAGAAACATGATTTGATTTGATTCATACATTCACTTCACAACATAAACAAACTCAAACCAAAAGTAAACGCACTGTTATATACTATAAACATGATTGTTATGGATACTATTGAAACATCCAATTAATACGATGAGCCAATAAGTGTGTGTCCAATTTGTGCACCGTACTTGGAGAACAATTAAACACAGCAACAAATACATCTAGTTGATACAATAGTCAAGCACACGAAAACTACAACTGATGTATAATAATGTTGTGTTTGCATCGTAAATGTCAACCAGGAAAGACCCAGAAAGAAAGTCGATTAGCAGATGAGTTGTTTAATCAACATACAAGTAGATCAAACTACTAAATAACAACTGGACTTTAGAAGGCAGGCAATTGGACGAAAATCGTTAAGTCGTTAAGGTAGAATTGGAAGAAAGTATACAATTGGAGGTGACGTGGTGGTCTAGGGGTAAGATGTCAGACTTTGTGCTGATGGTCTGGGGTTCAATCATCGGTCCCGGCACAGATTTATCTGATTGCCAAACCCTTCCTTCACCTCTGACAAAATGTGTATTAAACACAACTTGTGAATGTGAGGAATGCCAGCCCTCCACCGTGGTTCGGATTCCACGTTAAACTTTAGGTCCTCATTTCATCCCACAATCACCCTACCATTAACCCGAACGGGTAGTAAGACCGGTCTAATAATAATATACAATTGGAGGAAAGTCACCCAGATAAAAATTTAGGTGGGTGGGGGCCCTAAACAATTGAAGGGATGTCACTAAAGTATATTTTTTAGAAGGCAGGCTGAAAGAATATAGACAATTCTAAGAAAGTCACTCATTTAAAAGTGGAGGAAAGTCACTCGGGTAGAAATGGAAGACGGCAGACAATTGGAGGAAAATATCTCAGGTAGGATTAGAGGAAAGTTGCTAATGAAGAGATGTATTAGAATAGGCTATTGGCATGATTACTATTAGCACTCTAAGAATGTGAGAGATTAAAGTAATTAGGGTGGAAGGTGGTGTTAGTCGGTTTATTGGTTGGTATTCTGTAAAAAAAGAATGACAGGACAACCATCAACTTTCGATACTCATGTTTCATGTAAAATCGTAAAATTTCTTGAAGGGAATATAATGTACATTCATTTAAATATCATTGGAGCTCCTACTATAACATGAACCATAATGCAGTAAAATATAATCCAACTGATTTAATTCAAATAAAATAAAGAAATCTTAGTAATAAATAATATTCAAAGTTTATTATTGTTGCCAAAGTTGGGTTTAACATCTTTTTAAAATTTCGAAAATTCTTATGTTAATGTAAAATTTAAACTATAATTAAAAGTTGTTGTTTGCGTTTTCAAGTCATCGCATTGATATTTAATTATT
Organism: Timema podura; assembly: GCA_033556935.1. Classification (NCBI taxonomy): domain Eukaryota; kingdom Metazoa; phylum Arthropoda; class Insecta; order Phasmatodea; family Timematidae; genus Timema; species Timema podura. The sequence continues at coordinate 46,099,216 of JAVRXN010000008.1, read as the reverse complement.
CATTTATACATTTTGACCAATAAAAAATGTAAATATTGATTATTGAGTCTAAAATGGAGATAGATCATTGCTATGCAAACATTTCTCCTAAAAGATTTAAGGAAAAATAACATACTTTTTTTAGATACTTACTTATATTTAATTACTCTATGGCATTGGAGTATTATTGCGTTAAGACTTAAGGAGTATATGTTTACAACTAAAGCTCACAAAATTGTATTAATATATTTGCAAATATCTCAGAAACTGCTGTTTTTATAAAAATATATGTCAAATAAAAGTTTTTTATTTCTAATAGTCCTACAATTTTGCAATGATAAGTTGTTTAGTTTCTCCAATAGTTGTGGAAATACGGAAATTAACGCTTCTGTAATGTACCCTAAAAATCATTTTCATAGGAAAATAAAAATAGCCAGTTTATTTATAATCTTAATCAACGCCTAGATACGAATTTTAATCAAAATCGTTTAAGCAGATTTTGAGAAAACCAAATTTTTCTCTTTTCGTCCTTCAGTAAACTACCCTTAATTTTAAGTTTTTATAGACACACAGACAGACGGCATTGCAAAGACTATTTTTTAGGGTTCGGGGGGTCATGAGACGTCGACATCCATCAACATTTCAAGTTAGTTTTTTTTTTTTTACGGTCGCAATACTTAAACTTTTAATGTCCAAAAAGTTAAAAAAATTCATATAATTGCGTATATATTGAAAGTTATTGATTTTATAAAAATATGTTTCGGATAAAAATATCTGTATTATAAATATATATACATATTTGTAATGCTAAGTAATTTCATATCTCAAATAGTTTCGGAGCTATTTAAAAAAATGTTAATTTACGCATCAGACCGGAGCCCTTAAAGCCATTTTGCCGATATTGAGGGTAGCCATTTTGTTTGGAATATTTATTAATGTTTATAAATGAAATTTAATCAAAATCGTTGGAGCCGATTTTGAGAAAATCGACTTTTTCTCTTTTTGCCCTTCAGTAAACTACCCTTAATTTTAAGTTTTAATAGACACACAGACAGACGGCATTACAAAGACTATTTTTAAGGGTTCGGGGGGTCATGAGACGTCGACATCCATCAACATTTCTGGTTAGTTTTTCTTACGGTCGCAATACTTAAGCTTTAATGCCCAAAAAGTTAAAAATATATATATAATTGCGTATATATTGAAAGTTATTGATTTTATAAAAATATGTTTCGAATAAAATATTTGTATTTTAAATATATATACATATTTGTAATGCTAAGTAATTTCATATCTCAAATAGTTTCGGAGCTATTATAAAAAATGTTAATTTACGCATCAGACCGGAGCCCTTAAAACGATTTTGCCGAAATATTGAGAGTAGCCATTTTGTTTGGAATATTTATTTATGTTCATAAATGAAATTTAATCAAAATCGTTAGAGCCGATTTTGAGAAAATCGACTTTTTCTCTTTTTGCCCTTCAGTAAACTACCCTTAATTTTAAGTTTTAATAGACACACAGACAGACGGCATTACAAAGACTATTTTTAAGGGTTCGGGGGGTCATGAGACGTCGACATCCATCAACATTTCTGGTTAGTTTTTCTTACGGTCGCAATACTTAAGCTTTAATGCCCAAAAAGTTAAAAATATATATATAATTGCGTATATATTGAAAGTTATTGATTTTATAAAAATATGTTTCGAATAAATTATTTGTATTATAAATATATATACATATTTGTAATGCTAAGTAATTTCATATCTCAAATAGTTTCGGAGCTATTATAAAAAATGTTAATTTACGCATCAGACCGGAGCCCTTAAAACGATTTTGCCGAAATATTGAGAGTAGCCATTTTGTTTGGAATATTTATTAATGTTCATAAATGAAATTTAATCAAAATCGTTAGAGCCGATTTTGAGAAAACCGACTTTTTCTCTTTTTGCCCTTCAGTAAACTACCCTTAATTTTAGGGGTAGATATCCAATTCCAAAAACCCCTCGGGGCAACCCTATGAAAACCCTAGATATCAAGTTTCAGCTCAATCGGTAAAATAGTTTAGGCTCTAGTTGGAGGTACAGACAGACAGACAGACAGACAGACAGACAGACAGACAGACGGAAATTCAAAAACCACTTTTTCGGATTCAGGAAGTCATGAAACGTCAAAATTCATCAAAATCTCGAGTTGGATTTTTTTGACGATCACAATACTTTCTCTACCTGTAAGATAGAGAGAAAGTAAAAAGGACATACAAGGGACAAACTTATCATACATCTCGATACATTCATGTGGAAGTTCAAATGTAAATTTAGTTATATTCCTGTGAATGGTTGCCATCCATTACTAATGATAATTTCATTCATTTAAATATCTATTTTTTGGATATATATATATATATATATATATATATATATATATATATTTATATATATATATACATTTTGTTGTCGACCATTTTTAATAGTGCCAGTGCAAACGATATGAACCTCCATCTGATTTAATTTACAAATAAAACTAAAGAAATACTAGTAATTAAAATATATATTCAAAGTTTATCATTGATGCCAATCAGTCTTGGGTTAAATAACATTTTATCAAACAAAATATCAAGAACATTACACTTATTGTATAATGTAGAATATCGTAACTAAAAAAAGCTAATCAAATTAAAAAGTATGCATTTCGTTAGTGCCGTTTTCATTTAACATACTTCAAAAAACTAATATAAAATCATCTTTATGAATAGCAAAACAACATTGTATATCTTTAGGTTTTCTTGGCTAGGCATAGCTATAGAAATTGTCTTTATTCCGATAACTTTTATCTCTCCAAACCCTTCTGTAAATATTGCATGTTTAGTACCGAAACGAGAGTGCTGCTTTCTCTCGAAAAAGATTTGTCATTACTATTCTGTGCGAAGCCTCAGTTACTGACGAGCTGTACACAATAAACATAGGCCGGGATTATATTTGCATAACAAAACATAATATTTAAAAAAATTGTTATATTAATATTACAATAACAATGGTTATTATTAAAGGGGTAGTAATGAGAAGGGATATCTTGAGGCAATGCACCCACATCAGATTGGAGAGAGTAAGGAAGCCTCAATGATAAATCACATGTGTTGGACAGCGAGCAGAACCAAAAACTCTTTTGTCACCCAAAATATTTTTTTTCCGACACTGACACCTTAAATCACGTGATCACCGGTGCAGGTATAGCATTTTTTACTTACTTATTCACTGTCTTCACCAGGGAGCTTGCGATCATTTTAAATGCTAGAATAGCCTAATTATTCATTTAAGATTATTATAAAATCATTTAATAAAATAATATACTAATAATAAGCAGCCATAATGAGCATCATCGTTTCCCAATGAGCATCATGGTTAACCAAGCTATGCCAACACATGTTGTTTATCTTAGTATAGCACTCCTGTACAGGCGATAGTTCATCCTTTGATACTTAGATATGTAATAACTAACAGCAGTGCTGTGGATCCCTTTAACATAATATTTACTTTTTGTGGATTTTTTTACTGCCTATACAAAATTAAAAATGTCTATCATATTAATATTTTTTGTTTATATTAATTTAGTACTCTTGAGAGCCCCCCCCCCCCCACTACCCACCCCCCACACACACCTTCTATCAATCTCCAAGAACCCTAATTTTTTGATCTCCAAACTTTTATATTATCTGGGATGATCAATCCTTTTATCAATTTACCAAGTTTAAATTTTCTTTTCCTCACTGAAAGGTAGATTTTCTAATAATTTTGGAGACATTTCAAGCTACTGCCCCCTCCCCCCCTTTATCCCAAACCAATTTGATCCCACATTCCAATTTTGAAATTTTAAGACTTATTCGATAACTTATATGGTTCTTTTACGTTCTTGCCTAATTTCAATTTTCAAGTTTTTATTTTTCTATTTGTGTGGAAAGTTTTGAGACCCCATTTTTTGGAAACAATTTTGAAATTTAAATTGTCAGTATTTTCTATATTTGATTGATTGGGGCTGTTGTCCTAACGGCTTGGAAGTATTTAAATTTCCTACCAAACTTAAAACCCTTTTAATATTAGTTTTTGAAATTCTTAACTCCCCTTTAGCAAAGATCTTAATTTTCAAATTAAAAAAAGTATATTTTCTAGTTATTTGGGAGATTAATATTTTATAGCATAAATATTAAAATATGTGTTATTCTATAGTTTGGGAAATTCTTCTCATTTCCCATTTAACCACCTTCACACCCACCCTTCCATTTTGTAATTTAAATTTTAAAAATTTCGGGCTTTTAGTGTATTCTTCTTACCAGCTAGTCAAATTTCAATGGCTTACATCACCGATAAATGATTGGTAATTTCCATCCCTGGCCATTTCCCGTACCCCATTTTGAATTTTAAATTATCACTATTTTCTGGTTATTTGGGTTTAAAATTTAATATTTGATGAAATATATAAACTTTCTACTGTACAGTACTTAAGAAAGAATTTTTTCTTATTATTATTTTGAGAAAAATACATTTCGTGTTTGGCAATTGCTGCCACGCACTTGAAGAGAAGGGAAAGTACGGGTAATTTCTAAGTGAACACATTGGTATGGGGTTTTTTGTTCACATGAACGATTTCTACCGCGCGGTTTGCCGATGTATGGAGTGAATCAACAACTACAAAAAATATTAGAAGCTCCAGTAACTTGCTAGTGTACACCTAAGGATACAACAAAGGAAAAAAAAATCTAAGACTGTTTGTGTTCACCCACTATATTATTATTATTATTAGCACCCGTCTTACTACCCGTTCGGTTATACGCACTTACGATAATGTGAAATGGTAGGGTGATGTGAGATGAAATGGAGACCTACAGTTTAACGTGGAATCCGAACCACGGTAGAGGGCTGGCATTCCTCACATTCACAAGTTGTGATTAATACACATCTTGTCAGAGTGAAGGAAGGTTTGGCAATCAGATAAATCTGTGCCGGGACCGAGGATTGAACCCCAGACCCCCAGCACAGAAGTCTGACACTTACCCCTAGACACCAGGTCACCTTCACCCACTATAAACAGTTGTGCGATTGATTGAGGGTGCATTTCACCTGTTATTTAATAATTTAGGCAGCACACACCTTTGATATGAGCATTGCCGCCACCACCAACCGCGGAGAAGACGTCATGGAAAGAGTGTTGGAATCAATCTGTCTTGCGATATTGTTATTTAAAAAAAAAAATAGCTTGACATGACCGCCCTAGTCTCATCCATAGACGGCCGAGTCTTATACAAGGTAATAGACATGACAGGATATTTATCAAGCAAACAAATAACATTAAAATAACAAATCAGTTAATGGGAACCAAGCAAGGTATATACAATCAGCAGCTACAGAACACAGCCAATATTCCATACACAGTCCAAAGTAGGACGGTGAAGATTTCCGCATATATTTTGGCATAATCAGTAGATAAGATTGTGGCGTGAGCGCCTGCTAGTTAAAAAACCGGGCGAAGCCCAATTATGTAATAATTTCTTAGCATAGGGTAAGTGCGATTCAGTATTAAAGGCCTGGTTGAAGGTGCCGGCGCTGAGCCAATGAGTCCTAAGCCAGATGAACGTACTGACCCTTGGGTAAAGTACCTAAAGGTTGTACATATTATCGACATAAATAAACTATCAGACACGTGCCATGCCTGACGGCAGAAAGTTCCACTGGTTGAGAGCCAAAAGTGGTACATAATATCAACATAAACAAACTACCTAATTAGGTAAGACTGCCTAGCCTAGAACTGACTGAAGAGCCCCTTCCCCTTCTAAACGCACCGCAGATTATACGTGGTCTAGCGGGCTAGTGAGTGGGAACATTCCCACCTTAAAATGCGGGTCTTAAGGACCACGCAGAAAACAAACATACATAAAAGGCCCTACAATATGGTAGCCTAGCCATTCAGTCGTTGGAAATAACCTAAATCATGTCAGGCGAGAGTAGAAATTCCCCTCGGCTAGACACAAATACCTCCTAAACCAGCTATCAGGCGACCGGGCCGCCTATTCTTCACGGAGACCAATAAAAGAATTGGTACCCTAGATCTTCCTACGGTCTGGTCGCTTTCGCGGTGACATCGTCAAGTCCAGAGGTACTGAGGCGCTGGTTCGGTAAATAGACGTCAGAGAGTCACGATGTCCGTGCAGGCGTATAACAATGTGATCAAAGAACGAACAATCCTCCCCAGCTAGCCATGGAGTTTTATAGCGGCTGACGAAGATCATCATGGGAATGTAAGGAGGAAGAAGCCATCCCTTAGCTTGGGCCGGTAACGTCATCCTCGCCAACTAAGGTTCTGACTGACGGACGAAACGCCCGCCGCCTCCATCAGTTGATATTGTAGCATCAAAGAGTCAAGTGCAGTGTAAGTAAAACCACGAGGGCGGCGAGCCCATCCGATGGCGCTGTTCATGCACCCTAAAGTATCTGAGGCGAGGTATGTAACATATGGGAAATTATATTTTAAAGGACCAGCATAACTATATATAATTTTAGGAAACCATATTTATATTCTGTTTTGAGCAGAGATTAAATTTGCTACAAGAACGGGTAGTATTGGGCTGAGTAGATTTGCCCGTTACAACTTGAAGAGTGATACGGGTGGATACAAGATCGTCCCTCTCCAATCCTCTCTAACATTCATCCTAAGATACAATCCAGCAATAGGTCTAACATAAAGTCCTCACTCATGTCTGCTACACTGGGGCACCATCATAAGTTTAAAGAAGAAATTTCTGGTACCATTCAAGCTACCCATCTCGGTTGGTTCCAGCATGATGAAACCATATTTTCATCATCTAAAATATCATTATTCACTTAGCTTCATACACACAACACACACACACACACACACACATCATATAAACCATCTTATACACAAACATAATCATTATAGATAAATAAATGACTTCATATATATAATGTATCAATATATATTTACCATTACACATCATACCAGCCATCCATCCATCCATCCATCCATCCATATATATATATGCATACCACCATATATAAAAACCAACATATATATATATATACGTCAACACATGTAAATATTAAGTAATATTCACATATTTGTAAATAGCATCATATAAAATACAGTACACACTCTCATACATACAAAGCCACATACATCCACATGAATATGCCATTAGGCATACATAGCATCACACATTCAAACCAACGTACGTACATAACATCATTCATACATACATTCATACATACATCATCCACACATAATCAAACAAAAACACACATACCATCATACATATATATCACCATGCAAACAACCATACATAAAATATACTATTTTACATACAGTCCATTATGCATATAAATCATCATATTTCCATAAATTCATCTAATACATAAAGTTTATATAAATAGCTTGCACACAATACATACAATACATAAATCTATACATATATGGCACCATCCATATTTAAATTCTTTTTCAAATGAATACAATGATATATATATATATATATATATATATATATATATATATATAATAACTACAAATGTACTTAAATAGATAAACATATACAGGTAGAGAATATATATCATCCAAATGTGAATGGAAAGTACCATCACAGGACCAAGCATCAATGATTGAAACCATTCAAGTTAACAGCCATCCCCTGGCTAATTCCAATATGGTGGAAACATATCCAAGCGTACATAGATTCTAGTCAAGCTTGATACTAATACAGCATTTGTTCATCACCCCAACCCACCCATTATACCTATGCAGCCTTTGTTCATCAATCATTGATCAGAACCATACATAACACTTCCATTACATGAGCTTATACTTATTTGTTCAGAATCATGGATTACAACATTATGATGGATCTGACAATTCTAGTCATAGGTTTGCCAACCTCTTTCCCTACCGATGACGTCATACGCGTTACAAGGTGAGCTAATCCCAGTCAGACTATGTCCATACTTGAACACTTGATCATAGACATACATCATACGACCTTTAACGAGTTCATGATTCCTCAAGCTGAGCTCTGCTTCATTAATATCCTTCCCGAGTCTAAACAGGACTCAGCTCGCCTAGAGAAATGTTGAGAGGCTTGAAGACAGGTATTGATATAGAATGAAACAATGAAATATATTTTCTTTCTTTATCGCAAAAAAAAAAAAAATCTAGCATTGTAGCAAGCTTACTTTGTATTATTTAACAATGGTAAAGATTATTTATAAAATGATGCTATAGTATAGTCCGTCAAGACAACACTGCTAACTTTCAGGGTTAACTGAGTGTACCTCTAAACCTCATATTATTATTAGCACCGCGTCTTACTACCCGTTCGGGTTATACGCACTTACGCTAATGTGTAATGGTAGGGTGATTGTGAGATTAAATGGAGGACCTACAGTTTAAAGTGGAATCCGAACCACAGTGGAAGCCGTGCATTCCTCACATTCACAAGTTGTGATTAATACACGTCTTGTCAGAGGTGAAGGAAGGGTTTGGCAATCAGATAAATCTGTTCCAGAACCGAGGATTGAACCCTGGACCCTCAGCACAGAAGTCTGACACCTTACCCCTAGACCACCAGGTCACCCTAAACCTCATATACACCCTTCCAAACGCATCTGGAGTAATTGTTAAAGTAAATGTTTGGTTATTCAAATAAAAAAAAGAGCACTTTTTAAATTGATTACATTGCCCACTAAAGATAAATCATACGTGGGCTAATCTAAGCAGATCCCAAAAAGCAACCGTATTCTAAAATAGTTAATGCGTTAAAGAAAGTACAGAGCTACCAATCATGACGTTATAAACAAATCAAGCAAATTCAAAACACACAACTGAGATTCCTTTCAATAATTCGATTCTATTTACATGTGAATTCATAAATGAAGACGCTTCCTTGGAGGGAAAAAAAGAAAACTGCCCAAAGTATTTTTACATTTCATAAATTCTTTATTCAATATTCCCTGTGGTTTTCCCCTCCTAAAGAGGTGGGATTGATTTCCGATTAACGAAAAGTCGTATGAAAACGGTGGTCGGGATGGATGGCGGGGTTGGTGGAGAGGTGTGGGGGGTAGCCGGTTGCTAGACAGAATGAATTATACTCTAACACGCAAAGCGGATGAAGCGGAGAAGGGGCAGTGGAAGTTTCAGCTTTTTAACGAAAAAAAAAATCCATCATCTCCCTCTTCTTTCTAATTCTGCTTCTCTCTTATTACTCCACTAATATTTAGGTCAGCACGTTAGCACTGCCAGCCCGAAAACAACACAAAGAAACGAGGCAAGAGAGAAAGAAGACTTTATTAGATAATGAAGATTCTCCCCCCCACCCCCTCCTTGCTACTAGGCCCTTCTACCCCGGGCTTTATTACCCTTTCTTTAAAAGTGGGATACTACAGGTCATCCCTCGGGTGTGTTCATTTTATTCTATTTAACTACTATTCTTGTTCTACGGTAGAAAAGCTATGTCCAACCCAGCGTTTTCAAAGTGTGTTCCTCGAAGCCTTTGAGCTCCCCACGACCCCTTCAGGGAATTCCTGAGACTTAAGAATATTTGTGGGATTGGAATTTGAAATACAATTCAATCGAAACAAAAAATTGCAACATATTGACTGCTGAAGAAGACTAGCGGTTCCACCTGTCTCCTATTGGCCAGATATTTATGAGATTTGCAATTATGTCACTATTCTCACAGAAAAATGGTTTTGGATAAAATAAAACATAGGTTGTGTTTACCAAATTCGTTATGGTCATTAAATTGAAAAATTACACCTGCACACGAGAAATGAACATGGGACCTTTGACTTAGTACGCCAATACTCTAATCAGTGAGCTATCCAGGAATCCTCCCGAGTCGAAGGTGGCTGTGTTATTTGATAGCTCGAGATCTTAATTGATCACTCATATGTAGCTGAAGATTTCCACACGTCCATCACAGAACCTGTCTTAATATATGAGTGAATAATAACCGTGATCACGCGATGACTCATGAATAACTAAGTGGTTAGAGCATTGGCGTACTAAGTCAAAGATTCCGGGTTCAATTCTCGTATTCATGTATCATTTTCATTTAAAAGAATTGGATTTTTAGATGCGGATATAACCGTAACTAACAAATATAATAACTTGTATTTTTAATCCAACCAAATATTTTATTTATTTATCAATAAAATAGTGATTCAAATAAACCCATATTTACTAATTTCTCAAAGTTTTAAATTCTAGTGCGGTTAACATCAATAGATATGACCCAGTGAATTAAAATCTTTTTGAGGCCCCGTCATATTTTTTTAGGGGATTTAAGGTATCCAAAGGTTAAAAAGTTTTATAACCACTGATCCAACCCATTACATGGATGAAAACCTTGAAAAGTCACATCAGCAGTCAAAGTTAAATGTGAAACGCGGCCATTTCTAAATTATAATCGTGTTTTGGAAATACTATCTTTCTCCTGTAATTGTCTGTTTTTAATAAAGTACTCATCCTTCGTGTACAATTTTCCCACAAAAATACAAAACCTTAGAGCAAGGCCGGAACCATAATACCATTTCAAGAGTGGGGGGAGGGAGGGTACTTGGTGGCAGATAACTCCAACTGCTGGAGGGTATAAAAATTATAAGCAACAAACGCCTATGGAAGCTGTTTGTAGTGTTTTATTCTTCGTTACTTAGGACAGAAATTGAAACACTGTAAGTGCTATAAATTTTTCTATAATTTAGAAACTCATAGCGCCCTCTCCTTCTAAGTGGTAATATTTTCATTGAGCACTTCTTAAATTAAGATGTGATTTAATGTAACCACATTCGCTATGAGGCCTCTATTCAGTAAAAAAACACCATTAAGGTGGAATGGAAGACTACTGTTTTTTGTAGCTTTTATGGCAAAATAGTTTTTTTGGACAAAATAAATAAAATATTACTCCAGTACAAACATAGAATTTAATTTTCTTCAAATGGTAACCTCAAATTTTCTTGAATATCTGTCAAGGCTGTTCTGTAATTTAGCGACAACTTTGCATTTAAAAAGTTTGTTAGATAATGCCACCATCCTAATGACAGATATTCAGGAACTGATGATATCAATATGTGAAGAAAATTAAACTCTATGTTTGTACTGGAGCAATATTTGATTTATTTTGACCAAAAAAAGTGTTTCCATAGAAACGACAAAACACTGGCCTTTTCTCACGTTCCCTTCCGTCCCACCTTAAGTAGGTACAGCCTTAAGAGCGTTCGTGATAGCAGGTCCAACTCAGCTCCAGGCTCGCACGAGGTTTGGGAGGAAAAGGGAAAATAAAAGACCAAGATATGACAGAAATGTGTTCAGTGCATTCGTATTTGAATGATTACTCGACATTCTCCGCGGTGACGATGGGGGACAAAGCGACAAATTTTCTTGTTAATAGCTACAGTATGTCCCTGTTATGACAGAATGAAGATTTTTCCACAATGATTATCTATGAAGCAATTCAAAAACGGTCAAAAACGGCCCTTTCAATGCAGTTTTTATCCAAATATAATTTAAAATTTCAACAATGTTCAGCATTAGGAACTTCTATTAACTCCTTAACTCCATTGATGTTTAATCATAAATTATCCACGTGCAATATTGTTCGTGTAAATTTACGATTGCTAGCTGAGTGTATCACAGAGTTGAATGGCATGTGATGCACGCTCTTAATTCAAGTGCCTCGAGTCTAACACTAGAATTACGCGTTAGGCCATGCAACAAACTATGCAGGTATAGTAGTTAGAAGATGGAAAAAAATCTGTTTTCCAATCATCTATGATCAAAGTTTGTAGAAACTACGGAATATCCGTACTTCCATAATCTATATTAAAAGTTTGTAGAAACTATGGAATAGGCATACTTCTATCATCTATATTCAAAGTTTGTAGAAACTATGGAATATCTGTAGACCCATAATCTAAATTCAAAATTTGTAGAAGCTATGGAATAGGCATACTTCTATCATTTATATTCAAAGTTTGTTGAAACTATGGAATATCCGTAGACCCATAATCTAAATTCAAAATTTGTAGAAGCTATGGAATAGCCGTACTTTTATAATCTATGTTCAAAGTTTGTGGAAACTATGGAATATCCGTAGACCCATAATCTAAATTTAAAATTTGTAGAAGCTATGGAATAGCCGTACTTCTATAATCTATTTTAAAATTATTATTATTATTATTATTAGCACCGCGTCTTACTACCCGTTCGGGTTATACGCACTTACGCTAATGTGCAATGGTAGGGTGATTGTGAGATGAAATGGAGGACCTACAGTCTATTTTAAAAGTTTGTGGAAACTATGGAATATCCGTAGACCCATAATCTAAATTCAAAGTTTGTAGAAGCTATGGAATAGCCGTACTTCTATAATCTATGTTCAAAGTTTGTGGAAACTATGGAGCATTTGTATTTTTTGACATCCCTTCCCATACCAGCCGGAAGAACTGGGGATGTTTTTTCACTGGTAGCCAAGCCAATGTGGGTACATTTACTCTAAAACCTACCGTCTTCATCCCTAGCTCACTAACGTAACTAAATATGTACATCCCAGACGGGTATTAAGACGTAAAACAAGAACAGATTAAGCCACAGCGCACAATCATTGATGTTTGATCGCTGGGCTATCAGCTTAGAGTCAAACACACTAACCACACAGCCATACCAAGGTTACGATTGCGCTTTGGTAAAAAAAAAAAAAAAAAAAAAAGAACACTTCATTCAGATATGCGTGAAGGCAGACCCTCAACATTGGCTTCGACTATAGTGTCCGTTTTCGATTCCTCTTAGTAGCGTTCTTGTGTCTGTAAGTTACCGGAAATTGTCTTAAGGCCCCCAAACCGTTCTCGATATTAATTATTCAGCGCACTTCTATCGACTATGTGCCTCATTGACTGACAGGACAATCCAATTGCGTCGGCGGGTTTTCAGAGCTAAGATTGTTTTGAACTACATTTCAAGCCAGTACGAACAAGAGCTCAAATATTCATGGGACTCGGAGGAAGAAAAACCTAGAGATGATATATAAAAACCACAAGGGAAAGCGCATCAGTGGTTAGGTGGACTATTACGTGAACTCAGTCTGGTCTGGTTTCTTGGTGACAGAGTTTGGGGTTCGAATCACGGCTTGGTGTACTGATGATTTTTTCCTAAATAGTTTTTCAATCTCTCTCTCTAATCAAATGCAGGCACATATGCAATTCTGCGTGTTTTTTATACCTTATTATTATAAATATGCGAATAGCCTGGACAGTTAGTAAAACATGGTGACCGGTGCCGGTGGTCAAATGGTCTAAATCCAGGTTCACATTAGTATGGTATATTGGTTAGTTATTTCTACAAGTAGCTGGCTTGACTAGTCTACTTTCACAGACCCAGGGAATGCAGGTGTCTACACATAAGTGTTTTACCTTGGCCAGTATCAGTTGTGCCATCGTGAAAAGAGGCTGAACGTTTTTGGTGGTAGTTTTCCCTGTTACTAAAAAAAAATGTGTTTTCCCCTGGCCAGGACCAGTTGTGCCATAATGGTGGTAATGTTTCCTGTTGCTCAAGAAAGGTTTGGCTTGAAAAAGCTCGGAATGCGTCAAACCTTTAGTATTTATTTCACTGGAAATATTTTCAAGGGCATTCTGGCACATCTGATTGTTCTTATAACTAGGATTTGTGATGTCCCACAAGCACTCATGGTGGCGGTAAAGTTCTAACAAACCTAACAGTCTCCTCTTCATATCACCTTTTCAATGTTTGTTTCAATTTCACAAACTTTAACCAAGAAGAAGGGGGGAAAACATGCAGGATTGATAAAAATATATAATATGAAAATACTCCTACAAAATGACACGTTCAATGTCTGAGTACTTAAGCAGCATTTACATTGGTATAGTAAGTGGATTAGTTACTTGTGCTACTAACTTGCAAGGTAGCTACTAACCAGGTGTAAAACACATAGGAAAGTACTAGTACAAGTACTTGTACCAGCAATGAGGACAGTAAAGTGAATAGCTTCCCAAGCTATTTACTTACCAATAATCTTCCCCCACCACCTGGATTCCTCACTGTCCCTTAAGGTCATTCGGACAGCAAGCTTCTCCTAGAATGAATAGGCTATAACATTTTGACAGGGAATTTGTAACATGGTTGATGGGGTGGTGTTGTTTTGTAAAGGGGGGGATGGGCAGTTGGAGTGGGAAAGTAAGCCGGGATTGCCAGCTATTTGTTCCTAACAGTGTTGTCATAGCACTACCTCTTTTTTTCCCCCGCTAAGGAACTTCACTGTTAGAAAATGAATTGTCACCGCATGGCTCACCCGGGAGTTGTGGCTTGAGTTTGAATCCTGGCTACTAAGATTCATAGAATATTGATAATTTAAAATAATGAACTTATTACATGTGTCGAAAAGTATTTATTGTATCGAATGCTATTAGGCCCATATTTATCAAATGTGTTTTTAGAAGAAAAAAATATGTACCGGTATTAATAAAAAATTTAATGAAATATTTGATTGATGAAAGTTTAAGGGCTCTTTTATTATTCTTTTAGCACCTTATCTTACTATCCGTTCGTGATATACTTATATGTACTAATTACGCTAATTAGTTAGGAATTAGGAAAGCTGAATTTAGAGGAAGTGCACTCGCATTAGCGTAGAGAGAGTGGGAAACAATTTATAATAAAACTACCCTCAGTACACCCAATCGTGATCGAACCCCGATTTATCTGTCTTAGCAATGGTCTAGTCTACGACGAGAGTGACGCCTTAGAGACCATGTTAGTAACGGAATAGGTTTTAGAGTTATTTATTTATAGTAAAAAAGTATTACTTTTCTTTATAATTATAATAGTTAACAGAGCTCATGATGAGCCCCTTATAAACTGTAAAAATGTTAGAATGCCACGTGCATAAGAAAGCAAAGTGATCGACAACCAGTTGGTTTACCAAATAAGAATATTTCAAAGCTTGAGTGTGTCAATTGATCGGCACTTTTGGGACCATGTGATAAGATATAAAACTGTTAGACATGAGAGGACCAGCTGGTATACAAAAGTCGAGATGGATTCAATGAACCAATTGACCGACAAGTTAATACATTGCAAACAACGTGTTCGACAACAAAATCGTGAACGGAAAATAATAAGTAAAATCTATGAAATATTATTTTTTAATATAATTTAAAACTCTAATAAATAAACACATTTTTGGTCAAATGGTCCAATGCGTCAATATCCTATTATAATGGATTGCCGGTGTTGAGGAGATTGAGGTTAGAATCTTGGTCATAAGTACAAAGGTATTTATTTACCCCTAAAATCTTATTCACTATCCTTCCACGCAAATGACTGCATATTTCCTTAAATTTTACCTTTCTCATTCCTTATCCTGCGTATAGCTCAAACTGGGAGTGAGAAGCTAAGGGAAAAAAATACCAAGTTAGTGGATTTTTTCTAGCACAGTGTCTTACTATCCTTTCGGGTATACGCTGATTTTGTGGACTAAAATCATCACTAGTAAGGCATCAGTTTTCTAAGTTTTTTTTTTTGGGTCAACCAGTTGGCTATCAATAATTTTGTTCGCATATGCATTTGTTCAACCAGTTGGTACAAGTCATGTCCTACTCGTGTCGGCCACTTGATCGACATTGCTCCTGCTGTCGATCACTTATGTGTCTTTCACCTTGTCCTCCCATGTCGACAAGTTTGTGATTGATCAGTTTGCCTGCACCCGTAACGAGGGTAAAGTAGTCAGTCTCATCTTATTTAGTCTGCCAATGACAAGGAGATCAAGGTTAGTATCCCAGCAGGATGTAATTAGGTGTTCGGTTCTACCTCTACGCAAATGCTGAAACATTTTCTAAAAATATACCTTAACTTGCCCTTCAAAATTAGTCAGGTGGAGTCCTACGCCTTAGCTCAGTCGGTACCGTGTCTGCCTGCTGAGCTAAGGGTCCCAGATTTTATTCCCGGTATGGTCGAAAAATTGATCATTTGTGAAATGTGGGTTTACCCTTTCATAATGATGAATTAACGGCTAGGGTCTGGGGGGGGGGGGGGGTTGTGTTTGTACTAAATTTAAGAACATAGAGTAATTAGTACATAAACGTGTAACCCGAACGGGTAGTTAGACGCGGTGCTAAGTTACGTGGATATCCCGGACGTGTGACATGATGTGAAGTAATGGTATAGAACAGCGGTTCCCAAACTTCTTGAATCGCGGAGCACTTTTCAGGAGAGAAATTTGTCACGGAGCACTATAGTTGCCTTGATGCTAAAGGCATGCGCACTCATTTTTTGCTATATTTACCTAACTGCAGATAAACATTAGGATTAAAATCATTACGCGTCTTGATGTACCAAGAGATGAGTTCCTCTGACACTTTTGAGTTGAAGAATAAAACTAAAACAGTAAAAATACTATCCAAGTGCCAAACTACTAGAGGAAGGAAAAAGAGACAAAATAAATGTCACAACTCGTCACTCAGGTAGTAAAACGTGGGGTGAGTCATTAGTCGGAGACCGGGGTATCCCGACCCTTCCTTGGTCGGTTGGTCAGTGTTATTGGTAGGTACAGTCAAAACAAGAAGTTTCAGGAAATGGACATGGCCAATTTACGTTTGCATTGATCAACGCCGTGCAATTAATAAAATAAAATAGTAGAGTTGGACTAATAAACCAAACAAATTTGAAATAGTGACACTATGTACTACAAAATGATATAAAAACAAAGTATCGGGGTATAAAACAAAAAGTACTTATATAAGATCAAAAATTATGTAATTTTACAACTATTAATAGCTTATAAATTAAAAACTAATTTTATTTAAAATATTGTAAGTACTTCATTGCATACACTTCATATGAATGTCTAGCTAGAATAAATTTAATCTCCATACATTAACTACTTTACCTTAAAATTAGTACGTAAAATGGATAAAATAGTAAGTTTGACTACTTATAATTCGAGAACTGTAATAATTTGAAATCATTGAATCAATATTTATAACTTATATTCATACACTTAGTAAAATAATGCAATAAAATTTTGATGGTCGAATGACCTTAATCTACCCCATGAAATAGCCCAATATAAACACTTACTTGTCTGTATAGTCTAGCTAGTCGGACAGTGCACGTGACATTTTGTACGAATATATATTTTATTTAGAGATTTTTGTTTATCCTGCGTATTTTGTTTTATTATTCGTGTTTAAAGCTATGAAATTGTTGCTATGAAGTTAAGCGTGATTTCTAGCTTAATCAGAACTGGTTTTGTATCTCTAAAAGCTGTGTCAGACCTCTGGATTACAGCTTAGATCAAGCTAAGCAAGGTTTCAAATCTTTCAGTTGTCAAATGAAGACACAACCTTCTAGGACAACATTGCTCCTCCTCAATCATATTATTTATTGATTTCTTCAATCAAACATTCCGAAATTTGTAAAAAAAAAAAAATATTTTTTTAGACGATCTCTTTACAAAATGCCTTTTAAATTACAGGCAACACGATGACACAACTGGTGCTAGCAGGGTAAAAACCACTTTTGTGTTAAGACAACTACTTGCCCTGAGTCTGGGAAAGTAGATTAGTCAGGTCAGCTAGTTGTAAAAGTAACTAACCCGTTTACTATACCAATGTAAACGCGGCTTAAGACTATACCGGCAAGCAAGTGTTTACATTAGGGTTGAGAGGGTAGTTTAGTTACAGTGAGGAATGCTAGTGATGAAGGAAGGTTAGTGGTTAGTAAATACCCAGGGAGGCTACTCATCTTTCTGTCATCACTTCTGGTACAAGTACTTTTCCATGTTGCTTACATTGGGCTAGCAGCTGTCTTACAAGTTAGTGGTACAAGTAACTAACCCATTTACTATACAAATGTAAGCGTGGCTTAAGGAATCACTATAGCAATATAATGGACTGGCAGTGACGAGGAGATCGGGGTTTGAATCCTGGTCAGGTGTACTAAATATTGATTTTACTGAATGATTTTCCATTCTCCCTCCAAGCCAAATGCGTGTATAATTCCTCTGAAATTCCACCTCCTTAAGCCCTAATAAATTATCGTAATCGGGTTCACATGTGTAAGATACGACGACTAAAACTAAAACAAAATCAAGATGTGTGGCGGGTGTGGGAACATAACGATTTTCAATTCACTTCAAAAGCCAAATGAACTGTGTAGTAAATTATTAATTGTATAAAACTGACATATTTAATTTCAATGAGCACTTAGTCTCATTACAGCCCACATTATAGGGTCCGAAACTAATGAGATAGTTCATTGTTCGAGAAATTTTAATTTTTAGATGTATCTTCAATCCAACCAAACGTAACTACCTATTACAAACCTGATTTATATACTCGTAGATAAAATATGAAGCATAGATAAATTAAGCGCGTGTGTAACAGAAATAATTTCTAAGGAGGGATCCATTATAATTTCACTTATAGATCTCCCCAGATTGGAAAACCACCCTGGAAATCATTCCATCCGTTTTTTATACTCAGTATCCCAGATTCGATTCTTGGCATGACCTAAAATTATATCATGGGGAAAATGTAGATTTCCCTTTCACAGTGATGAATTGAATTGGGGATTGAGAATAAGTATTTTCAATAATTAAGTTAATTTGTAAGTCGTGCGTTGATATAATTAGTTTATTTAGTAAGTGTTTGCTATACATCCGCCAAAAAACCTTCCTAGGCCAACAAGTCTACAAAATAAACAACTTGATATTAAAAAGGCAAACGTTATTTCAGCCGACACCAGACCTAATTAAGTAAAAACAATAATTTAAGAAATAATATCAATATTCACATAGTGTAACCAGCATCGGAGATCACGTGGTCTAACTACGGGTCTCCAAACCACGGACCGCCACAATTATATCCGGACAACCACAATATATATTCTATCCAGCCTGCCACAATATTATTCTATCCAGCCTGCAACAATATTATTTCTATCCAGCCTGCCACAATATTATTCTATCCAGCCTGCCACAATATTATTCTATCCAGCCTGCCACAATATTATTCTATCCAGCCTGCCACAATATTATTCTATCCAACCTGTCACAATATTATTCTATCCAGCCTGCCAAAATTTTATTCTATCCAACCTGTCACAATATTATTCTATCCAGCCTGTCACAATATTATTCTATCCAGCCTGTCACAATATTATTCTATCCAGCCTGTCACAATATTATTATATCCAACCTGTCACAATATTATTCTATCCAGCCTGTCACAATATTATTCTATCCAGCCTGCCACAATATTATTCTATCCAGCCTGCCACAATATTATTCTATCCAGCCTGCCACAATATTATTCTATCCAGCCTGCAACAATATTATTCTATCCAGCCTGCCACAATATTATTCTATCCAGCCTGTCACAATACTATTCTATCCAGCCTGTCACAATATTATTCTATCCAACCTGTCACAATATTATTCTATCCAGCCTGTCACAATATTATTATATCCAACCTGCTAAAATTTTATTCTAACCAGCGCACAACAAGATTGTATGCAGTCCGCCACAATATTATTCTATCTAGCCCACCAAAAGTTCTAGCTGGCCCGCAAAAAGATTATATCCAGCCCACCAAAAGAGTATATCAGTCCCACCTTAAGATTCTATCAAAAAACAAATTTATTGTTTCCCTTCATTATTTCATAACCATGAAATAAAGTTTACGTGTACAGTAGGGTGGAACGAAAATGGCTGAAAAACAAAAAATCACATTTTTTTTGTAATATTGCGGAAAAGCTGTCTATTCATCTAATCAATAAGAATGAAAAAACTGGATGGTATAGAACTATATCCTCCACTGGCCCACAAGCCTTGAATATTGTACCAGGTAGAACATCCATGCAACTCTTAGCTTATTTCATTTTTAAAACATTTAAATAGCTGTTTTACTAACGAAATAGCCCAGAGATCACCACGTGGAGGTGGTTGCATAACAAGCTTGACCCCCTTGCACCTCACCTCCAACCTTGCCAATCCAAAGGCCATTTATTTAGTGGTTACATATTGTGCCTTTGTATTGAATTTTGGCGTTATTTTAAGGGACTCTCACCTGGCACGAATGAAGCCATCTTTAGAGTCGTGGCCATAAATTGCTGAAGAAGCTTCTGATACTAGTTTAACACATCTTCCAACCGCTTTGGTTATGGCAAGGAAATTTGGGAAATTCTATATTAAAAGTGTCTTCTTTCAAACGTACAGAACTAACCATAGCGGCAAAATTTCCATCGGAATAGTGGAATATCAATGATGATTCGGTTATCTCACAATCTTGCCATGATATCAAATCTATGTAGTCTTTTTAATTTTAAAGGTAGGATCCGAAGAAACCTGATTTTGGTAGTTAATATTGGTTTGGATCTAGCTTTCAAAATTCTCCTTACTGCAAGCTCTCTTATATGTTCTCGATCATCACATAACATTTAGTAGAATAGTTTCAGGATGCCCCAAGTATCCATTTCGCTGAATAACAGGGTCGAGGATACGTTTTTGTTTATCTGTGAAATACCAGGACAATCTAACTAATTCTATTAAGTTCTGAACACCGTCCTTGAAGGATGGGTTGCATTTAATTCTGAACCAAACTTGGGTATCCCCTTTCACCACATATTCAACTGATATTTTGAGATCTTCAGATGGAGATTTTGTGCCAATATATAAACGAAGCACTCGATTGGTTGCTATCGACGATTTAGACTGACAAACTTTTCCAGGATATCTTTATGCTAATCTTTCACTGCAATTACCAGTAATTATGGCATGACATATTTCCAACATATACTTCTGATCTGTAATTAAATCTGTTTCATCAACTTCAGGTAGGTCTACTTTAATCAGAATGAAGTTCTCTGTCATTTAAATCATCTCACAGTTGGCCAGATTTTTACCAATATGTCCTGAAAATCACCATGGTCCTGTTGTTGGCCTATCTAGATGCTCAAATAGATATCGCAGTGGAATTTCATTTCCGTGTAGTTGGCAAATAATCCATTGTAGTGGTCTTCCACAATATTCTTCAAGTAACCTTATAGCTCCGCTTTGATGATCAGTATTGATAGATGTTCCATCACATCCAATAGCAATAACATGTGTCGTATCGAATTCATGACTCTAAGTAATGGGTAACACTTAATTTGATATTTGCAGTAGACCCAGAGCAAGGCGAGACATGTCCGATGTATTTTTCCCTGGTTCTTGAACTAGAACGTAATGTTCTTCTGTAACAATTTTTCTGTGTGATCTGGAAACCCTAGCTTCTGAAATTAGTCCTATCGGACACACCCGTTCTTTCACATGCCAAAGCAAGGGAAGGTAATTAAGATCCCATTTGGGTCAACTTCTTTCTTTTTAATGTCGAAAGTTCACAGATTTCAGGAGTTATCGAGGATCCACCACTTTCCTCCTTACTGCTTGTTCCTTCATTTGCTGAAATCTTATTAACTTCTGTTTTGTCTCCTTTATTATGATTAATGAGCCTAGCGCTTCTTTCTCATTACTGTTCTCTTTCTGTGGGATTTTGTCCGTTGCCTCAAGATCAATGTGGCCCATCACCTTTTTACTTTCTCTCTATCTTACAGGTAGAGAAAGTATTGTGATCGTCAAAAAAATCGAACTCGAGATTTTGATGAATTTTGACGTTTCATGACTTCCTGAATCCGAAAAAGTGGTTTTTGAATTTCCGTCTGTCTGTCTGTCTGTCTGTCTGTACCTCCAACTAGAGCCTAAACTATTTTACCGATTGAGCTGAAACTTGATATCTAGGGTTTTCATAGGGTTGCCCCGAGGGATTTTTGGAATTGGATATCTACCCCTAAAATTAAGGGTAGTTTACTGAAGGGAAAAAAGATAAAAAGTCGATTTTCTCAAAATCGGCTCTAACGATTTTGATTAAATTTCATTTATGAACATTAATAAATATTCCAAACAAAATGGCTACTCTCAGTATTTCGGCAAAATCGCTTTAAGGGCTCCGGTCTGATGCGTAAATTAACATTTTTTATAATAGCTCCGAAACTATTTGAGATATGAAATTACTTAGCATTACAAATATGTATATATATTTATAATACAAATATTTTATTCGAAACATATTTTTATAAAATCAATAATTTTCATTCTATACGTAATTATATATATATTTTTAGCATTTTGGACATTAAAGCTTAAGTATTGCGATCGTAAAAAAAACTAACATGAAATGTTGATGGATTTCGACGTCTCATGACCCCCCGAACCCTAAAAAATAGTCTTTGCAATGCCGTATGTCTGTGTGTCTATTAAAACTTAAAATTAAGGGTAGTTTATTGAAGGGCAAAAACAGAAAAAGTCGATTTTCTCAAAATCGGCTCTAACGATTTTGATTAAATTTCATTTATAAACATTAATAAATATTCCAAACAAAATGGCTACCCTCAATATTTCGGCAAAATGGCTTTAAGGGCTCGGGTCTGATGCGTCAATTAACATTTTTTTAAATAGCTCCGAAACTATTTGAGATATGAAATTACATAGCATTACAAATATGTATATATATTTATAATACAGATATTTTATCCGAAACATATTTTTATAAAATCAATAACTTTCAATCCATACGCAATTATATGAATTTATTAACTTTTTGGACATTAAAGTTTAAGTATAGCGACCGTAAAAAAAAAACTAACCTGAAATGTTGATGGATGTCGACGTCTCATGACCCCCCGAACCCTAAAACATAGTCTTTGCAATGCCGTCTGTCTGTGTGTCTATAAAAACTTAAAATTAAGGGTAGTTTACTGAAGGGCGAAAAGAGAAAAATTTGGTTTTCTCAAAATCTGCTCAAACGATTTTGATTAAAATTCGTATCTAGGCGTTGATTAAGATTATAAATAAACTGGCTATTTTCATTTTTCTATGAAAATGATTTTTAGGGTACTTTACAGAAGCGTTAATTTCCATATCTCCACAACTATTGGAGAAACTAAACAACTTATCATTGCAAAATTGTAGGACTATTAGAAATAAAAAACTTTTATTTGACATATATTTTTATAAAAGCAGCTGTTTCTGAGATATTTGCAAATATATTAATACAATTTTGTGAACTTTAGTTGTAAACATATACTACTTAAGTCTTAACGCAATAATTCTCCAATGCCATAGAGTAATTAAATTAAGTATCTAAAAAAGTATGTTATTTTTCTTGAAATCTCTTAGGAGAAATGTTTGCATAGCAATGATTTATCTCCATTTTAGACTCAATAGTCAATATTTACATTTTTTATTGGTCAAAATGTATAAATGAATAACTAAATATCAATGCGATGACTTGAAGATCTGCAACACCTTATAAAATGTTAAAACTTTAACCAGAATCGAAATTTTAATACGAAGTGTTGACCCTTGTGGAAGACATTAAACTGTTTGAAATGTTCTAAGGTGGACAAAGATGCGCCTCTTTTCTCATTGATTCTATATCATTGTATATTATTTTATGCGTGTTCTTATGTGGAGTGGTGATGATACAATGTACATTATTCTGTTCAGAAATCTTACGAGTTTATAGAAAGAGAGAGAAAGTCTGTGCGGTGTTCCGTACCATTTATTTTCCAGTCTGTTTGTCAGTGAGAAATAAATGCTCTTTTTTAGGTACCTTGAGGGACTTTTCACAACAACATTCTAATAAATCCCTGCATTTGCACGCTGAAATATCAAATAATCTCTTTCTTGCATATTCTTCAAATAATTTTAATTCATATCGAGTGTCTTTTTTCCGGTCTTTTGCAAGTTTTAGGACAGTTTTATATTTCTATTAAAATATAACGCAGGGATTGAAGCTTTCTTCCATAACTTATTTAACTTTGAAGAGATTATTTTACCTATTTTGCGTACTGTTTTCAATTCCTTATCACGTTTCAAATATAGACAATGTTTCATTACAACTTCATAAGTAGGTAGAATTATATGACTTATTTCTTTATGAGCACCAAAAACAATACATTTTGCACGTTACCTAGACGGATTGGGGCACCACAAGAAATCGTTTTACACATTCCAAATTTTAATATACTTGTATCAAAAGGAAACTTTTCCACACTATTACGATTAGAATTTTAAAAAGTATGTTTTTCATTCCACCCTAATGTACATTTCCTGTCCACTTCCGTGCTTCCCCTCATGACACAAAAGAATTGCTAGAAAAAAAAGTGACAAAATATAACCTGGAGTGGAATTAACTGCATAGCGTAGAAATTGATGTGGAAAGAACATGCCTGAGGTTAAGAAGAAAATCACAAAAGTTTGTGAAGTTGGCGTATTCTCAAAGCCTATGTTACTGCATTGCATTATCCATCAATAATCAGTGAGTGGATAAATATGTGGATATGTTTTGTGTCCTGAAACCTGTTGTTTCAACATAAAATTTCATTAGATCCCACGGGCTTAATCCACTCCAGCTTAGTGGTTTTCTGAAAGAAAGTGATTCTTAGTTTCTTGTATGGCCTTATACAACAGTTAGATGTCTCAGTTGTAGAAAAACTATCACGGTTATTCCAACTCGGAAACAACATCGATTCATTTCTAACAAAGAAAAATTATCCTCAATCAGTTTTAACAAACACTGACAGGCCTTGGAAATTGGTATTTTTGCAGATGTGACCGGTCATGTGAATCAATTGAATCTGAAGTTGTAAGGTGAAACAAGTTTGTTTTGTGATCTATTTTCACATGTTAAGACATTCAGGTAAAAAGTGAGGCTAAATAAAGGAAAGGTGAATATTCATAGATTGGTTTATTTCTCATGTTGTGAAAAATTTCCTGAAGAACGTGAAGGAGAATTTACTTCTTTATTTGCATTATAATTCATTATCGACTTGCAAAAATCATTTTGGAAATGACTTTGTGAAAATAAAAAATAGAAACGTATAAAATAAGGCTGTTTCAAAATCCATTTGACTGCAATGTTGTAACAATCCCAAGTAAGTTTCAAATGGAACTATTGAACTCTAATCAGATGACATGCTGAAAGACAAGTATTAACAAGGAAATATCCAATTTTATGACTGTTTGCAGTCTGAGCAGTTTCTGAATCTTAAGCGATTTGTTTGTAGATTTGAGCCAGTTTTCGGTACAACATACCTTTGTGAACAGATATTCTCAAGAATGAAGTATGAGGTATTTCAACTATAACTATCAAGCAAATTTATCTGCTGAGCATTTGAAGACCATTATAATAATTGGCACCTCAAGCTTGAAACCTCAGCCAAGTAATATTGTGAAATTAAAAAATCAGTTACATCATTTCCATTGATTCCGATGATTTGTTAGTTACGAATGAAATCTCCGATTGTTAACCCAGAATAAATATTAGTAATTGTTTCTTGAAAATATGTATGCCCTGCTGCCTTTCTTTATTTATTGTTACATTTCTCTATGGCTTTGAATCATATGATATGCTGATTGCCTCAAAAAATATCAAAATTCAAGTTTTTAATTAATTTTATAAACAATTTTTTTTTCCTTTGGCCCACCAAAATGTGTAAAATATAATATGTGGCCTAGGTAACCAATAAGTTGAATGAAGAGCCCTGCTGCTCTAACGCGTCCCCTCACAATAGACTGGACAACTGGTGACGGAATAAGAGAGAGCTTCAAATCTCGGTCAGGTATACTGATGGGGATATTTCTTAAATAGTTGACCTTTCTCACTCAACGCAAAGACGTGAACAGTTTCTCCAAAATTTCACCCCTGTTATCCCTACCAAGGCCGTAGTCAGGGGGGGTTTCGGGGTTCAACCCCCCCCCCCCCGAAATTTTATGAACAAAATATATATGGCTTTATTTATGGTTCAAACAATATCACAATTAAGGTACAAGTACAAATTCAAATTAGGGGCTGTGTTACCATAAAAAGCACTTCAAAGAGCTTCCAGAGGTGTTTATTATCTAGAAAATTTTCTAGCCTTCGGCAGTTATGGTGTTATGTTGTAGTAAAAAAAATTTTCAGATAGCTTCTAGAGGTGTTTAATATTTAAAATTGTTCCTATTTTTCGGCGGTTAGGGGGTTATGTTGCCATAAAAAACACTTCAGATAACTTCTAGAGGTGTTTAATATTTCGAAATTTTCCTAGCCCTCGGCAGTTAGGGTGTTATGGTGCAATAAAAGACACTTCAGAGAGCTTTCTAGATGTGTTTAATATTTATAATTTTTCCTTAACTTCAACAGCTATGCTACTATAAAAAAAAATTTTTTTAGAGAGCATCTAGAGGTGTTTAAATGTATAGAATTTTCCTAGCCTCCGACAGTTAGGGGGTCATGTTACCATAAAAACACTTTAAAGAATTTCTAGAGTTGTTTAGATATAGAGATTTTCCCTATAGCCTCCGGCATTTATGGGGTTATGGTACCAATAAAAAAGCACTTAAGAGAGCTTCTAGATCTGTTTAATAATGAGAATTTGTCCTAGCCTCCGATAGTTGGGGGTAGTTTTGCCATAAAAAACACTTCAGATAGCTCCTATAACAGTTTTTTATTTAGAATTTTTTCTAGCCTCCATCAATTGGGGGAGGGTCCACCAAACCCCCCCTGAAATTATTGGCTGGCTACGGCCTTGATCCCTACCCAAATAGCGGGACTGTATAGCTCATTCAGAGATTAAAAAAATGTATTGCACAATTTTAACAAGCGTATTTTATATAATAAATTGTATATATTGATTCAATGATTTCAAATCATTACAGTTTATGAGCTATAAGTTTTCAAACTTGTTATTTTATTCTTTTTGCGTACCAATGTTAGAGTAAAATAATTAATTAAATAAGACATTCACAGTGAATTATGAATTAGTATAATTATAATCAATGGTAATAATAATAATAATAATAATAATAATAATATTAGCTACTTCGGTGTCCTCGTGTTATAACGCTCTACTCTCGCAGTAGATTAGACTCTCGATGGCGGGGAGATCAAGGTTAGAATCTAGGTTGGCTGTACTAGGGGGTTTTTACAAAATAGATTTACCATCTCCCTCCACGCCAATGTGGGTGCACGTCCTTTAAATATAACCTTCATAATCCCTATAACCGTTAGCGTAATTAGTATATAAGCGTATAAATTGAACGGGTTGTGAGACGCAGTACTAAACAAAATTAATACTGGAAATAACTTTAATATTATATATATTTCATTGTGTACACATCAAATTATTGTCTAGTTGTTCTAAATTTCAGCCCTATACATGATATACCTTACCTAAAAATGGTAAAATAATATTACCTATCCTGAATTAGCCTAGCATCCAATACGGGCCCATTCAAGTTTTCAGACTACGTCTTCGACAATCATGTTGATGAGGATGAAAATTTTACACCTGAAATATGGGCTGGTAGTGGAAAAGAACGTCCCTGTATGTGGTTCTACAAGAAATTAATACTCATTTATAATTATATCAAGTTCTAATTTGTATTCTGTAATAGCTCTATTTTCCTCTAAAAATGGAGTATGACTTTGACGGATGGAACCGTCTATAGCAGTAGTTCTTAGCCTGGAGGTATTTATATCAGCACACGACTTACGAGCTAACTTAAATCTAGAACAAACATAACATCCAGCCCCTGGCTATTAATTCATCACTATGTTAGATTATCAAACGGAATTATAAATAGCTACGTGATGCATGACATGAATCTAAGCTTGCAGTGAACGAAATCTTTAAATCCATCCCTGAACCACTAAACAAAATGGTGAATATGGTTGGTTTAAGATCGAATCCTGAAACACCTCAAGATGATGAGAGGAATGTGGATACCATGACTACAAGAATGCCCAAGAAATATATGTTGGATGTATAATTTTACATACCATGTGCTCGTTCTGATAAAATAACCTATGGCATACGTTATGATGGACGCATATTCATGCTGGGAGATACTCGTATCCTGTTTGCTGAAGGTGACGGGACTGTTCTTCTGAATATTATCATGGTTCCTTACACTCGAGTACTTTTGGAATCAGGGGCACCAACATCGGGGAGGCAAGGTGATTTTTGCCTATACACAAATCTCCTAGGTGAGACATAGTGTCATTCCCCACCCCCCACCATTCAAAAAAAAAACAAACTCTCCATGTCTGCATTTTATTCATGTGTGCAACAATTTGTTGACAAATGTTTTACAAAATGCAAGTGTTTTTTTTATTTTTTATAATAATTTGCATTTTAATCAGTTCAGGGAATCTTCCTTATGAGAACCCTAACACCTGGAAGTTGGCTGGCTCACATAGATAGCTGAAGAGTATGTTCGCGAGCAGCTCGATCCAGAAGCGCCCGAAATCGAACTCTGCTATAAGCTATATCATGGTATCAACACAGCAGTCGATACTCGATAGTATTAGTTTAACAACCACCCCGAGCGCTGAAGTCACTGTTCAAATTCCCACTATGAGAGTTTCCGATTTATTCCACCTTCTATTTATGTTGTGCAGTTTCCGATTCAGTCAGTTTTACGTTCAGTCGTTGTTGTGTCACGATTAATAGCGTAAATAGATTATTAGTACGTTTATTTATAATTCGTTTGCTATACATCGCGAATTCCCTAAACAATGGACAAATCTGTGATTAGAAGTTAAGATCAAGGGGGTGGAGGAGAGTCCACAGTCCAAAAACCACCCCAGTTACCAGTTAATCATGCCCCCTGCCCCCTGCCCCCTGCCCCCTGCCCCCTGCCCCCTGCCCCCTGCCCCCTCCCCAACAAAAGATTATCTGAAGTCTGTGTTATGTTTGGAATTACTCATTATAAAGGAGCCTATGCATAACACTGATAAGGATCTTGAAAGCTACAAGGTTGTGCTTGAAGCTCTAAGCTCATGAGGTGAAGAAAACATCGAATTCTAACGTTTACCTTTTGGAGAAGATTTTCAAACGTAAAGGAGATAAGTGGCTTGGGTTTGACTCTTCACATAGTTCATGGATCGATGTAGCAATTTTTTTTTTTTAGATAAATCTTGTATTATTTTATTCGTCTTAATAAGTTCTTCTTCTGAATCAGTGATAATTCCCTACCAAGGATTGAGTTGCTCCCAGCCCCTTTCTCTGGCCCATCCTCAACACATATTGAGGAGACTCCTAGGAGTAGGGGTAATCATTATTTACATATCCTAGGGGTGGGTAACCTTTGTTAGAGGAAGAATAAATTAGTTTTAAAAGTGGCAGCCAATGTAGACAAGTCCTCATGGGTGGGGTAGCTATTTAGGAGAAATATTGAACACTGCAAATTCTTACATCCCTGTTTTATATCCCTCTCCCACTGTCGGCATATTTCCTTTGTCGCAGAAAGGAACTTCCTCAACGTGACATTCAAAGTTTCTTCATACTAAACCCTTTTAAATTTATTAACACAATGGTTGGAGGATCTTACATTAATGGGTAATGGGAAAGAGTTTTAATATATTAAATGGAAGAGGTAAAATCTTTTCACTAATGTTACAGGATTTAAAACCTTTTGGGAGCCCTAAACTGCACATAGGAGCCACGTGACAAAGCCTGCTGATACGTACGAGATTAAAGCACTCCACATCGTTACATTGCTCAGGTGCCTGTGAGTGTGAGACAAGGAGCACAGTAGAAACATTTACCCCGTAGAGGGACGTCGCTTGACGGTAGATGTTACCGGAAACACAAGGGAGAGAGTGCGAGTAAGGGTTGATATTGTTGATATTTTAATAGAAAAAACATGTTTGTCCAAAATAAGTTAAATGTTTCTATAGTAGATTGATTTAGTTTATTTTTCTACAGATGTATTATGTTATTACGGTTGCGGTTTAATTTGCGATAGTTGGTAATTATAGCCCCGTGATCGAGCGCCAATTATTATGATATTTTACTTGAATAAATACAACTGTTAATGTTGCACACGATTTATTGAAGTGATTTTATCTTTTTCATACAATTTTACTTGAAATACAGGCTATTTTCTGTATATAAGTTAGTAGTACTGTCGTGATATTACACGTACTCTAGGTTTATGTCGCCGGCACTCTGTGTGTTCGTACGCACACAGAACTTATATATGACATACCCCTTGCCCCTTGAACCTCTCGTGACCCGTATCAAAACCAACAAATCAAAAGCGTCCCTGCGACAGGTGTCTTTAAGGCTAACTTCCTATTGGGTATAGGGAGCTGGCGTCTCTTGCTTGTTTGGTAAATACTATGAAGTTAGATTTTGAAATAAAAAATAAGTTTTAATGGTGCAATCCTTCTACGTTATTTCTGAAAAGCGCGTGATTCTCCATGGATGAAGTCTTAAAAGGATAATTTATATTACAATTTATTGAAGAAAAATACCTTCATCCATGACTCTTAAAATATATGAGAGCGGTCCAAATCAATATTGTTACAATAGTAATGCCAGACATTCTCGATTAAATGTCATGAGCAGGGCTCAGATTTTGTTGACCTAAAGATTGTAGAAAAAAAATAGCCAATATGATTACATTTGAAATTCTAGAAAAAATATTTTTTTATAAGAAATTACCTAAAACTGTAAGGAAAAAACTCTGGAAGAATGTATATGAATAGATCCAACAAGCACTTCACAAATTGAATCTAAAATAGATTTTTAGGGCAAGAAAAAGCCTTTAACAAATATACTATTATCTTTCACGAAACATAAACAATGATTCACAAATACCTTCTTTAGAACAAATGGCTACCCATTTCAATGGAAATATTTCCAGCTTAGTTTCAGCACTTCACCAGGAATGTGGTTTTTCCTACTACCAAAGTAAAGAGTTCATCCAAAACCCACATCTAGTCAGTCCAACAACTGTGAGAGGAAAAACATTATGTTTGAGTACTCATAAATTTACAGATTAAAAGCAACCTAAAAATCTGAAATAACAAAAAATGACTAAAATCGAACTAAAAATTAATGTTACCTCAACCAAGTGATCATAATCAGAACTTTTGTTCACATGTGCATTGTTTGTGAAGAAACAAATAAAAGATGGTATATCATCAAAGTCCAGGCCCTGGTCATGAGTAAGTATAATGATAATTTGATGATCAAACTTTTAAATAAAAATAAAATAATTATTTGTCCAAAAAAGTATTTTTGATATAAAAACTACACAATCCTTAACTCACACTCCCTTCTCTCCCCCAGTAAAATAGGTCACGCCTCACGACCGCCTTATTTAATCCCTTAGCAGTTTATTGGAAGAGAATGAGTATAAAATATGATGCAGATGGTGTTGTCGATTGTGTGAATCACACGCGCGCACACACTAGTTTGTTGGCTAATAAATATTTATTGAATGTCTGACCGTAATCAATTACACATTCAACTTTCGCTCCATTGTGTTGGCAGCTATTGTAGCCCATGTGGGCAGACCCCGTCGGAACGGGTGAGTTGGTGCACGGTTACTGTGCTGGACGACCCAGGAGGTCACAAGCACTACATGGAGGCCTCCCCCCCTCTCTGATGACAGATACTGGTGCACGGTTACTGTGCTGGACGACACAGGAGGTCACAAGCACTACACTGGAGACCTCTCCTCCTCTCTGATGACAGATATGGTGCACGGTTTACTGTGCCGGACGACCCAGGAGGTCACAAGCACTACCTGGAGACCTCTCCTCCTCTCTGATGACAGATACTGGTGCACGTTACTGTGCTGGACGACCCAGGAGGTCACAAGCACTACATGGATGGCCTCCCCCCCTCTCTGATGGCAGATACTGGTTGCACGGTTACTGTGCTGGACGACCCAGGAGGTCACAAGCACTACTGGAGACCTCTCCTCCTCTCTGATGACAGATACTGGTGCACGGTTACTGTGCTGGACGACCCAGGAGGTCACAAGCACTACCTGGAGGCCTCCCCCCCTCTCTGATGGCAGATACTGGGGCACGGTTACTGTGCTGGACGACACAGGAGGTCACAAGCACTACTGGAGACCTCTCACCCTTCTGATGGCAGATACTGGTGCACGGTTACTGTGCTGGAGGACACAGGAGGTCACAAGCACTACCTGGAGACCTCTCCTCCTCTCTGATGACAGATACTGGTGCACGGTTACTGTGCTGGAGGACACAGGTCACAAGCACTACATGGAGGCCTCCCCCCTCTCTGATGGCAGATACTGGTGCACGGTTACTGTGCTGGAGGACACAGGAGGTCACAAGCACTACATGGAAGCCTCTCCTCCTCTCTGATGACAGATACTGGTGCCACGGTTACTGTGCTGGACGACCCAGGAGGTCACAAGCACTACCTGGAGGCCCCCCCCTCTCTGATGACAGATACTGGTGCACGGTTACTGTGCTGGACGACTCAGGAGGTCACAAGCACTACATGGAGGCCTCCCCCCCTCTCTGATGACAGATACTGGTGCACGGTTACTGTGCTGGACGACTCAGGAGGTCACAAGCACTACATGGAGGCCTCCGCCCCTCTCTGATGACAGATACTGGTGCACGGTTACTGTGCTGGACGACTCAGGAGGTCACAAGCACTACATGGAGGCCTCCGCCCCTCTCTGATGACAGATACTGGTGCACGGTTACTGTGCTGGACGACTCAGGAGGTCACAAGCACTACATGGAGGCCTCCCCCCCTCTCTGATGACAGATACTGGTGCACGGTTACTGTGCTGGACGACTCAGGAGGTCACAAGCACTACATGGAGGCCTCCGCCCCTCTCTGATGACAGATACTGGTGCACGGTTACTGTGCTGGACGACTCAGGAGGTCACAAGCACTACATGGAGGCCTCCCCCCCTCTCTGATGGCAGATACTGATGCTGTCCCTCTTCCTTGTCCTGTTTCATTAGAATGGCTGAATCTTGCAAGAGAATGTATTTAGACTTTTATTTTTTGCTAATCAAAGATAATGCTGATAAGCTCTTAGTGGAATTTTCTAAAAAAATCCTTTATAAATTAAGAGAAAAAGTCTTCATCAATTTCCAGGACACCTTTAAGAGATATTTAAGAACTGTTGAGGTCATCATGTGAAGAAAATCAAAGTCTATATTTGTATTGAAGCAATATTGTTTTTTTCACCAAAAAGAATATTTTTCTATAAAAACTGCAAACTGCTGTAAGTTAACGGATAGACGTATAACACGAGGATACATGCATACAATAGACGGCCGAAGCTGTGGTCGAGCGCTCTAAGGACATACACTGAGGGAGGGGACATGGACACGAATACAAGCCGGCTCCACCTGCAGGTGCTTTTGACATCTTATTTACAAGCTGCCTTCCTCTTCACTGAATTATGTAATTAATAACTCCTGTTTTGGATTTAGTAATGTTTGTATTATATGTTTAGGGTGTGGTAATAACGTGCACTCTCTGAAATGATTGATTATACCGGCAGACGACTTCCAAACTATCTTAATTTTAGAACAGAGTCTCCCGAACGTCAATACCTGAATGTGGAAGAGCTAGCTCCTATTTTCAGCAATGTAACATTTTTCGACCAAGCTGGTAATTGAACACCATATCCTTTAGTTAAGCCGATAAAGGCGCCACATACTTAACTACGGTCTTGGACCCTACTGCTAAAATACACCAAATAGAGTATGAAGGTCTGAATGTGTGCTGTGATCACCATTTCATCAAGCCGGGAATATATAACACCATGTCTCATGCATCACTTCTTGAGCATACACAACATCTTGTCTCATGCATCACTTCTTGAGCATACACAACATCTTGTCTCATGCATCACTTCTTGAGCATACACAACATCTTGTCTCATGCATCACTTCTTGAGCATACACAACATCTTGTCTCATGCATCACTTCTTGAACATACACAACACCATGTCTCCTGCATCACTTCTTGAACATACACAACACCTTGTGTCATGCATCACTTCTTGATCATACACAACACCATGTTTCATAAATCACTTCTTGAGCATACACAACACCTTGTCTCATGAATCACTTCTTGAGCATACACAACACCTTGTATCATGCATCACTTCTTGAACATACACAACACCAAGTATCGTGCATAACTTCTTGAACATGCACAACTCCTTTTTTCATGCATCACTTCTTGAACAAACACAACACCATGTTTCATGCATCACTTCTTGAGCGTACACAACACCTTGTCTCATGAATCACTTCTTGAGCATACACAACACCTTGTATCATGCATCACTTCTTGAACAAACACAACACCAAGTATCGTGCATAATTTCTTGAACATACACAACTCCTTTTTTCATGCATCACTTCTTGAACATACACAACACCATGTTTCATGTATCACTTCTTGAGCATATACAGCAACTTGTTTAATGCATCACTTCTAGAACATACACAGCACCCTGTCTCATGCATAAATTCTTGAGCATATACAGCACCATTTCTCATGCATCACTTCTTGAACATACACAACACCTTGTGTCATGCATCAATTCTAGAACATACAAGACACCTTGTATCATGTATCACTTCTAGAACATACACAGCACCCTGTCTCACACAACATTTTTAGAACATACACACCACCCTGTCTCATGCATCACTTCCTGAACATACACAACACCTTATTCCGTCCATCAACTCATCATTGTGAAAGAGGATTCTCAAATTTCAGTTATAATTTACTACCCGCCTTGGTGGCGTAGTTAGCTAACGCGCTTATTTCGTGATGAGCCAGATGGCCGAGGACGGGGAGATCGAGGTTCGAATCTCGGCCGGGTGAACTGGTGTGGTTCTCCCTAAATTGTTTTCCACTCTCCTTCCACACAAATGCGGGTTCACTTCCTCTATATTAAACCTTCCCAAATCATAACCTATTAGTACTTAAGCGTATAACCTGAACGTGTAGTAAGACACGGAGCTGAATAAAACAGAATAAATAAATATATAATATATTTTTCAGTCCTCTCTGGAATCTAGTCCTCCACTCAATAGATAAACACATGATACTGGCTAACCTAAAGTAGCGTAACAAGTTTGCTTTTAAAAAATATAGCTCTCCCAAAAATTAAGGTAAAATGTATAAACATGTTCCTAAAGAATAAAATATTTTAAGTTTTTAGTTTTACAATTTAAAATAGATTGAAAAAAGATAAAACAAGATAATTTCATTGAAATTTTGTGAGAATTGTTGTGGTTCTGAGATTAGAGTAAATGGCTATAGCTTATTAATATAGAATATACTTTTCTTAAATAAATAATATAATTTTAACAGGATCAAAGCAGAGCGTTCCAGGGTAATTACTGAGGGTTGTTTTAGTGGTTTGGATGCTTCAAGATTGCCATTACCGTCGGGAATACAGCAATGAGAGGACATTTTCTTTCGAGTACGCGTATTTAAGGTGGGGGTGTAAGGGACACGAACTAACGTAAGTGTTTTTACCATTTTTATATTAATACATTTACTTGGTCAAATGAATCAAATATTTCTTCATTAGAAACATAGTATAATTCTCTTCACACGGTGAAATCAACATTTGTTGAATTTCTGTCGAGGGTGTCGTGGAATTTAATGACAACTTCTTTTCGTTTAAAAAGTTTTATCATCTAATGACGCTATTCTCATGACAGGTATTTAACAATTACTGTTGATATCAACATGTGAAGAAAATTAAACTGTATTTTATACCAGGATTGTGTTTTCGGAGTCGGAGTTTGTGTCGTGGTTGGAGTCGCTAAAATTTTACCTACTCCGACTTCAAAATAAGAACTTATGATATTGTAATAATATGTGATAGATATAAAATTTTAATTTTATGATTTTTTAAAAGTAATGTTTGTAATTTTGATTGGCACATTTATTCAAATATACATTCTCAATGCCAAAGAAGCTCTTTCCATGAAGTAATTTGTATCAAAGCATTTTACCGCAGTCAATTTGTTGTTACTAATTAATATACTTAGCCATTTATGAAGGAGTCGACAGTTTGACGTACCGACTCCAAGGACCTCGTTTCTATTAGAGCAGTATTTGATTAATTTTGGTCAGTAAAATGTTTTGCTCTAAAAACATCATTGACCTTCCCTCACGGCCCCTACATCACCACCTTAAATGAACTGTCCTTCACTCACGTCCCCTACACCACCACCTTAAATGAAATGTCCTTCACTCACGTCCCCTACACCACCACCTTAAATGAACTGTCCTTCCCTCACGTCCCCTACATCCCCACCTTAAATGAACTGTCCTTCCCTCACGTCCCCTACACCACCACCTTAAATGAACTGTCCTTCCCTCACCTCCCATACATCCCCACCTTAAATGAACTGTCCTTCCCTCACGTCCCCTACATCCCCACCTTAAATGAACTGTCCTTCCCTCACGTCCCCTACACCACCACCTTAAATGAAATGTCCTTCACTCACGGCCTCTACACCACCACCTTAAATGAACTGTCCTTCCCTCACGTCCCCTACATCCCCACCTTAAATGAACTGTCCTTCCCTCACGTCCCCTACACCACCACCTTAAATGAAATGTCCTTCACTCACGTCCCCTACACCACCACCTTAAATGAACTGTCCTTCCCTCACGTCCCCTACACCACCACCTTAAATGAACTGTCCTTCCCTCACGTCCCCTACACCACCACCTTAAATGAACTGTCCTTCCCTCACGTCCCCTACACCACCACCTTAAATGAAATGTCCTTCACTCACGTCCCCTACATCACCACCTTAAATGAACTGTCCTTCCTTCACGTCCCCTACACCACCACCTTAAATGAACTGTCCTTCCCTCACGTCCCCTACACCACCACCTTAAATGAAATGTCCTTCACTCACGTCCCCTACACCACCACCTTAAATGAACTGTCCTTCCCTCACGTCCCCTACACCACCACCTTAAATGAACTGTCCCTCCTCCCCTGATAAAGACCTTGAAGGAATCTCGTCCTTCAACAAAACATCCCACACAGTAATATGTCACATCCTAAACTGGTTTTGTAAAAAGGTTACTAATAAAGACATGTTAAAGTGCGATTGTCAAGTGCTAATAGTAATAAGATTCAGGCATGATTACCACATTTATTTGCTCTCAGGTGTGGGAAAACTTGTTTTTCTGG
Source organism: Timema podura (assembly GCA_033556935.1). Lineage (NCBI taxonomy): Eukaryota > Metazoa > Arthropoda > Insecta > Phasmatodea > Timematidae > Timema > Timema podura. The sequence continues at coordinate 46,062,097 of JAVRXN010000008.1, read as the reverse complement.
GAATAAAAATAAATTAATTGAAATTGCGATAGCTAAAATGAAAAAATAAAATACTGATGGTTACTGAAACTGCTATTGATACAAGTGTTCACCTGTATATCTATGTTGTGGACTATTAACATGATATAAATCGACTATTGACAAATACCATCACTGCCATCAGACTAGCCTTCACCTGTATATTTATCGTGAGAATGACTACGAGCTTTGGATTCATAATTTCTGATATCTTAGAATTAAATGTTCACTATGGGATCCATCATACATCAATAAGATAGAATCGGTAATAATTTTGAAAAAGTTTTGTGGGTTAGTCCTTTCTTGGTTAGTTTTCAGCAAATAATAATGTCTGTTGCATCTCTGAAGATTAGCCCTACCAGTGTATCACGATTTAACTATAATTAGCCTAGTCCCGAATGTTTTTATTATAAGATACACAATAAACTGAGGAATTTATTATTATTATTATTATTAGCACCACGTCTTACTACCCGTTCGGGTTGTACACACTTACGCTAATGTGTAATGGTAGGGTGATTGTGAGATGAAATGGAGGACCTACAGTTTAACGTGGGATCCGAACCACGGTGGAGGCCTGGCATTCCTCACATTCACAAGTTGTGATTAATACACGTCTTGTCAGAGGTGAAGGAAGGGTTTGGCAATCAAATAAATCTGTGCCGGGACCGAGAATTGAACCCCAGACCCCAAGCAGAGAAGTCCCACACCTTATCACTAGACCACTAGGTCACAAGGAATTTATTAAGAGGTCCAATATCGATATCATTTTCGTGATCTTACTTTTGCGTATAATTTCTTTGCTGCTTGGCCGGGATTAGCCCTGGAATATCCAAGTGGAGGACAATCGAATCAATCATGTCACGTGAATTTAACTTAATCGGAATAGTGTTTATACAATGTAATAATCTAATAAATATATGTTTGTGTAATTTAAATATGCTGTATGATACAATCATACAAATCAATGAAGTTGATCTTCGTGATTTAGAAAGCAGTAAGCTAACTAAATAAGCTAACTTGTTTTGTTCTTTATTGTTTTAATGAAGTTTCAGTGGCGGAGCAGTGAATAAATTCGGATAAGTTTTAAATAGTAACACTTCAGATGGTTAAATCATAGAGGAAGGATCCTTAAAATCTGATATATCATATTGGCTCAAATGATGTGCGATGTTTTTATTTAAAAGTCCTTAAAAAACTGTACTCGTATTTTATGCGCAGTCCATTTACCATTTATTTTTCATTTGAAACACCTTCAAAATTGCACCTGCATTTGTGTGGAAGAAGATAGTAAAAGCTTTTATTAAAAACTACATCAAACTAGGATTCGATCCCTGACCTCCTCGTCATAGGCAGTCCAGACTATTGCGAGATTGACGTCTTAGACCATGAGGCCACCGAAAAAGGTGATTATAGTACTAAAGCATCAATATATCTGGTTTAATGCAGACACGACGTTAGTAACACACTCAACCAGCAAGTGCTGTAGTGGATATATTATTAGTATGAGAAGAAAATTGGAATCGCTGTTATTGCTTTATTGGAACTAATTTAGTCATGTTCCTGGTGTTAACGTGCTTTGGGTGGATTAACCTGAAGGGTGGTCACAAACCCCGCTATAATAGTTATGTGGTCACAAACCCTACAACAGTTTATGTGGTCACAAACCCCTCTACAACAGTTTATGTGGTCACAAACCCCACTACAACAGTTTATGTGGTCACAAACCCCACTACAACAGTTTCTGTGGTCACAAACCCCACTACAACAGTTTCTGTGGTCACAAACCCCACTACAACAGTTTATGTGGTCACAAACCCCTCTACAACAGTTTATGTGGTCACAAACCCCACTACAACAGTAGTAGATGGGGTGATGAGTTGGCACAATTTGACCTACTTTTCTCTGATAGGTCGCTATAAATAGATCTGGCCTCTGATTGGCTGCTGACCCCCCACCCCCCTCCCCCCCCCTCCCTCTCCCCTCCACCCCCACCCCTCCGCTCTGATTACAAAATCTCCACCAGTTGATTACGAAATTTCCTCCCCTACAACCCCTCCCCTACACCCCCCCTCCCCCTACACCCCCCTCCCCTACACCCCCACCACACGTTGAACATGTTGGTACTTGTGTGGGTCTTTTTTTTCTTAATTATTAATGATTGTTAATTAAATATTCATATAAGGGTTATGGGGAAGGACATTGGAGTATATTTTATTTGGATGGTGAGCATACGTCTCTGCACGAACCTCTCGCTACGACTGCGTGGTGTAGAGTGAGGAGCATCTTATTTGGGGGAACATGCAGCCCGATGCGTCAGGCGCTCCTCCCGTGGCATGAGAAGGAACACGGAGCAGGAACCTTTTCCCGACGGCCGCTTAGCGAAGAGTGTGGCCGCTGAGAAACTGACAGCGTATCACGGCCTTATGACCCCCTTTCACTTTTCCCCCCTCACTCCCCCCTCCTTCAAGGCAACCCCCTAGGTGGTAAAGGGTTTTTTCCAGTGTCGCAAGCCCTTATTTGGTAATGGGTTTGCCCGGTGTCGCAACCCAGCGCAAGTTTGACGGGTTGACAAGACAAGTCGAGACAAGAATAGATCACGATGTCGTAATCCTCTACCCCTATGTGGTAATGGGTTTTCTCCGACAAGCATTGACACAGCCTTGGAATGCTCAGTTAGGGGCCTCCATCCCCCACCGCTAAAGTCTACTAAAATTGGTTGTATGATATCGTCTGTCGACATGCGCGGATGTAGGTATCAGTCATGAGGGAAGAAATATCTACACTTTACACTGCAGGGATTCAATTTCCCTCAGCTGGAATTATATGTACCTGACATTTAGACGGCGTGCACACCGGGACTCAAACCGCGATATCTTTAGCACTGCTAGTGTCTGCTATAGCGGCCGTACTTCCTGCACCCCCACCATTTTGCAGGTCGACCAAGTAGAATGTGTACCCGCATTTGCTTCAAACGTCAATCACCGGCCGTCTAGTGGCGCCTTAGAACATGCGACCATAGATGGCACTCACATCTGGACTCAAACCTCGATATCTTTAGCACAGCTATTGTCTGTTAGAACGGTCGTACTTCATGCACACCCGCCATTTTGAAAGGTTGACCAGGTAGAATGTGTACCCGCATTTGCTAGGAGTGAAAAAATCAAACGTTGATCACTCTGTCATCGGTCATCTAGTGACACCTTAAACCATGCGACCGTCGATGCATTGTGACGGTAGATAAAGTGAAAGCAGGCGTTTTATTCCTCGAGATATTTAATGTTCTCATGTGAGGAATGTCGGGCCTCCACCATGGTTCGGTTTCCGCGTTAAACTGTAGGTCCTCACAATCACCCTACATTAGCGTAAGTGCTTATAACCGAACGGGTAGTAAGACGTGGCACTAATAATGATATCACTCTTACATCAATTCATAAGTAATATCGAATTTAATGTTCGCAACTATATTTTGACGTGATAATATATATCTACATCAGGCTTGAGGGAGATATAAAATATATACTTGTATTTGTGCGACACGGCCGACCTGGATCCAATACCCCCTACCTCCCCCTGCTAATAGCCAAGAAGTTAGCGCGTCACTGACAATCGAACCCTCTAACACCGCCTGAATGAGAGATAAAATAATAAAATTAGTGATGTACCCTCATTTACGGAGGGTTGAAATGTGAAAACAGTCAAAGCTATTATTTATGCTTACTCCCGCTAGATATCTTTGACAGGAGTCGAACCGGGGACTTTTGGCGTAACAGTATAGGGTTTGTCGACCTTGCAATTTGCCTAGAAATAACCAGGAGGATAAAAAAGTATTCAGGGTGCATAAAAAATATGCGTGTTTTTATGTAGAAAAAAAATAGCTCAAAATCTTTGAAAAAATTGTCTGTCTAAAAAAGATTATTCAGCCCACGGGATTAGAACCAGACCCAGTGACTGATAAGCACCGATCTCTAGATAAAAAAACGAAACTAGTACAGGGTTTCGAACCCCCTACTAGTTGGGATGCATTCAGTTCTATCACCTAGTGTTTTCTTATAAATGTTTGAAATGTTTACTCCGGTTAGATATCATCGACGGGGTTCAAACCAGAGACTTTGCCGATTGTCAAGTCGAAGTCCTTAGCCCTACAGTCACAGAGCGTGATGTGTACCAGCAATTGTGCTGCCGGAAAAAAATAAACACGCCGGCATTTCTATTACTATAGCTAAACTTCAAAATATAACAACATACATATATATCTTATTGAGGCTATTGTCTAGAATTAATCAAGTAGGTGCGCGTCCGTCCAATGCTTCAGGCAAGTTGAAAAATGCACCCCACATTTGCGAGAGTGAAAAAAAAGGGTTTTGCTCAGATATCATCGACGGGAATCGAACCAGGGACTTTTGGCGTTTGTCGAGTCAACGTCCTTACCCCCTCCAGTCACGGGGCGAGATGTGAACCAGCATTTGCACGCCCGACTGTCATAGGATCCACCCCTAGACAGCGCTGAAGAAAGACCCCCGTCCTCTATGAAAGCTTTAACGCAAATGCAATATAACGGTACTTACACGGACCGGGTAGGCTCCGATACGGAAATGACTCTGGAACCTTTGCATAGTGTGTGTAATAAAATAAACTTGAACCCTAGGACAGCTTCAAATACAGTCTAGGGCAGTTAATGTATCACTATGAAAGGTTAAACCCCTCATTTTCACCCCATGTCTGGAATCGAACTAGGGTCCTTGGCTAGGCAAACAAACAAATTATCATGCGCGAAGAGCACGCTTTGGGAGCCTCCTGGCTATACGACCCATTCGAACTCCCTGAGACAGCTCGTCTGAAATTGATGAGGTAATCTGGTAACCTGGAGACCTGATCTGAATATTTATCTTTTATCTAAACTGTATCTAGACAATCCATCATCAGAAACTATTATTAACTCTCAGAAAGGACCGCTTTTAAATTGATTGTATTTTTTATTCTACTCAAGACAGTCAATATTTTCTTTAAAGTTACCTACCTAATAAATATGGAGAATTATTTTAAACTACTCAAAACATTTTAAATTTTGATTTTTATGGCATAATAGTAGTAGAATCTAGTTTCTAATATTTCAAGGCAGCACGTTTATTTAAATATATAAATGTACTTATATTCGGGCCATACGAGCTGAACCTACTAGCTACAGACTATACTACCCGGGTTTTAGACCCACAGGTAGATTTAACAGTCAACTGTTTCCATCATTCCATTGTTTTATTTTCTCATTATCACCTTCCCCCACAGTATTTTTGAAAAGCACCACGTCTCACTTCTTATTCAGGCTATACAAATATTTACTAACTACGCTAGTGAGCGAAAGATGAGGACGGATGAATTTAGAGGAAGTGTACTAGCATTTACGTGGATAGAGAATGTAAATTAATTTTTTTTATAAACTACCCTCAGCACACCTGACCAGGATTCGAACACCAAACTCCCTGTCATTGGCATAGGCACGAGAGTGATGTCTTAGACCATGCGACCACCAAAGTAGATAAGTATTTATTACAAATTAATCAATGAATCTTCCTAATTAAATGTGTGTATTTGATCCCTTTTCCATGTGTTCGGGGCTATATTTTTTCGCATTAATTCTCAAGTTTATTAAACCTAATATATATGATTTGTGTTCAGTACTTTCTGAGATTTTGTTTGGTTAAAATAGTCTTTCAATGCTTTTCTATGATAAATGTAAGCGTTTCATGTTGAAATCCAACTAATATGAAACATAGTGTTTCTCAATCCGGCCCGCAAGAGAGAAAACATATATATGCAAGAATAATCTCAATAGCGAGATTTATTCCCACTGCACCCCAACGAGATTCAAACCGAATCCTAGAGATGAACATGCCAGCCGAGCACTGTCACCGAACTACAGACCCATTTTCATAGGAACAGCCACTAGATCTAATTTCACGTATTCATACGTCAAGTAGCCTGATGCGAGTGTAGAGCGTTAGACCATGCGGGCACCGAGGCAGTGATTACTACTTTGTTCTCTAGTATAGGCCGGTTTGCTATCTATTACTCTTTTTAGCACTGCGTCTTACCAACCGTTCGGGTACGCTTAAGTACTATTTACACTAAAGGATTAGGAATTGGGACCCTTGGACCCGCATTTGCGTGGAAATAAAGTGGAAAACCGCCTAGTTTATCCGCCCGAGATTCGAGCCTCGAACTTCTTAAGTATTAATAACGCTAACGGATTGATAATTGCTAAGTTTGAATTTAAGGGAAGTGTGCCCGTATTTGCACAACAATATAGGATTTGTCAGCCTTGTAGGGATTGAACCCTCCTACCTCCTTACGTCACAGGGCGTGATGTGTACCCGCATTTGCGCGGATGGAAAAAAATAAACACGCCCGCAGAGGCTCCATCGGTTAAAGAACGGCAAATTTACCATTTAGACGATATATCTCGTCTGACAGTGAACCCCCTCCCTAAGAAATAGATGAACCTGACATTTAGACGGCATGCCCATTCTAGCATTTACGTGGATGGAGAGTGTAAAACAATTTTTTATAAACTATCCTCAGCACACCTGACTAGGATTTGAACACCAAACTCCCTGTCGTTGGCATAGGCACGAGAGTGACGTCTTAGACCATGCGACCACTAAAGTAGGTAAGTATTTATTACAAATTAATCATTGAATCTTCCTAATTAAATGTGTGTATTTTATCCCTTTTCCATGTGTGCGTGGCTATAATTTTTCACATTACTTTTCAAGTTTATTAAAGCTAATATATATGATCTGTGTTCAATACTTTCTGAGATTTTGTTTGGTTAAAATAGTCTTCCCCCTTAGTGCGAGCCTGACGTCTTGTACCCCCGCGACCATCGGTGTATAAAATATTAGTGTAACTATGAGAGGGTGAAAAAACTTATTTGCGTGGAAGGAAAGTGGTAACCCATTTAGGGAAAAACCACCCTCAGTTCACCTGACCAAGATTTGAACCTCGAACTCCCGCATCGAAGCGGGTATATATCACGATGCACTCTTTTTAGAGAGTTAACAATATTTACGAGGCTGACTCTTCAACCAACCCAAATATTACAAAAAATCGAAAGAAGAAGCAGAACCGCGAGTCCCGCTGTATTCGGAATTGGGAAGGTTGAATCCACATTTGTGTTTTGGGGGGGGAGTAGGGAAATGTTCCAGCGTTTACGTGGAGGGAGAGCGGGAAAACATTTAGTGAGAACTACCAACAGTACACCTCAGCGGGTATTCGAATCCCCAACACAGATTCGAACCCCGATATCTTTTGCCGGTTGCTTCATGTTCTTTAGTTACCAAACACAAGAGAAGAATAAGGTGTTTCGCCTGTTCTGACCCTAAAATACGTTGTGACAGAAAGGCGCCGGCAATATACACGTGTCAGCTTTGCCGGAATAAAATATTAAAGAGCGCAGAAGTGAGCCCACATTTGTATAGAGGGAGAGTGAAAAACTACCCCCGAGGTCAAGACAGCACTCTCACAATATACTAAACTGCCGAGGGATTCGAATCCTGGTCCACTGGCTACCACACGCTAATGGATTGATAATTGGGAGGTTTGAGCCCGCATTTGCATAGAGGGAGAGTTAAAAACACCCCTAGTTTACCCGACCGAGATTTGAACCTCGAACTCCTTAAGTATTAATAACGCTAACAGATTGATATTTGGTAAGTTTGAATTTAGAAGAAGTGTGCCCATATTTGCGCGGAGAGAATGGAAAGTCTATTAGAAAAAAAACCTCCCTAAATACGCTCGACGCTGATGAAGGAATCTCCAATATTGAGTACCTATATCTCACACCACGAAAAGTATACTTGGAATATTTACACAAATCAAAGTTTTTACAAATATATCTCACACCCTGAAAAGTATACTTGGAAAAATATTTATTTACACAAATCAAAGTTTTTACAAATATATCTCATACTACGAAAAGTATACTTGGAATATTTATTTACAAATATATCTCATACCATGAAACGTATACTTGGAATATTTGTTCACACAAATCAATGTTTCTACAAATACATCCCATACCGCGGAAAGTATGCTTGGAATATTTATTTACAAAAAATTATATATATATTATGGAAACAATAATCAATTTCTTGAGCTCGTAGCGGGAATAGTGGCCTCGGTACTAATTTTATAAAGTCCAGTTTAAAAAGTATTTTAACATATGGTTTCAAATTTGATTAGAATTAAAATATATATACAACCAAATTTGACTAGAATTAAAATATATACAAAAAAACTAATTTTATTTGACTAGAAATAACCAGGTAGGTGGAGATTTATAATGGCGGATAAAAAAAACATAAAAAAAATATCCCGGATACATAATATAAATCAATAAAAAAATATGCTTGTTTTCATGCAGAAAAAAAATATGAAAAAAAATTTCAAATCTTTGAAAAAATGGTCCTGTAGACTTTATTCTGCGAAACGGTACATACAGTCGCAAGACCTTTTCTTACAATTTTGTGCGGTATCTGTATGTATCTTTCCGCGGCTTGTTCAGTGACCATCGCTTTCAAAACGTCAAAATTAACGTCGTTCCTGTTGCCGTAGTCTAGCTCAGCACAAATCTAGCGCGTTAGCCACAGTACACCTCGACAGGTATTCAAACCCCCCCCCCCCCCAACACGGACTCGAACCCCGATATCTTTCGCCTTGTGCTTCATGCCCTCTAATTAACAAACCCATTCTTTTCCCTAAAATACGTTGTGACAGAAAGGCGCTGGCAATATACACGTAACAGCTTTGCCGGAATAAAATATTAAATATCGCAGAAGTGAGCTCGCATTTGCGTAGAGAGAGAGTGACAAACTACCCCAGGTCTAAGACAACACTATCGCAAAATACTAAATTGCACGCAGTTCGAATCCTGGTCCACAGGCTGGCACTTTCATTGGCCAAATGATTATATTTGACATAGGTTTGATAACAGCATAATTACTTTTATTTTGAAAATTACTCTAGTTATTCACAAAACCCTGTCCTTCCTAATTTTTCACTATGAAAGGTTAAATCTGCACTTTCATCCATACTGGAAATCTATCTCTGGACACTTGGCTCGGTGGGCAGACATGCTAACTCCTCACTTAAAGTGAGTGACCTTTCACAAGTGAGTTCTTAGACGTCTTGACCAATGACGCGAGACGCTCGACAGAGATTAAATCAAAACTCTATTAACAGACAAATACCAGTCTCAGTCGCTTCTTCAGAGAGAGAGAGAGAGAGAGAGATATCTACATTCTTTTACAAGCACGCAGCAAATTTGTCTTGGGGACAGTAGCACCCAACAATATCCAAGTTATTTTAACATTCGTCCGACTGATTATATCAGCACACAACTTACAATCTAACTTAAATCTATAACATACAGAACACCCATTCCCCTACCGCAAATGAATCACTATGAAAGGGGGGGGGGAAAGCCATATCCCACTAATGAATCATTTTCAGGTCATTCTGGGAATCGAATCCAGGACCTATTGCTTAGTAGGCAAACACACTAACGACAGAGGTAAAGTGCAGGCCTTTTAATTGTACATTTTTTCAGTATTAATCCAATACTAGCTAGAACTAAGGTGAAATGAGACAGTTAATATTTGGAAAACCTTTTCGGCATCATTTAATTTGGTCAACATGATTTCACCAAACTCGGTGACAGTGTGGTCTAATGCACTACTCTCGTGATAGACAAGACTACTGATGACAGGGAGATCGAAGTTCAAATACCAGTAGAGTGTACTGATGCCTGTTTTCAACTCTTTCTCCACGCAAATGCGGTTACACTTCCTCTAAATATAGCTTTACAAATCTCTAAAATCATGATAATAATTAGTACTAATGTGTATTAACTATTCGGCTGCGCAAATGACGATGCATTTATCAACGTAAAGACGTTGGAAGGAATTACCGTTCCAGCAGTCATTAGCGCTGCTAAAAACTCCTTTGGATCTCAAGTTATGTCATGATGTACATTACAAAAGATAGCTGGGTTCATACATTCTAAATTCGGGGGTTCCAATTTGAACGGCCCATTATGAATCACCGAGGGCTTGGGAATTCCCGCATGTTTTTCAGAGGTCAAAGCTGCGTATTTACAAGACCATTTGTGACAGAAATATACTTGAATGTCAATGCTCCTAGAGACTTGTAAGATAGAAGATGCTTGCAACATCAAAATTTCCCTTTCTATTCCCAAAGCTGCTTGTAGCTTTAAGAAAAAAAAAAAAACCTGTTGGTCGCAACTTTCATAGTGATAAATTAGGAAGGACAGGGTTTTGTGAATAACTAGAGTAATTTTCAAAATAAAAGTAATTATGCTGTTATCAAACCTATGTCAAATATAATCATTTGGCCAATGAAAGTGCCAGCCAGTGGACCAGGATTCGAACTGCGTGCAATTTAGTATTTTGCGATAGTGTTGTCTTAGACCTGGGGTAGTTTGTCACTCTCTCTCTACGCAAATGCGAGCTCACTTCTGCGATATTTAATATTTTATTCCGGCAAAGCTGTTACGTGTATATTGCCAGCGCCTTTCTGTCACAACGTATTTTAGGGAAAAGAATGGGTTTGTTAATTAGAGGGCATGAAGCACAAGGCGAAAGATATCGGGGTTCGAGTCCGTGTTGGGGGGGGGGGGGGGTTTGAATACCTGTCGAGGTGTACTGTGGCTAACGCGCTAGATTTGTGCTGAGCTAGACTACGGCAACAGGAACGACGTTAATTTTGACGTTTTGAAAGCGATGGTCACTGAACAAGCCGCGGAAAGATACATACAGATACCGCACAAAATTGTAAGAAAAGGTCTTGCGACTGTATGTACCGTTTCGCAGAATAAAGTCTACAGGACCATTTTTTCAAAGATTTGAAATTTTTTTTCATATTTTTTTTCTGCATGAAAACAAGCATATTTTTTTATTGATTTATATTATGTATCCGGGATATTTTTTTTATGTTTTTTTTATCCGCCATTATAAATCTCCACCTACCTGGTTATTTCTAGTCAAATAAAATTAGTTTTTTTTGTATATATTTTAATTCTAGTCAAATTTGGTTGTATATATATTTTAATTCTAATCAAATTTGAAACCATATGTTAAAATACTTTTTAAACTGGACTTTATAAAATTAGTACCGAGGCCACTATTCCCGCTACGAGCTCAAGAAATTGATTATTGTTTCCATAATATATATATAATTTTTTGTAAATAAATATTCCAAGCATACTTTCCGCGGTATGGGATGTATTTGTAGAAACATTGATTTGTGTGAACAAATATTCCAAGTATACGTTTCATGGTATGAGATATATTTGTAAATAAATATTCCAAGTATACTTTTCGTAGTATGAGATATATTTGTAAAAACTTTGATTTGTGTAAATAAATATTTTTCCAAGTATACTTTTCAGGGTGTGAGATATATTTGTAAAAACTTTGATTTGTGTAAATATTCCAAGTATACTTTTCGTGGTGTGAGATATAGGTACTCAATATTGGAGATTCCTTCATCAGCGTCGAGCGTATTTAGGGAGGTTTTTTTTCTAATAGACTTTCCATTCTCTCCGCGCAAATATGGGCACACTTCTTCTAAATTCAAACTTACCAAATATCAATCTGTTAGCGTTATTAATACTTAAGGAGTTCGAGGTTCAAATCTCGGTCGGGTAAACTAGGGGTGTTTTTAACTCTCCCTCTATGCAAATGCGGGCTCAAACCTCCCAATTATCAATCCATTAGCGTGTGGTAGCCAGTGGACCAGGATTCGAATCCCTCGGCAGTTTAGTATATTGTGAGAGTGCTGTCTTGACCTCGGGGGTAGTTTTTCACTCTCCCTCTATACAAATGTGGGCTCACTTCTGCGCTCTTTAATATTTTATTCCGGCAAAGCTGACACGTGTATATTGCCGGCGCCTTTCTGTCACAACGTATTTTAGGGTCAGAACAGGCGAAACACCTTATTCTTCTCTTGTGTTTGGTAACTAAAGAACATGAAGCAACCGGCAAAAGATATCGGGGTTCGAATCTGTGTTGGGGATTCGAATACCCGCTGAGGTGTACTGTTGGTAGTTCTCACTAAATGTTTTCCCGCTCTCCCTCCACGTAAACGCTGGAACATTTCCCTACTCCCCCCCAAAACACAAATGTGGATTCAACCTTCCCAATTCCGAATACAGCGGGACTCGCGGTTCTGCTTCTTCTTTCGATTTTTTGTAATATTTGGGTTGGTTGAAGAGTCAGCCTCGTAAATATTGTTAACTCTCTAAAAAGAGTGCATCGTGATATATACCCGCTTCGATGCGGGAGTTCGAGGTTCAAATCTTGGTCAGGTGAACTGAGGGTGGTTTTTCCCTAAATGGGTTACCACTTTCCTTCCACGCAAATAAGTTTTTTCACCCTCTCATAGTTACACTAATATTTTATACACCGATGGTCGCGGGGGTACAAGACGTCAGGCTCGCACTAAGGGGGAAGACTATTTTAACCAAACAAAATCTCAGAAAGTATTGAACACAGATCATATATATTAGCTTTAATAAACTTGAAAAGTAATGTGAAAAATTATAGCCACGCACACATGGAAAAGGGATAAAATACACACATTTAATTAGGAAGATTCAATGATTAATTTGTAATAAATACTTACCTACTTTAGTGGTCGCATGGTCTAAGACGTCACTCTCGTGCCTATGCCAACGACAGGGAGTTTGGTGTTCAAATCCTAGTCAGGTGTGCTGAGGATAGTTTATAAAAAATTGTTTTACACTCTCCATCCACGTAAATGCTAGAATGGGCATGCCGTCTAAATGTCAGGTTCATCTATTTCTTAGGGAGGGGGTTCACTGTCAGACGAGATATATCGTCTAAATGGTAAATTTGCCGTTCTTTAACCGATGGAGCCTCTGCGGGCGTGTTTATTTTTTTCCATCCGCGCAAATGCGGGTACACATCACGCCCTGTGACGTAAGGAGGTAGGAGGGTTCAATCCCTACAAGGCTGACAAATCCTATATTGTTGTGCAAATACGGGCACACTTCCCTTAAATTCAAACTTAGCAATTATCAATCCGTTAGCGTTATTAATACTTAAGAAGTTCGAGGCTCGAATCTCGGGCGGATAAACTAGGCGTGTTTTCCACTTTATTTCCACGCAAATGCGGGTCCAAGGGTCCCAATTCCTAATCCTTTAGTGTAAATAGTACTTAAGCGTACCCGAACGGTTGGTAAGACGCAGTGCTAAAAAGAGTAATAGATAGCAAACCGGCCTATACTAGAGAACAAAGTAGTAATCACTGCCTCGGTGCCCGCATGGTCTAACGCTCTACACTCGCATCAGGCTACTTGACGTATGAATACGTGAAATTAGATCTAGTGGCTGTTCCTATGAAAATGGGTCTGTAGTTCGGTGACAGTGCTCGGCTGGCATGTTCATCTCTAGGATTCGGTTTGAATCTCGTTGGGGTGCAGTGGGAATAAATCTCGCTATTGAGATTATTCTTGCATATATATGTTTTCTCTCTTGCGGGCCGGATTGAGAAACACTATGTTTCATATTAGTTGGATTTCAACATGAAACGCTTACATTTATCATAGAAAAGCATTGAAAGACTATTTTAACCAAACAAAATCTCAGAAAGTACTGAACACAAATCATATATATTAGGTTTAATAAACTTGAGAATTAATGCGAAAAATATAGCCCCGAACACATGGAAAAGGGATCAAATACACACATTTAATTAGGAAGATTCATTGATTAATTTGTAATAAATACTTATCTACTTTGGTGGTCGCATGGTCTAAGACATCACTCTCGTGCCTATGCCAATGACAGGGAGTTTGGTGTTCGAATCCTGGTCAGGTGTGCTGAGGGTAGTTTATAAAAAAAATTAATTTACATTCTCTATCCACGTAAATGCTAGTACACTTCCTCTAAATTCATCCGTCCTCATCTTTCGCTCACTAGCGTAGTTAGTAAATATTTGTATAGCCTGAATAAGAAGTGAGACGTGGTGCTTTTCAAAAATACTGTGGGGGAAGGTGATAATGAGAAAATAAAACAATGGAATGATGGAAACAGTTGACTGTTAAATCTACCTGTGGGTCTAAAACCCGGGTAGTATAGTCTGTAGCTAGTAGGTTCAGCTCGTATGGCCCGAATATAAGTACATTTATATATTTAAATAAACGTGCTGCCTTGAAATATTAGAAACTAGATTCTACTACTATTATGCCATAAAAATCAAAATTTAAAATGTTTTGAGTAGTTTAAAATAATTCTCCATATTTATTAGGTAGGTAACTTTAAAGAAAATATTGACTGTCTTGAGTAGAATAAAAAATACAATCAATTTAAAAGCGGTCCTTTCTGAGAGTTAATAATAGTTTCTGATGATGGATTGTCTAGATACAGTTTAGATAAAAGATAAATATTCAGATCAGGTCTCCAGGTTACCAGATTACCTCATCAATTTCAGACGAGCTGTCTCAGGGAGTTCGAATGGGTCGTATAGCCAGGAGGCTCCCAAAGCGTGCTCTTCGCGCATGATAATTTGTTTGTTTGCCTAGCCAAGGACCCTAGTTCGATTCCAGACATGGGGTGAAAATGAGGGGTTTAACCTTTCATAGTGATACATTAACTGCCCTAGACTGTATTTGAAGCTGTCCTAGGGTTCAAGTTTATTTTATTACACACACTATGCAAAGGTTCCAGAGTCATTTCCGTATCGGAGCCTACCCGGTCCGTGTAAGTACCGTTATATTGCATTTGCGTTAAAGCTTTCATAGAGGACGGGGGTCTTTCTTCAGCGCTGTCTAGGGGTGGATCCTATGACAGTCGGGCGTGCAAATGCTGGTTCACATCTCGCCCCGTGACTGGAGGGGGTAAGGACGTTGACTCGACAAACGCCAAAAGTCCCTGGTTCGATTCCCGTCGATGATATCTGAGCAAAACCCTTTTTTTTCACTCTCGCAAATGTGGGGTGCATTTTTCAACTTGCCTGAAGCATTGGACGGACGCGCACCTACTTGATTAATTCTAGACAATAGCCTCAATAAGATATATATGTATGTTGTTATATTTTGAAGTTTAGCTATAGTAATAGAAATGCCGGCGTGTTTATTTTTTTCCGGCAGCACAATTGCTGGTACACATCACGCTCTGTGACTGTAGGGCTAAGGACTTCGACTTGACAATCGGCAAAGTCTCTGGTTTGAACCCCGTCGATGATATCTAACCGGAGTAAACATTTCAAACATTTATAAGAAAACACTAGGTGATAGAACTGAATGCATCCCAACTAGTAGGGGGTTCGAAACCCTGTACTAGTTTCGTTTTTTTATCTAGAGATCGGTGCTTATCAGTCACTGGGTCTGGTTCTAATCCCGTGGGCTGAATAATCTTTTTTAGACAGACAATTTTTTCAAAGATTTTGAGCTATTTTTTTTCTACATAAAAACACGCATATTTTTTATGCACCCTGAATACTTTTTTATCCTCCTGGTTATTTCTAGGCAAATTGCAAGGTCGACAAACCCTATACTGTTACGCCAAAAGTCCCCGGTTCGACTCCTGTCAAAGATATCTAGCGGAGTAAGCATAAATAATAGCTTTGACTGTTTTCACATTTCAACCCTCCGTAAATGAGGGTACATCACTAATTTTATTATTTTATCTCTCATTCAGGCGGTGTTAGAGGGTTCGATTGTCAGTGACGCGCTAACTTCTTGGCTATTAGCAGGGGGAGGTAGGGGGTATTGGATCCAGGTCGGCCGTGTCGCACAAATACAAGTATATATTTTATATCTCCCTCAAGCCTGATGTAGATATATATTATCACGTCAAAATATAGTTGCGAACATTAAATTCGATATTACTTATGAATTGATGTAAGAGTGATATCATTATTAGTGCCACGTCTTACTACCCGTTCGGTTATAAGCACTTACGCTAATGTAGGGTGATTGTGAGGACCTACAGTTTAACGCGGAAACCGAACCATGGTGGAGGCCCGACATTCCTCACATGAGAACATTAAATATCTCGAGGAATAAAACGCCTGCTTTCACTTTATCTACCGTCACAATGCATCGACGGTCGCATGGTTTAAGGTGTCACTAGATGACCGATGACAGAGTGATCAACGTTTGATTTTTTCACTCCTAGCAAATGCGGGTACACATTCTACCTGGTCAACCTTTCAAAATGGCGGGTGTGCATGAAGTACGACCGTTCTAACAGACAATAGCTGTGCTAAAGATATCGAGGTTTGAGTCCAGATGTGAGTGCCATCTATGGTCGCATGTTCTAAGGCGCCACTAGACGGCCGGTGATTGACGTTTGAAGCAAATGCGGGTACACATTCTACTTGGTCGACCTGCAAAATGGTGGGGGTGCAGGAAGTACGGCCGCTATAGCAGACACTAGCAGTGCTAAAGATATCGCGGTTTGAGTCCCGGTGTGCACGCCGTCTAAATGTCAGGTACATATAATTCCAGCTGAGGGAAATTGAATCCCTGCAGTGTAAAGTGTAGATATTTCTTCCCTCATGACTGATACCTACATCCGCGCATGTCGACAGACGATATCATACAACCAATTTTAGTAGACTTTAGCGGTGGGGGATGGAGGCCCCTAACTGAGCATTCCAAGGCTGTGTCAATGCTTGTCGGAGAAAACCCATTACCACATAGGGGTAGAGGATTACGACATCGTGATCTATTCTTGTCTCGACTTGTCTTGTCAACCCGTCAAACTTGCGCTGGGTTGCGACACCGGGCAAACCCATTACCAAATAAGGGCTTGCGACACTGGAAAAAACCCTTTACCACCTAGGGGGTTGCCTTGAAGGAGGGGGGAGTGAGGGGGGAAAAGTGAAAGGGGGTCATAAGGCCGTGATACGCTGTCAGTTTCTCAGCGGCCACACTCTTCGCTAAGCGGCCGTCGGGAAAAGGTTCCTGCTCCGTGTTCCTTCTCATGCCACGGGAGGAGCGCCTGACGCATCGGGCTGCATGTTCCCCCAAATAAGATGCTCCTCACTCTACACCACGCAGTCGTAGCGAGAGGTTCGTGCAGAGACGTATGCTCACCATCCAAATAAAATATACTCCAATGTCCTTCCCCATAACCCTTATATGAATATTTAATTAACAATCATTAATAATTAAGAAAAAAAAGACCCACACAAGTACCAACATGTTCAACGTGTGGTGGGGGTGTAGGGGAGGGGGGTGTAGGGGGAGGGGGGGTGTAGGGGAGGGGTTGTAGGGGAGGAAATTTCGTAATCAACTGGTGGAGATTTTGTAATCAGAGCGGAGGGGTGGGGGTGGAGGGGAGAGGGAGGGGGGGGAGGGGGGTGGGGGGTCAGCAGCCAATCAGAGGCCAGATCTATTTATAGCGACCTATCAGAGAAAAGTAGGTCAAATTGTGCCAACTCATCACCCCATCTACTAACAGTTTATGTGGTCACAAACCCCACTACAACAGTTTATGTGGTCACAAACCCCTCTACAACAGTTTATGTGGTCACAAACCCCTATACAACAGTTTCTGTGGTCACAAACCCCTCTACAACAGTTTATGTTGTCACAAACCCCACTACAACAGTTTCTGTGGTCACAAACCCCACTACAACAGTTTCTGTGGTCACAAACCCCACTACAACAGTTTGTGGGGTCACAAACTCCACTACAACAGTTTATGTGGTCACAACCCCACTACAACAGTTTATGTGGTCACAAACCCCACTACAACAGTTTATGTGGTCACAAACCCCTCTACAACAGTTTATGTGGTCATAAACCCCAATACAACAGTTTCTGTGGTCACAATCCCCGCTGCCAAAACTAACGTTTCTGAAAATTGCTCCGCCTTAAACGGCATCCAATTGGCGCGTGATTGCTCAGTTATAATATCCCCTGCTAATATTTGAATAAAGTTTTCGAGGTGATATGTTTAGAACCTGACTACAAGTCAAGAGAGTTCGGGATCGATCCCCTGACATTCCTTAGGAAGGTTTTTAAAAGTTAAGTTTTAACACAATACAAATTTTCCAACATTTTCTTACTGCTATATTATCGTGCCTCGTTGGTTTTCCAGATGACTTAGATTGAAACACATAGGAATTAAATCTCAATTTTTAAGACGTAATTTAGGTTGTGATTTGATCTTGAGTGGGAAATGTGACCTAGGGTTTCAGGATGCGAAGGCTACGGCATGTGTTATAATCTTTCCAAGCAAAGTCAAGAATATTTCATCCTTGTATTATTATTATTATTATTAGCACCGCGTCTTACTACCCGTTCGGGCTATACGCACTTACGCTAATGTGCAATGGTAGGGTGATTGTGAGATGAAATGGAGGACCTACAGTTTAGCGTGGAATCCGAACCACGGTGGAGGCCTGGCATTCCTCACATTCACAAGTTGTGATTAATACACATTTTGTCAGAGGTGAAGGAAGGGTTTGGCAATCAGTTAAATCTGTGCCGGGACCGAGGATTAAACCCTGGACCCTCAGCACAGAAGTCTGACACCTTACCCCTAGACCACCAGGTCACCCCTTCATCCTTGTAGTTAAATGTTTCGAATTCACAAATATGTCAGTATTTTTTTTATACATTTTATGTAAATTCCCTCTTCTTCGATTCTTTTTTTACAGACACAATAATGGTTTTTTTTCAGTTTTCTTGGTTTTCCAGGTGGTTGGCAGCCCTGGTAAATATATATTAAGCCTGTTTAGAATCCTAAACTTCGGGACTTATTTCGGCGAATTGGATGTTCCCGTAACTCGGAGGGGGGTGGGGGGGGTGTAAGAGGGGGGAGATAATTTCCAGATATTTTTCAGGAAAAATTAATATTAAAAGCCTAAAATTAAGGACTGTCTATCCATCTGACGTTTGTATTTAATGCTAATAAGAAAAACCATAATATTCATTTACTAAGGTTAAATCAAGACGGACATAAGTCTGTCAACGACAAGTACTTCAACTCGGTGACAAGGACTTCCACTAATCTATTTACGTGAAAGGATAAAAATAAAGTTTGTAACCTCTAAGTAGCGATATTTTAATGGTCACTTGTCATCATAACTATCATAAGATATTAATAATAACCAAGCTGTACTTTAATATTAAACGTCTGTAATGCCAATTTACCTGTTACCATCAATTAATTTTCAGGGGAGTGTCGGACCGTAAAATTGTTAAACTATTAGAGATTCAGACGGAAGGAAGACCACGGTCTAATATATTCTGCTCTTGCTACTCCATAGTTCCAGTGATCAGACGGTAGTAAGATGACAGACTAGCCTGGTCTATGTGTGTCTCTATTCCCTTTCATTTGAGTAATTGTAGGTATTAAATGCTCGTTAAAGAGTGCTCTTATGTAAAAACAACTTCAGTAATATTGTATGATTAGTAGTAGTAATGTTGACTTCAGGGTTGTCTGTTATTTTCATATCAAAGTTGAAAAAAAAAAAATTAGTGTATTATGACAAACAGGTCGGGATTGGCAAAGATTTGAACTTACAAACCTTTATACTGGAGCGAGTTTAGGAGGATTTGCAAAATAAATATATTATTTATCTTCTTGTCCCCAGCATCAAAGAGGCCATGGCACGCTCTGTTGTGGAAGAGATCAATTATTATTGGATGTGTGATAGGGAAATGTATAACTTGAAACGGGAGATAGCTATCGCTAAAGAGGAACTGGAGTCATACCAAAGGTAAGAAAATAAAAAAAGACAGTGTCGCTATCTTGACTCCTACTTAATAGTATATAATATACTTATGGTATCATTAAGACTGCATCTCATTATACAGCGCAAAAAAAAATATTGAACCCGTATAAACACCTTGTAGAGTAAAAATATTCCTTGTGGCTTGCAATACAAAGATCAGATCGTCCGAAGTTTACATTACTGGGATTTAAGTGGTACATTTTTTAAATTGCGCAATCTTTTGTATAGTTGTAAAATCACATAGTGAAAGTGTTTGTATTCACTATGTATTTAAAATAAACATAATATTTGAAATAATAGAAGCTGGAATAATAAAACTGCATGTCTAAGATTTAATTATTGTAAATACAAAGGTGACTATTGTAATGTTATTTCACACACACATACACACCTATCTATTCAATTTTAAAAATAATGTATATGATTTTATTTTACTTTTTGTTTAGCACCACGTATTACTACATAATCAGGTTAAAAGTATATGCACTAATTACACTAATAAGTTAGGGATGGGAAAGGTTGAATTTAGAGGAAGTATACACGTATCTGCGTGGAGGTAAAGTGTAAAACCATTTTGAAAAACATCCTTCAATACACCCGAATGAGATTCAAACTCAACTCTCCCTGTTGTCGGCCATCTAGTATAACACGAGAGTGACGCCCTAAACCATACGGCCACCGAAGGCTTTTTTTTTTTACTAATAATATATTGCACACGAGCTTATGACATCAACATGACATGTTTAAGTGTTAGATTTTACTCGCTAAAATTCATCTGCGGATATACTTATGTGATATTGCAGCCACCAATAACATTAGTTAAATCAGGGATTCCCATACTTATAGAGAGGAGGGCCACATTAGGATGTTGTAAGTACCAGGTGGGCAGGATCGAAAAATATTCATACACTATTCTATAGTAAGTATTTAATCTGCCCAACCAGCAGTGGCGTTTTATCTACGATCAACTTGTCCTTGCCATCTTGAATCTAACTAACCCGGTCAAATACTGCCACAATATTTATTACCCACTTAACGATCATTCTGAGAATTAATCAGGGAATAATTGAGGGTCAGATAGTTTTCCGTTAACTGGACATTACTTCACTACCAAGTGGATATTTAAAAGAAAAGCATATCCATACATTTTGCTTACTATTCTTCTGTGTGATATTTCTGCTACTTATGTGTATGTTTATATTATTTCAATTGTTTTCAATATATTTTTATTTCCAAGCAGTTCAAGCTGCTTAACTACCAACAGTGTTCAACTACCTTAAAATATAATCCTTCTTTAAGATGTTAATTGGAAATTGGAACCCTTTTAGACTGGATGCCATCTGTTTGAGCGTACAAGACAAAGCCTTAAGTCGTTTGTATTTTTAAATTTCAAAAATATGGGATAAGAGGTCTCCAAAATCATATTTTAGTGTTTCAAGAGTGAGATTTATACTGATAGATAAATACAGAGAGGTTATGTGAACAAGAGTTCTTAGGAACCGATGACTATGCGCAAGATAACGTGAAGAAGAATCACCAAACATTTCATTATTTTCATTCAATCTTAGGGTTCGGCCAGACTGACAAGCGTGCGAGCGAGCGAGCGTGCGTGCAAGCGACTATGTGGTCAAACTGGCGAGCGTGAGTGCAAGCGACTATGTGGTCAAACTGGCGAGCGTGCGAGCGAGCAATTAGCAGATAGCTCTCTATAGTTGTTGATGAGGAGGCTACGAATCTTGGCTTAGTGAAATGAGGGTGGTTTTGGACAAGTGATTTATTGTTGTTTTCTCCTCCTCTCTCCACGCTAATGGGGATTTTATTTGTAAAGGCCTACTTTGATAATATTGAAGTATTTTAACATATCAGTTATATATATATATTGCCTAGCACCTGTAAACTAGACTGTACCGGTCGAGCACGCGCGCTTGAAAAATAGAACCAGTTCTATCTTTCAAGCGCGCGCGCTCAGTCGCTCGCTCGCTCCATTCTGGCCACCTCTCATTACAACCAATGTGTTCTATTTGATATTTTAGTCACTCACTCGCTTAGTCTGGCCGCCGCCTAACGGGTGAAATGTTGGTTGTGGAGCCCACATATATAAATATTCAGAGATAGATTGTAAATAATAAAACATATAAACTATCAGCAAAAAATATTAATACACCCCTAAGAAATGTAAAAAGATCCGACAAGTGGATCCACAATATATACAACCTCAAACAACACCACGTAAATAAAAATTCGTACTTTGTAAGAAAACACACAAATGTTTACATTTAATCTAAATACTATAAAAAAGGTTCATTTTGCTAGTAATTTGAAACTTGTACATAAGATACTGTTAATAATACAAAAAGTATATAACTAAACCAACTACAAGTAAATTCACATATTCTACATGTAAGTATGTAACACAACAAATATTATAATTATTTTTGTCAGGGATGCTTTATAAATACTTGGTGCTCCATTTTTTTTATATAGAAATACACTAAGGCACTTGTGTAATATTTGTGTTATGTAAGAGTGAGAAGTACACAACAACGACTTTATATTTGATGTTGTGTTTTCACATTTCATTATTTATAATTTTAAAAAGTTATAGTTTAATAGAAGGAATATATATTAAATAATATAGGGCCTACATTGATTAACCATAAAGTAAGAAAAATATATATTTTAAAATAAAATTCATTTTACTGCTAACTTTTTGTTATAGAATTAATATTTACATTACATCAACTATAAATTTATTTGATGAACAAATTTTAAAAATAAAATATATCGCATTCTAGAAATATGGGCTGGATTTCTTTGAAATCAGGTTTTACACAATTAGGCCATACTCTAGAGAAATGGACTGCCAAGAATTTAGAAAGCATCCCTGCCAAAAATAATTTTAAGATATGTTGTGATATAAGCTTACATGTAGAATATGTTCTTTTACTTTTAATTTGTTTATTATATATACTATTTTGTACTATAGAATTTTTGTATATGTGAGTTTCGAATTACTAGCAAAATGAACATTTTTAATAGTATTTCATAAATGTAAAAATATTTAGTACTTATTTCTAGATATGATGATATTTGATGATTGTATTTATAGTTTGTATTTGTAAAGTATTTCATATATAATATTACTAAAACAACAACGGTATTTTATTTGATAAATATTAATTGTTTGTAGTGCGTGACCTTTTTTTCTTCTGGAACTGTATTAAAATTGTCTTGATATTTTGAATAACTCGCGCTTGTGTGACTTTGCTACACTCCATTTTTATTATAAAATATTTCGCTAGGCCTAATTGATATGACAACATATGTCGCAAAGCTATTTTTTATAACAGTTTGTTTTTGCCAGAATCCCGACAAGTAAGAATTTTAGTTAGTTTTACTTGGAAGGTATGTATTGCGGATGTAATGTAGAACCTTTAACATTTCTAATTTTTAGGAATTAACCCTATTTTAATTAACGATACTCAAATTTAACTACCTACACATTAACACAATTACTACCGCCATAAATAACACACAATGGTTACATGTTGGTAATATCTGTCCAAAATTTTAATGAAGAAAAACATATGTTTGGTGAAAATTGATAAATGTGCTTTTAAAATTTAAATCATGCACTTAATACACCTCATCACACTATTTGTATCAAGACACATCTATTAGGTAATGTTATATTTTAATGACATCCATTTGCTTTTTGTCTTCTAAAGCTGACTATCACAAGACACTGATTGTACTAGAAATTCAAGTGTGCTAGCTAGCACCTAGTATCTGTATACTAGCTTGTACAATAGAAAGGCTAGAGTATTCACACCTGCAGTTTGTACTAGGTCTGGTGCAAATATTATGGAAGTCGCTATTAATTTTGGTTGCAGCAGCTGCATTAATATTAATTGATATTGAAAATGATGAGAGTGAGCGTAGGAAAAGAATTAGACTGGACTGGCAACTAAACAAAGAGGTAACGAAACACGGCTCAGTGAGAATGTTTGGTATTCTATCAAACTGTGGCTTTCTTAATATTCTGATTACTTTAATATCTTGCGTCTTATTGGATAGTAGCATTAAAATTAAAGCTATGGACTCTTATTGAACTTTTTAGTCAATGTTAAAATCTAAATCTAAATATATTTATCCATTCAGAAATTTTGATTTAAACTACCCGGTAAATATGTTCATGTACAAATTTAATTTACCTTCTCAAACCTACTCAGCACTCTTGTGGACAAACTATTATTTAGTTTATTTGGAAAACTTAAATTAAAAATAATTAATATAAACAGTTTTTTTAAATTTTTTCCCTTAAAGATTTACAAGCTTATAAAATTAAATTAATTTTGACTTCTAAATTGCAACCTAATCATAGTTTTTGTCTCTTTTCTCGACCCTAGTTGGGTTCAAAATGCCCTAAAATTCTAATGTTATCATCAAATTATTTTAATTTTTTAATGGAATTATTGGTAAGGCTAATTTTAGACAAAAATAAATATATGCCCAAATTGAACAATTATTTTAAATGATTCCCCATTTCCCGTCGCGTTCCCTCGTGTCATAATGTCAGTCCCTCACATACCTTATATGTGTATATTCTCTTCTAGTTACATATGTATATGTCCTCATATTCACCTCATTAGTGTAATGTAATGCGCATTGCCTGGACGAGTCACAAGACGGGGAATGCCCCGTGCGGTGCGTGGGTCACACTTGGAAACACACGTCCTCGAAATCAAGCAATCTGTACCCATTTGAGATAACAGTTGGTCTGCTATGTTTGCTTAACTTGCGCTCATCTTGGACTCGAGCAATATGTACCCATTAGAGAGAACAGTTGGTCTGCTATGTTTGCTCAACTTGCGCTCATCTTGGACTCGAGCAATATGTACCCATTAGAGAGAACAGTTGGTCTGGTATGTATGCTCAACTTGCGCTCATCTTGGACTCGAGCAATATGTACCCATTAGATAGAACAGTTGGTCTGCTATGTATGCTCAACTTACGCTCATCTTGGACTCGAGCAATATGTACCCATTAGAGAGAACATTTGGTCTGGTATGTATGCTCAACTTGCGCTCATCTTGGACTCGAGCAATATGTACCCATTAGAGAGAACATTTGGTCTGGTATGTATGCTCAACTTGCGCTCATCTTGGACTCGAGCAATATGTACCCATTAGAGAGAACAGTTGGTCTGGTATGTATGCTCAACTTGCGCTCATCTTGGACTCGAGCAATATGTACCCATTAGATAGAACAGTTGGTCTGCTATGTATGCTCAACTTACGCTCATCTTGGACTCGAGCAATATGTACCCATTATAGAGAACTGTTGGTCTGCTATGTATGCTCAACTTGCGCTCATCTTGGACTCAGGCTCGGAGGGATGAATGGACCGAATAACCGGATATGTATCTATATAAGTGGTGACAATTATACAACTAGGAGCTATTGATTGTTAGTGGCAGGGGAGAGAGGGTATTACAACTAGGAGCTCTTGATTGTTAGTGGCAGGGGGAGAGAGGGTATTGCAATTAGGAGCTCTTGATTGTTAGTGGCAGGGGAGAGAGGGTATTACAATTAGGAGCTCTTGATTGTTAGTGGCAGGGGGAGAGAGGGTATTACAATTAGGAGTTCTTGATTGTTAGGGGCAGGGGAGAGAGGGTATTACAATTAGGAGTTCTTGATTGTTAGGGGCAGGGGAGAGAGGGTATTACAATTAGGAGTTCTTGATTGTTAGGGGCAGGGGAGAGAGGGTATTACAACTAGGAGCTCTTGATTGTTAGTGGCAGGGGGAGAGAGGGTATTACAATTAGGAGCTCTAGATTGTTAGTGGCAGGGGGAGAGAGGGTATTACAATTAGGAGTTCTTGATTGTTAGGGGCAGGGGAGAGAGGGTATTACAATTAGGAGTTCTTGATTGTTAGGGGCGGGGAGAGAGAGAAAGGGGATTACTACACAATTTTTAAAACATAATTTGAATTTCTATAAAAGACGAGTTCAGCGTCTATTGCTTGTAGCAAAATCAATAGGTTGAACTATACATTTGATTAAGGTTTTCAAACTCGATTCCGCGATACCTTGATTCTATTTATTCTAGCTGCTATCGAAATAATTGAGAACTGCTCTTAATATCACGATTTTGGATACAATTCTTATTTATAAAGTCCCAATAAATGATAGTAACGGTATAAACGGACTCACGGAAACTGGATAAATGATCACTTTGAACGTTAGTAATACTTTGGCCGTTTCACTTAAGTACTTGATCAGTCTTAAAGGAGTGTCAACAGAATGCGAAATTATAATTCCCGTGCCAACGGAAAACCGAAGAATAATTATTTTATGGCGCTAAGTGTTATTCGAAATTTAATAACGTTCTTACTTTCTTAGCCTACCTAAAAATGAAAACATTCACTTAAAACTTGTAAGATAAGTGAAACAAATGATTTGACATTGTTGCAAAAACATAATGGAAAAAATAGCATAATATTATTAAACCGAAGAACTTAAAAGGAAATAATATAATCTACACTATTACAAACACATTGAGAAAAGCGTGACATCTTTGTCCTACAAAGAGCATAGTCAGTCAACTCTATATTTCCCATATATAATTTAAATATTATATTTTCTTATAGCTCATAAACTATTGATGTTGTTAGTTACAGTTATAGCTGCATCTAGGCTAGATATAATATCTTGTCATTGTTTTGGTAGCATAGAGTCCTCTGTAGTCGGAGATACAGTAGCCCCGTGGCTTCTTTGGTGCTGACTGACAGTTCACAGCTGATTTCTGATAGTCAACAGTTAGGTATATACCTAAATTTCGACTGTCAGAAATGACAGCTGCTAAACACATGTTTTTGCAGATCATATGGTTCGGCGTAGGGATACATAATTTGGTCTGGTAACTTTTCAAAGCCGTCAGCTCTTAGCTGTGAGCTGTCACTCAACACCAAAGAAACCATGAGACTACTGTAGTTGCGTTATCTGATAGCTCGCCTATGTAGCTGACAATTTCCACGCGTTCATCACAGAATTTGCCTTAAAATATGAATGAAGAAGGACCCTGAGCACGGACCATTCCTGGATAGCTCAGTGGTAGAACATTGGTGAACTACTCCAAAGGTACCGGGTTTGATTATCGTGTCCTGGTATAATTTGTTGGTTAAAATAATATCATAAACTATTGGGTCTATAAAAATATGTTTTAAATAAAAGTTTTTTTATTTTTAAGAGTCCTACAACTTTGAAATATAAGTTTAAGTAAGGTATCTCGTATCTCAGAGGATTGTGGAGATATCAATATTGGAAATATCCGCTTTTGTAAAGTACCCTCCAAGTCATTTCCCGGAAAAATGAGATGCAACTTTGGTTTGTAATTTTAAACAGTGCTTGAATAAAGATTTTAATCAAAATAGTTAGAGCAGATCTCGAGAAATTTATTTTATCTCTTTTACTCCAGAAATAAACTACCCTTTATTTTGGTTCGATACCAAATTCTAAAAACTCACATGGGAAGCCTTATGAAAACCCTATATATAAGTTTGAGGTATCGCGAAAACAACTTTTTCTGTTTCAAGAGGTCATGAAACGTCTACATCCATCAAAACCTCGAATCAGGCTTTTTTGACTATCACAATACCTCCTCTGACCAAAAGGTTGCGAGAAAGTAAAATTGTGAGCCTTGAAATAACGATTCTAGGTTTAAGAATAAAGAGAGTTGGAAGATAAAATTGTATTCTATTCAATGACCAACTAAATAGGTTGGGCTTAAAACATTTGAAATACTAGATATACTAGTTTTATTTTTAAAGTTACTCTGTTTTATAATGGTAAGAGGAAAGAAGCATGTACTTCAATAAACATTATCGAGGACATTGAATAATATTTTCACTGTTCTATAAATTAATTAAGTATTTTAAGGCTTAGTTAGAAGCACATCAATATTTGTATGTTTTTTTATCAAACAATAAAATATTGTGGATGGCCCCAAACAATGATTGTGTCATAGCTATGAAATGTTTTATTGGTACAGAGAATTCAATATATACTTACTTACTCTATGGCGTTAGGAACTCGAGAGTTATTTGTCAATTGTCACACTTATCAAAGTACGCCATTTATCCTTATCTTGAGCTATTTCTATCCAGTCCACCTAATTACACCCTATTCTTATCTTCAGCTAGTTCCATCCAGTCCACCTAATTACACCCTATTCTTATCTTGAGCTAGTTCTCTCTAGTCCACCTCATTACAGCCTATCCCTATCTTGAGCTAGTTTTGTAAAGTCCACCTCTCTACATCCTATCTCTTTCATGTACATTCTAATGTTATCCTCTCATCAACGTAAAGGTCTCCCCAATGGTCTCTTCCCATTGAAGATGGTTCTATCATCTCCCATTCCCGCTACATGTTTTGCCTACCAAGATTTGATCATACTAACAATTGTTGGTATGAGTATAGGATATGTAATCCATCACTATGTAACCTTCTCCACTCTCCACTATCTTATTTCTTTTTTGAACCGGATATTTCCTAATCGCTTTGTTTTTGAATACTCCAAATTTCTTCTCATCATGTAAGGTAAGAGATCAAGTCTTACAAACATAAAGAACAACCGGTAAAACAATTGGATTTAAATAGTTTTAAAACAAAAAAAAACTGTTGTACACTACCCTGTCAGAATAAAGTGTCTGCAAGAACTTAGTTTGTCCTAGAGAGAAAGAATGTCGTTAAGAGGAACTCCACTGGTTTGGTCATGAAGGGGGAAGAGGGATGTATTAGACAAAGTTGAGGAGCTTGTCTCTGGATCAAAAGCGGTGATTAGACACCATTGATAATACATGCCATGAATCGTATTTTCATCAAAATAAGTAATCATGGGTTGCGAGAGCAGCTGTACAAGTGAGTCAGACTTCACCATTAGTGCGATCCTGAGTGAAAAACAGAACTTTAGCTAAACACTTGATGATAATACCATATGTGGGAATGCCTACTTGACATTATCAGTACAGTACATTGTATAGTCAAATGACCATCCCTAGTATTGTGGTGTGTAATGATTTATTGTAATCCCTAGTGGTGTGTAATGATATATTGTAATCCTTAGTGGTGTGTAATGATTGATTGTAATTCCTAGTGGCGTGTAGTGATTGATTGTAATCCCTAGTGGTGTGTAGTGATTGATTGTACTTCTTAGTGTTGTGTAGTGATTGATTGTACTTCTTAGTGTTGTGTAATGATTGATTGTAATCCCTAGTGGTGTGTAATGATTGATTGCAATCCCCAGTGGTGTGTATTGATTGATTGTAATCCCCAGTGTTGTGTAGTGATTGATTGTAATCCCTAGTGTTATGTAGTGATTGATTGTAATCCCTAGTGGTGTGTAATTATTTATTGTAATCCTTAGTGGTGTGTAATGATATATTGTAATCCTTAGTGGTGTGTAATGATTGATTGTAATCCCTAGTGTTGTGTGGTGATTGATTGTCATTCCTAGTGGCGTGTAGTGATTGATTGTAATCCCTAGTGGTGTGTAGTGATTGATTGTACTTCTTAGTGTTGTGTAGTGATTGATTGTACTTCTTAGTGTTGTGTAATGATTGATTGTAATCCCTAGTGGTGTGTAATGATTGAATTCAATCCCTAGTGGTGTGTATAGATTGATTGTAATCCCTAGTGTTATGTAGTGATTGATTGCAATCCCCAGTGGTGTGTAATGATTGATTGCAATCCCCAGTGGTGTGTATTGATTGATTGTAATCCCTAGTGGTGTGTAATGATTGATTGCAATCCCCAGTGGTGTGTAATGATTGATTGCAATCCCCAGTGGTGTGTATTGATTGATTGTAATCCCTAGTGTTATGTAGTGATTGATTGTAATCCCTAGTGGTGTGTAATGATTGATTGTAATCCCTAGTGGTGTGTAATGATTGAATGTAATCCCTAGTGGTATGTAATGATTGATTGTAATCCCTAGTGGTGTGTAATGATTGATTGTAATCCCTAGTGGTGTGTAATGATTGATTGTAATCCCTAGTGGTGTGTAATGATTGAATGTAATCCCTAGTGGTATGTAATGATTGATTGTAATCCCTAGTGGTGTGTAATGATTGATTGTAATCCCTAGTGGTGTGTAATGATTGATTGCAATACCTAGTGGTGTGTAATGATTGATTGTAGTGACCTGGCGGTCTAGGGGTAAGGTGTCAGACTTCTGTGCTGGGGTTCTGGGGATCAATCCTCGGTCCCGGCATAGATTTGTCTGATTGCCAAACCCTTCCTTCACCTCTAACAAGACGTGTATTAATTACAACTTGTGAATGTGTGAAATGCCAGGCCTCCACCGTGATTCGGATTCCACGTTAAACTGTAGGTCCTCCATTTCATCTCACAATCACCCTATCATTACACATTAGTATAAGTGCGTATAACCCGAACGGGTAGTAAGACGCGGTGCTAATAATAATTATAATAATATTAGTACTCACACTCCAGTATAGGATCGGTATTGAACGAAACAACTTTTTTTGTTATCTTCACTCATGCTGGGTCTAATGATTACTGGGGTGGACTATGAAGGAAGAACAAATTACACTATTTCTCAAATAGTTTCTGCATGACAAGCAAGAAGCAACTTTAGAAATCAAGCTCTTTTAACTCATCATGATTCATAGCTGTTCTTTCATCTTTGTTTATCAATACAACCGCATACCTGTGCCATTCCTACCCTATTAGTGTAAAACATACGTAATCTTCATTCACGGTAGGAGTTACTCTCTGAAAGGTCTTTTTTCCTACCAATATCCTACTATATAATAGCTTTCTGGTAGGAAAAAAGGCCTTTTAGAAAACAATTCCTACGCTGAACAGACTTTATGGCCTGTACGGGTAGTAAGAGGTAAAACGAAATTAACAAAACTTAATGGCTAGCAATATAATGTGGCAGTGTTCTTCATGGTAAATATCATGTGGTTTCCCATCCTCTCTCTAATAAAATATATGTCAACTACCTCTAAGCATCCTCCCTCATTCCTACCCCTTATATCAAGTCAAGTAACCCATTTTGTCGAAATTAATAGTTTATCAAATGTAACGTTTCAAATTGTTTACTTTAAATCATCTCATTCCGACGGATTTGACAGTGATGATTGTACTGTAGCTACTAGTTTTCAACTTGTGACGCAGAAGAGGGGAAGTTTGTATGCATGCGTGACGTCATTTTGAGAGAGGATTGAGGTTAGCGTGACTGACAAACACTAGTATGGGTGGTTGGGGGTTAAAAAAGTAATAAATCAGCTTGACGTCAAATAGGGAAGAGTCTTCCTTACATCATAGCAAGAAAGGCCTGAATCATTTTAAGATGATTTCATAACGTAAGCGTTCTACCTTAGACACATTAATGATACGACCTACGCTGGCAATGTCTTTAGGCAAAATTCCCTTTCCAGCGATATCTCGAAATAAATGTTTCGGCAAAATATGTTTTTTCTACAACGTTATGTACCCAAACGTCGTCATAAATATTTTAGTGCTCAATTAAATTGAAAACTATCCCAACCTAACCAAACCTAATCGTCTACGAATCAATAAATGAAATGGTCTATCAAGTTGACATTCAATGTGTTTTTTTTAATGTTGTTGAAATGTTATGTGTTTTGTTATTTAGAAGATTCAAAATGGCGATTTTGTTAATACAATATTTTGGTGTAAGATATTTTAGGAAAAATATTTTGTTGACTTGTGGAAATCTGGGTTTCGTTAAGTTGGGATATATTATTTCATTAATAAACATATTGTTGCATACTAAAATAAATTTGAATTAGAGTTGGAACTGTTCAATTTCTTTAAGTATTTACGTTCTTATGTGTTATTTAGGTGAGAACATTTTAAATTTCTTAATCATCAAAGATAAACAAACAATCTTAATATTGGTATTATTCGTTTTTACGTATTCTAAGTAACTTATGTGTACTAGACTAGTTCTAATAAAAAGTTATTTTTTTTAATATGACAAAGAAATTGTTTGTAATTACATAGGAGATGCATACTATCCTGTCTTCGAAAATATTAAAATCATGTTCACTTTTGATTAATACTCATTTAATGTATTTTCTAACTAGGACAAATCCATATTTTATAAGGGTCAAAATAAATGGTCCAAAACGTAATCTTTATTGGAAATTATGAGTGATAATTTTTTAAATTGACTCCTAAACAAAGTCATCAATTTTAAATCGACATACCATTAAGTCTATAAACTAATTTTACTAACATAAAACAAAATACTTATGTACAAGAGAAATAAAACTGTATCGCAAAGCGTCTTTAAAAAAAATTAAAGTTCAAAGAAACCATTCAAAAGGATCGTTTGCCCGCAATTTAATGTTTGATAATTCCTTGGAAGTTTAAATGTTGAACATCACGGCAAACCGCCATGCCAACATAAGCAAAGAAACAATTAAGTGGTGGAACACGGAAAGTATTTTGATAGAGTGTGATATGGCTGAGGCAGTTACGCAAAATTACTGGAATTAGCCGACTGCTTTTACGATCGCTTCTTGACACACTACATGGCTTTGTAACCCTCCATTTGTTTTTAACGTTGCGATTTAACTGTGTAATAATGGGGGACACACATTTAGTCATTATTATTATTAAGTCGTATTGTGTTCGATACATCGCCATTACTTGTTATAGTAGGATCGAGGAAAACCATTATTGTACAAAAGATTGGCAGAGAAATAAAGTTGTATTTTTTTTTAATGACGAGTTTCTAATGAGAAATACAACATAGCATTCTTAACTGATGATGATTAGCAGAGGGTAATTATTATTATTACTATTATTATTAGTGCAATGAAACTTTTGAGTATCCCGACTATTTGAAGTAAAAGTGACTCATCGAAACCAGATAAACCTTCCTTTGAGCTCCTTTATTCACACGGAAAGCGTGTATCTACACACTCATGCATATCGAGTGGCATCAGTGGTGTCCCCAGAAAACTATTTTGGGGGGCTAAGGAGGGGAGTTTCTAAATGTTATGGCTCGTGGGCAAGTTGTCCAAGGCATTTTTTTTAAACATTAAATTATTCTTGAAACAATTTAAATTGGCAGCCTAGGCATTGACGATAAAGACAAACACACATTAGTAATAACACTTTGAGAGAGTAAGGAAGGGGTGAACACCCATGTTGTGGTCCAGGGTGTAATCAGAACTTTGCAAGCAAAAATGTGTCAATTATGTGTAACACGGCGCAGAACTAAAAATATTTTGTTTGATGTATTCCAACGGTTTTCAAACTGCTTATTTGTTTAGCATTGCGCTTTACTTACTAATCATTCGGGTTATACGCTTGTGTAATAATTACTCTTATGGTTTTTGGATTAGGATGGTTGTATTTATAGGAAGTGTACCCGCATTTGTGTGGAGGGAGAGGGTACAACCATTTTGTAAAAAACAACCTTTAGTGCACCCGATCGAGATTCAAACCTCGAACTTTTCATCATCACAGCTTGTTAAATAAATACTAATCTCCTAGGCCTACTAAGGTAGTTGTAGGCCTAAATAAAATGCAGTTGAACTAGATGCACATACAGTCAGTTTCACACGTATACTAAAATTAAGACCTTCATTTTAGAGCTATCAATAACCCAGTTGCTTATTTACCAAGTCATATTTCACTTTAAAGACTTGACAGATGAAAAATGGAACATTTACAAATTAAAAACACTTACTACACATTTAAAACAACAACATCTAAGTAAAAACTAAAAAGAGTATGCTTAAGAATTCGTCGTTAAGGGTGTTACATAGGGAGCACTGAAAGCGTTGAAGCTGTTTGGAAATTCTGATTTACGAAGTGGTTTGATATTTCTTAAAATGGTTTTCAACAAAATTTAGGATTAAGTTTTGACCAGTTAAAGAGTTTAAACTTTGAGTTTAAAGTTTTTTTAAAAAAGTCTGGTAACTTATATAAAACCTTTAAAAAAACAATGACGCATTTGCTTCAAATTTTATGTTGAGACCCTATAAAAAAAAACATGATTTTATTTGATAGAGGAAGGCTAGCTCTAGGTATCTATCGCTTTACTTTAATCTCAGAGGTACAAATATTGGTACAAATATTCAATAGCTTCATAGCTTCAACCTGTTGATAGTTTTCGCCTACATTTTGGTGAAAACCATATTTAAAAATATAAAACCACTTCTTCAAAAATGCGGGATTTCCAAACGCATGAAACGCCCTCCCCATGTAACACCCTTAAGGACATATCCACGGGATTTCAAAGTAGACTTCGCTATCTCTTAATAATTGTAGGAGGAAGGGAAGTGACACATAAACGAACCTATTCTCAAATTAAAATTATTTCGTACCAAATTAATAACATGAATACAAATTTAATTCCATAATTCTTTTAAAAAAAAACCTAATCATCTACGCATTACTCCAAAGGTCAATTTTTAATGTTTCTAATAGAACAAAGATTATTGTGTGGGACGTGTCCCACCTGTACCACACACATAGCGACGTCCGTGTGTCGTAATGACGTATTTTCAGATAGTTTTAATAGTGACACATTATTATATTATTATTATTATTATTATTATATTATTATTATTTCTTGTACAAATTACAGATGGATTTTTTTGTCATAGTAACAGCCGACATTAAACCTAGCCGTGACTAGCAACTTAACCGGCTATTATTGCAAAATACGGACGTGGAGTTTTATATGTAAGGTTTATTTATTTTTGAATATGCTTTTTACGTACAATCCGTTTTAGTGAAAAGTAGAACACTTATATTGACTTGTTCTACTATAGTTGAATATATTAAATAGGGCCATACTGCCACCTTCCATGATAAGCGAAGTGTTGTTTAACAACATTTGACTGAAAAATAAAGTTCAATCGAAATAATGGCCGTCGTCTTGATTTGGTTTATATCTGTGTTTGCTGCACGCGTGTGGTAAAAATATGTAACCCGTGGAATTGTTTAAACATCTCAAATGCCTTTTATGGTCTAATCTTATATTTGCCAACCAAAAGATCTCTTTATCAAATTTGAGATTGTTTTTCTTTATCAAAATAAATTAAATGTTTTTATAATATCAATACAAACACTATACAATATCAATATATATGAATAAATAAAAATAAGATTATCCCTAAATTTATATAGGTAGTCGGGAAAATAAAAATATTTCCCTCAACCACAAAATAATGTTTATATTTATAGGATTAGAATATAACCAAAACAGCAACCAAATTATTTTAATACACAATAGATATCTTTATTATTATAAACAATCCTATTCTAACAAAACTTAAACTTCCATTAAACGCTTCTTTATGTAAAAATACCGTATTTACGAACCCACATTCATTTTAATTAAGAATATGTCCAAAGATGGTATAGTTTATGTCAACAATATTATCCATTTCAGCTTAATCTAAATAATTGTTGTTTATTGACATATGAAAGGTTATACGGTATCCATAGTAGGAGACTGAGTTGGTAACTGATAGCAAGGAAAAGTTACCAAACCACATAATCTCCAAGACCACATGTTGAGTTGTTATGTGGCAGTCAGAACAACAGTTTTTAGATTATTGAAACAAGAACTTTTGAAATTAACCATTTGGATGTTGTTTTTTGTGGAAGCGGTATCTGTGGTTCACTTTAAAATAAATTCGTTTCAGACGAGAGCTTTTCTAGAATTTGGCGTGTTCTTCTGAAAATAAGAAGTCCAATTAGCCGAAACAAAGGCTGTCAATGACGTCGTGCAAAGTCAAGGCGATGGTGATCTTATGCTGTTTACAAAATAAAATGTTTTTATTTTATAAGCTAGTTATAAAATATTTTTAAACAATTTTAATACTGGGATTATT
The DNA here is from genome assembly GCA_033556935.1 of Timema podura. NCBI lineage: Eukaryota > Metazoa > Arthropoda > Insecta > Phasmatodea > Timematidae > Timema > Timema podura. The sequence goes on along the minus strand of JAVRXN010000008.1, from coordinate 46,026,373 downwards.
AGACTCTTGCCCGCCTCGGTGACGTAGTTGGCTAACGCGCAAGTTTCGTGTTGAGCTTGACTGCCGAGGACAAGGTTCGAATCTTGGTCGGGTGAACTGGGGGTGGTTTTCCACTTTCCCTCCACAAAAATGCGGGTTCACTTCCTTTATATTCAAAATTCCAGATTCCTAGCCCATTAGCGTAATTAGTACTCAATTAGTACCCGAATGGATAGTAAGACGCGGTGCTAGGTATTATTATTAATATTATTATTATTATTAGAATATTCCTTTTCTTTTTCTATACTAGTTTGTATAAATAATTAAAAAAACGGAATTTATTTTAATATGATATAGGAAAAAGTGTCTAGATTTATGAAGATAGTGTGCTATCCCCGACAAACTCAACAACCAGACCCCGTACTGTTAATGTATCAGTTATTGAAACAAAACATTTCCTGGTAAATACTAGGCCCATTAGGGAATTTACCTCTCTGGAACGCCTGCAGTTTTTATCTCTAGTAAGTGCTTTTCAAAATGTCGCTTACTATCTGATCACAAAATCCTTGATCCCTATTTAAAATATCATATAAGTTAATGTTTTATGGATACAGCCAACCATTGTGTAAATTTTTTTAATATATAAGCCTATTAATTAAAAATGACGTGGTGTTTGCATTGTAAGTTAGTTTTAATTTTTTAAATTTTAAATCAATTCCCCCAAATTATGTTAATATAACTAAAATGTATGTTTATGATGGTGTCAAACAATATAGTGAGTGTGTTTATTAGAGATCCTCTTTAGACATACATTAGTAATGTAGCATTAGTAATGGCTTCTTACAACTTCTAATTTATTAAATTCATAAGCTCATAAAAATGCAATGGGCACAGAAAAATGAGAATTAAGTTTTTTTTATATGAACATTTATTTGGTAAGTATAGGCCTAGTATTTCTCGATCGAAATGGCCTACTTCCAGAAGTTGGACCCAATACCAATATGTCGTATTTTTTTCAGATGGGTGGTTCATTTTAACTCTACATACTCTCAGGAATATAGTTCAGAATTGAAAAAAAAACACGTGCCTCTAAAATTGTATAGACTATAGTAGGTTTCTTGTTGGAAAAAAAGTTTAAAAATATAATTTTTTTTGGCCAGCAATGATAACATATTACTATAAAATTATTGTTATTTTATAGGTATTGATAATATCTACCAAAAGTTACTTACGTATGAATATATGAACGTAGATTAAGTAGTTTAGGTACCTTTGTTCCTACAAGAATCCTCAACATCTTAGGGGACCTACCTTTCCCGACGTGGCTCCTGCCTCCCTTGCCGCCGCCAGAAGAAGATGTGACATCTGTGGGCGGGCGTCCATTGACCACTGTACCCAGGTGAGCAGGTCGCGCCTCCAAGACTCCGTTCATCATCGGGCCTCTGAACGTCTGAATGGGCCGCACCTGCAGGGGGTGATGAGGGTGGGAGTGAGGAGTCGTTCCCCTCGCCGGCATGGGAGACGTCGCCGTCAACGAGCCTAACGAAGACGTCGGTGACGCGTCCCTACTCTTTGTCGTCAGATTTAAGGGCTCGTTACTCAACTCCTCGTCCGTCTCTATGGAGGGTGCCGGGGGTGGTGGGGGCGGGTGGAGCATGGACATAGTCGAGAGGAGAGAGGCCCCGGAGTGGTTTAGCAGGTTGGGTGGAGGGGTGGCGCGAATAGGCGTAGGAGCGACGAGTGTTGTCTTCTGCGTTCACGCCCCCAGCCCATGATGTCGCGATAAAGTGAGGGGTCGGCATCCTGGGAGGTTTAGCGTACACGTGGGGGTGCCACGTGCTCACAGTGCCATTCGTGGAGGGGGGTGCCACTGGGGGCAGACCGCAGGTGCTCGGGTGCTTTGACGGGGAGCCGATGTCCATTACCCCGGTGTCCGACGCAGCAATGTCAGTGCGGTGGCGTCGTTCGAAGCCGAGGACAGAAGCCCGTCCGGCGGACTTTGGGGCTACTGCTGTTCTCGCTGCTCTCGCTGCAGGTACGACTGTCCTGACCCCCGACATTGTTGTTGTTGAGGTTGATAGCTTTGCCGGCGACACTGTGGCTGTTGATCGCGGCCCTTTGCTGTTTCGTTTGTTGAGGCTGTTGCATGCTGTGGAGATGAACAGACATTCGCAACGCATGGAATTCCGTTATGATCGTATTCTTCGTTATATAACGAAACTCACACTCACATGATCATTTATACACGTGGTGATTGTGATCAAACGTACACGAAACGAAAACAAGACTTGTTCAATTTTGTATTCAAATAATCTTAAAAAACAACTCCAGTGAGAAATGTATTTAAAGGTTTGACTAAAATAGCAGACATTTAAATCTTAAAATCTTCACCTCCTACTTTTCAGAAGACAAAAGAGCAACGAATGGAACGTTTACCACTTTGTGACGCATGGACCATCACGTTAGCCAGTTCACGATTTATTTCCTGGGGATATAAATTCTTTTTTCCTCTCTCTTTTTTTTTTTATTTTACGAAACGTTACATTGGCACCTAAGGACGTAATTCGGCTCAGGCACAAGTTTTCTTTAAACCGATAATTCTTTTCCGACTCACCACAGTTAAACGAAACTATTTATCGACCTTCTTTGTGTTTTATTTAGATTCTCACATCCCCCTTTTCAAAAGAACTTTCCTTTCATAATTAATTCACGGATTTTTTTTTCACTGATCTCAAGTTATCACACATCTATTACGTTTTGTCACACCATTTAAAAAAAAGTAATTACTATGTCACTTTATGCTAAAACAACATTAAGTTATAATGGTAACTATTTTTAAATAATAACAATTAGTGTAGCGTGGTTTGAATTGGCATCCCTACTTGATTTATTAACAACATGAAAATCAAGTTCAAATTTACTCTGTAGCTTAATTGCAATTTTCTCTAAAACAAAATGCATATGCTTCTTTTATCGTTGTTTAATTTATCATTCCATAACGCTCAAGAAGTAATTTCAAAACACATTTTATAAAAAGAGGAGACACTTTTGTTCAAATTATAAAGATAAAGGTTAAGTCAAAAATAAATTTGAATAGGTATTATTAGGGCCTACGCAATAAGAATTACAGAGTCGATTACGTATCTGAAATTAATATCAATAATAAGAATTAAAACTTCTGTTTCGGAGCTTAAAGATTTCCTCGTTAGTTTTTTCAAAAGTACTTTGAAATAATTATCTTCTTTGTTAGTTTAATCTATTAATGACAGAACATTAGTCTGATGAACACTCACAAAAGGAATGGCTATCAATTTCAATTACTATTATTATATACCCGGTAATGCGCATACACAAACAAAACACGTTTTAGTTCTCACTTACGCCAATCGATGCCAGCGCCACTACTAAATCTCATTTTGACACAACAGCAAATAAACAAAAGAGGATCAGAGGGCGAGCGGACCCCGCGTGAACCGCGTTTTCCACGAAACAAAACACATACGCGAAACAACTCTGCTGGTGGTTGGCCGATTACTGATTGCCTGTCTCGACTCAGGCGCACGGTTAGTGTGTTTCGCTAAACGGCCGCCGGTAGCAGCACCGGCGTCAAACACATCATCATCATCATCATCATGATCATCCTCCTTCTGCGAGCCCTCCGCTTGTTGATAGCCCCATATAATGGGAATACCCCACTCACTCAACTTGGTTCTGCTAAATTACGGACCGCGCACTTTGTCGCTATTACGCTACTACCCTTCACAAAAACATTTCTCCAAAATAAATTTAGTTTTTTAAACCACGTCTATAGAAAACAACAACTGGAGTAGATTGATGAAACCATTTTAAAGAAAATACTTTCTTACAATAGAATTATTTATCCAAGTACTTTTTTTTTCAATATAAAAATAATCCTAACTTGGATTTAATCATGTTTTCTTGGTGAGCATAGGTTTATAAATATTTATAGATTTATTCGTTTAACCGCGTGTGACAAGCTACTTGAACCATACGTTGTACGTATTGTACATTCAGCTAGAGCGGTAGAGATATAAAATATATAGCTTAGAATAAATTTAGCTGCACATGCGTGGAGGGTGATTAGGTCTAAATAAAATATTCGGGAAGAAGATCAACCTCCCCATCAGTGGAAAACCTGACAAGACAATCTTGATAATATATAGTCTACTGGCTCACCAATATTGGCTACTATGTAAAGGTAGTCAATAATAAGTCAACCCACTTCAGTGGTCACATGGTCTAAGGCGCTACTATCTCAATAGACTAGACTACTGAAGACGAGGTGATTGGGGTTCAATCCCGGTCTTGTGGACTGAGGTTTTTAAAATGGTTTCCCATTCTCCCTCCATGCAAATGCGGGTACACTTCCTCTGAATTCAAACTTCCTAATCTCTAACACATTATTGTAATTATTACATAAACGTATAATTCGAAAGAGTAGTAAGACGGGGTGCTAAAATAATAATAAATAATAATAATAAAAAACAACAATAATAATAAAAGTCAGCTTTCTGGAAAATATTTGTATTTCACTGAGCAAAATCATGTTTTAGTGTTCAAGAAATTGGGGCATCTATGATAAAATACAAACCAATGAAAACTTATTTTTGATAAATTGTGGTTATCATGATTATAATCGAAGTTTTGTTTCCAAAACGATTTAAAAGTGAAAACACAATCCAGATTCTGCAAATCCTGTAGACACCATTTATTGTACATTATTGTAATTTATTTTGAAAAGTTAAGTGTTGGGTAATCGTAGAAAAGCTAGAGATTATACTTTATATTTAGAGCAGAACTAACTCTGCTTCCGTGTTCCGTTTCACGATCGTATTCTGTGATAGCTATTTGTGACCAAACGTAGTAATAATATTAATAAGTTAAAACGAAACACTTGTTCACCTTGAACATACGTGTGGGGGACACAGGCGGGTAACAAAGTTTTAGCCGCACAATGATGCAATTATTTAATTATCAATTCACGACACAAAGTATTCCGAACTGGTAGTATGTTAACTTTGGTTCCGTTGTTCGTGTTCTATCCCAGACACGATTTATACTGATTACAATAAACACACATTTGATCCATGTGGTAAAGACACTTACGGGCACAAATAGATCCTTCTCTTATTCTATAAAAAGAAGAGTGCTGCACTCAGAAATATACTTTTCGGGACGGAGGTACACAATGCATCCAAGCTATTATTTATGTTGTTTATTTTTCTGATTGGAAATTTTAAGTGAACTTTTAAAAGGTGTAAAGGTATGTCTTTCAAATTTCAAGTTGCGAGACTGATCTCAAAAAGTAACCAACTCATTCGACACATTTTAAATGTTCGATATCATAGGATATAATATATCCTATATTATAGGAGGGCTACTAATTCAGTAGTTCGTAGGCCCCATGAAAACAGAACCATTCACTTTTTATTTGTTCAATAGGTTACGCGATCACGCACCCCTCCATAAAATACTCACGTAGGGGGGGGTTTGACACAGATTAGTATTGCCCTGCACCCATTTTTAGGTGTGTTGGTAATTTTTAGGTATGTTGGTTTCAAACCCATCCATAAAAAAAATCATGTCGGGGCCCGGGGTTTTGTGATTTCTTATGGGGATGTGTGCTTATTGGTTCGAACGTCAGTGTGGGAATCGTATTCCATTGGTTCGAAGCAGTGGGATGACGTTGGTGTGGGTATTATTATTATTATTATTATTATATTTTGCCTAGTTTCTTATGGGACATTGAAATCGCCATTTACTTCAAAGGATTGGTACTGAAGCCACCATCCCAGAATGATTAAAATAAATTCCAAATAAAGGCCAGTAACAACTACCTAAAGCTTCGTAGGCTCGGAAAAGGGCACTAAGTTAATAACCCTTTGCCTTATTTCTCTACCGATGTTTGAACACCGACCTTCCCTGGCTCAGAATGATTGGACCATCCGTCCGGGCTGTGCACATAGAAAGTGACAGTCGCATGTAAGAGACAATTAACCGTAGATTCAAGCCATGACTTCTCCCTTTCACCATCGAAGTATTTAACTTCTTGCTACCCGCTTTGGTGGCCACGTGGTCTAACGCGCTACTCTCGCGTTAGACTAGACTTCCAAACAGGGGAGATCGTGGTTATATCCAGGTTGGTTGCATTGAGGGGGATTTTTCCTAAGAAAAATTTCACTCTCTCTACACAAATGCGGGTGCATTTCCTCTAAATCAGGCCTTACTAATTCCTAAACCATTAGTGTAACTAGTACATAGGTGTATAGCCCGAAAGGGTAATAAAACGTGGTGATAAAAAAAACTACTTGCTTTATTCCACATGCTACGATCGAAACTCAATGGGTGTTTTATAGAACACTTTGTTTGCCCTGAAAGGTAGAAAGATCACCTTGTATTATTACAATAGGTGGGAAACAGTAACATTAATCAGGACTCAAACTTCGATATCTTTGTCAGAATTAACACGATAGGTCAATTTAATTAAACATCTTATGTTTTTATGCAAACGGGGCAAGAATCACGCTCATGTGTTTCAGATGATTAATGTATTTTGAACTAGTTTTTGAGTAGTGTTAGGCTTGTACTGATGATCAAGGAGGTAAAGCTGACAGTCTCGTAAGGATTATAACTACTAGTAACATTCTTGAACTAGTTTAACTGCATATTGAAGTAGTTCATGTATTGAAGTGATTACACTAGTTTTTTGATTAGTTACACAGTATTTAGCTCAGCTATTGTAGAGTCATTCATTTTCCCAATCAGCTACTTCACATGTGTGAACATCTCGGTACACTGGATACGAACCCAGACCTTTCACTATTTACAGGTATTTTATATAAATATACATAATAATTTTAAATATAATTTATATTAATATAATAATTAATATATATTTATTATAAGATTAACATAGTAAATATTAAATTGTTATTAATAATCAATATCAAAAGTACCCGGTGTCGCCCTGTGTAACCACGCAATGGAGTATGTGGTTACTCCTGGACACGCTATTCTTTGCTTCAAACAGAGAGAAAACACTTTTAATTTTTTACTTCCAATTCAGTTTTTAATTAATTAAAAAAATATAATACAGATTTTAAAATTCAGGCTTCAGGGTCCACATGCTTGTGCACAGGGGCTACTAATTTTTAAATGTCAGACCTTTGCGTGCGCTAGATATCACGCAACACTAGTGACAGACACATACGCAAACTTTTCATTTTATTCTAATAAAAATAACGATTAATGAATCGTTGTCGGGCTTACTGTGGCCGTTCTCCCCCTTCCAGCCCTAAAATTTTTAGCATGTTTTATGTTTGTAGATATGTTCCTTTGACGTATAGAACAGCCAAGAGTAGGCCCATTGTGGTTGAGCGTTTAGTTGTCCACCAGCCTCAGACGTTAGCAAACACCTTACTAATACTCTTCTTTGAATATTGGTTTGTAAAGAGGTCAGCATTAAAATATCGAGAAAAAAACCTGGGGAGGAAAAAAATTGGTTCAAAGTTCCTTCAGGTGTAATCTCAAGTAATAGCTAGTTCAACATGTGCCACTCACCTAAAGGAAGGCTGAGAACCTTTGCAGACGTTCAGAAACTCGCCATTATTTAAGAAGTTGTTTAGAGTCAGGCGATACTTAAAACGTTTTGTAATTTTTGTGCAAATCTACAGATACATACTTTTTAGCGACCCTTTAGAGACTTTTTATGACATTTGAAACCCTGCCACAATAGAGTAAATACTTTAACCAACCACAATAAAATATATTTTATTAATCTTACATTAAGTTGCTGACGAGAATGGAAATGAAGTGGATAAAAAAGATAAACTTAAGGAGATGTGGAAGGAGCATTTTAAGGAGTTGCAGAATGAAAGGGGGAGTAGCGAGGATGAGGATAATGAAGGGAAAACAAATAAGGCAGCCATCATGGAAGAGAAATGGATATAACCTGGAAGGATGTTGAAGAGGCACCACGGTAAATGAAGGGTGGGAAAGCACCAGGAGTATATAAGGTCATTGTAGAGATACGGAGGGCAGCAGGAGTAGTGGGACTACAGTGGCTGTACCGATTAATTAAGATAGTAGTGGAAGGAGAGGAGGATTCGGAAGACTGGATGAAGGGACTAACTGTCCCTATATTTAAAAAGGGGGTTAAGAAAAAGTGTTGAAATTATATAGGAGTGACACTTGTGGTATTTTGCAAAGATATGTGAGAAAGTGCTAAAAAGGAAAGTCAGAAGGTTATTGGAAAGATGTTTGAGGGAGGAGCAGTATAACTTCAGACCAGTTAGGTCCACATTTGACCAAATATTTGCCTTGAGGCAGTTGCAGGAACACCATTACAAGTTCTGGAGAGATCTGCTGATGGCTTTTCTGAACATGGAAAAAAGCTTATGACAGTGTGTGCATAAATACGGTGTGGGAAGTGTTGAAAAATAAGGAGTGGAAGGTGGAATAGTGAGGTAGAGTGAGAGAAATGTCAACATCTTCAACAACCATCCGAGAAATTTGATGACATTTTGGATATTTCTAAGCTGTATAAAATATCAACGTGTCCACGTCTCTGGAGCCTCTCGAGTCTATATTCTATTGTTCCATAATGCAGCTGACAGTATTGCAGTGAGTTGGGATTTGTTGTGATCGTTGGAGAGGAAATGATCTTGCTTGACTGTGATTTAAGGTGTCTTCATTGAAGTTTATGTCAACTGGCTTCGTGACTCGATACCGTCGCTTCTGTTCGGCTGTTTTAGTGTTTTTGGCAGAGGAGGAGTAGACATCGAACACAACTGCACAACTATTCCTTGATAGTGTTTGAAAACGTAGTTGATATAAGCTTCACAAATAGTTGAAATTATAGAAACTCTTGGCCAAATAACTCTGTGAATAGGAAACCTCCATCAATGACAATATTGAAATCTTGAAGGATGATTTCTGAGGTGGGTTTAAATATCAATAAAGTATTGCCTTCTTGGTTTTCCTCATTCCCGCTTCGTCAAATAGGGCTAATGGAAATGGGGCTAGCTCGTACTGTAAATATAACTTCAGATCTTCGTAAGTTTGTTTGCTTATAAAGGTCCTCTGAAAAATTAGCAAGGGATCAATGACAGCTGGGTCACCTTGTATTTTGATAGATGTTGTCACACTGGAGAGAGGGAGCGCGCGATCTTTACGTGTCATATTGACCTCTGAAAACGGATTACCCATGATCTTCTCCATTGTTGCCTTGCCAAATGCAACAGCTTTGTAGCATGTCGTAGTTTCATCCCCACAACTTCAGTTGCTATTGAAATGATGTCTTCAGTTACAGGAATAGGCCATAATTTTAAAATCACTGTGAGATTTTCTGAATGTCGGGCGCGTCTCGTGTTTTGCGGGAATCCCAAAATCTTCATGTTGTTCACTTGTGGTAAACAAGCCACCAGTTAATTCTTCCAATGATGTAAAAACGTCATGGTTAAAGTTGTCCCCAGTATCCACTTGCTAATGACACTATCCGTGGTATCCCTTCCTCGTGTTAAGCCACCCCTGCTTTTGAATCCTCGCATCATTGTTGTTTCAATGGTCATATCTGACCAACACCTGTACAAAAATAGCAGACCTTCGCACTGTGAAGTGACCTTCCCTTTTAGGATCGAACACGTCTTCATCTGTCCCAAAACGACAGGATCAAAAACACACAAAACTTTCCATCTACTCGTTATTGTATATGCTATTAGGCGTCTGCTGAGCTTTGTATTGACTGCCTTTAATCTATCCACGTATTTTTTTTAAATTTTGGTCAAACACTCATTTCGATTGGTCCATTTTGTTTCCCTTTTGGTTGAACACGCACTCCTATTGCTTAATTTGTTCACCATTTGGTCAAACACGTAAACCGTTTGTTCAGTTTTGCGGTCCTATTGGTTGACACAGCACCCCAATTGAGTAATTATTTCCCCTTTTGATAAACACGCACCCCTTTTGGTACTGAACTTCTGTACCCAAAAGCTCAACCTTGGATTATACCCAGCTGGTATTAATATTTGCCCTCCCCTTTACAAATCTAATGAATCTAACATTTAGTCTGCGTGCCACGATATTGGTAGTTTTGATTAAAAACAGTTTTTGCAATTTTTGGCAATTCAAGGGAAAGGGGAGCACGTAAATGCCCAGCCTGCTCACCCAATCCCTCTTCAGTGGGTGCACCACTAGGATTCAACACTAGTCCCTTATATCTATCCGCTGGTGTTTTTTTAGCACCGTGCCATACTAACTGTTGAGTTTAAGGAATTGGCAGTGGGTAAAGATGGATATTTGAAAACGTTTAGAAGAAAAACCTTCAGTACACCCAACCAGGATTCAAACCTCGATCCAATCCAGTATAACACGAGAATAACGTCTTAAGGGTCGGCGCACACATGTCCGTATCGCATCGGATCAGCTCTTATCAGCTCAAAACGTATTTTAGAAAGTTGAAACACACTTGTCCGTATGGAAACGGATCGGCTCCTTTCTGTTTGTCTTGCCCAGCTCTATTTCTTCTGCAAAATGTTGCTGCCAACAAGCTACCCTCGCCAATATGTTAGCAGGCTCCTACTTGTGGTTTTTTTTTAATTAACTTAAGCAATTCAAATTAAGATAAAAGATTGATTTAACATTTTTTTGTAATTTACTACTATCATTTGATACTTTTATAATTATGTATACTGATATTATTCATTTAATTTTATGTTAAACTTTAAAGTTTACTCATTGTTACAATCAAATGTAGTTTATTTCATATTTAAGTTTAGTTTTCTCTCCCAGTGTGGGCCATAAAACGTACACTTTCATACGAGCGGCCAAAACACAAACCACTTCTTAAACACAATCATGACATTAGATTACTTCAGTGCTGTGATGAAGCGGAAGAAGCTGTAATTATATTGTTACGTTAGAGCAGTGTGGTCAAAATTAATAACCTAGAATTGACTTTTGTAGCTATTTACATTTCTACATTTTACATTATCAGTTTAGCCCAACCTGCACAACATATTGGCCGAGAGTAGCTTGCGGGCCATAACAAACTTGTCAAGCTAAATGAGGTATGTTTGATACGTGTGCCAGGAAACGGATTTGATGTCTCTAATCAGATACTTTCGTAATACATAATGGGTTGAAACAAGGAGATAGACTTTCCCCATTACTTTTTAATCTAATCATTTGATATGGTTAACGAGTTTAAAATATTTTGACACAAATGTAAGTAGCAATAACGATATTAGAGTGAACATTGGGAAAATAATTAGTCAATAAATGCATGCTATTACTCGGTCAGTAAGTTGTTGTCATCTCACCTGGTTTCAAGGAATGTAAAACTCAGAGTATACAAACAATAACTTTATCGGAGGTTTTCTATGTATGTAAAACATGGTCTCTTAGCTTACATGATGAAAACCAATTTAGGGTATTTGAAAAAAAAAAAGTGGCTAAGAATATATTTTGTCCTAAAATCGATGAGGCTATTGAGTAGTGGAGGAGGCTACATAATGATGGGTTACATACCCTGTACTAATCACATTATCGCAATACATTGTTAGGTTACTCAAGTCTCGTATATTACGGTGGGCAGGACATGCAGCACGAATGGGAGAATTTAGAATCGTGTTCAGGGTATTGACTGGCAGACCCAAGGGGAAGAGACCATTGGGAAGACCTAGACGCAGATGGGTAACATAGAATACCCCCTCGGTGGCTAGTTGGCTAACGCGCTTAGTCGAGTTGAGCTCGAACCATGAGGACGGGGAGATCGAGGTTCGAATTCGGTCGGGAACTGGGTGGATTTTTCCTAAATGGTTTTCCACTCTCCCTCACGCAAATGTGGGCTTACTTCCTCGTATATTCACGTTCCCAATTCCTAATCCATTAGAGTAATTAGTAACTTAAGTGTATAACCCAACGGGTAGTAAGACGCGGTGCTAAATAATTTTATGATTAACATTAGAATGAACCTGAAATAGATAGGGTGTAATGAGGTGAACTAGCTCAAGATAGGGATAGGTAACGTACTTTTGTAAGTGCGACGATGAACTTTCGAGTTCCCAGTGCCATAGAGTAAGTAACTGGTCCAGAGCGGAGGAGGTAGAGTTAGGCAAGGCAATCAAATAATAAAGGAGCTGATCCGATACGACGCAGACAAGGTTGCGTCAGACGTGTAGACCATGTGGACACCGTAAGTGGGTATTTGTTCAATGTTATTTTGAAAAGAAGTTATGGATAGGTTTTTTTTTGTATTCCTCAAGCAAGGCTCCCTCGATCCAGTGGCGTGTCTAAAGGAGGTTCACCAGGAAACGAGTGAACTGTATCGAAAGACGGATAAATGACTGTCCGAGTGCTTTCGGTCCAATCATTACCTCTTTCATTTGTTGCTACGGGTCTCTAAACTCTATAAATATGATCGTCACAGTTTAGTGGATAGCAAAAGGGTTGAAGAAACTGCAACATTTTTGTAAAGTGCTCAGTTATAACCCTCAAAACATAGTATATATTATTTTTAATTTAATCGAAGATATTAGTAACGCATATTTGAACAGCACCAATGAAACGTTGAAAATAATTTTAATAAGGATAAACTATTTTGTGCTAAAATCATTTTTTCATAAAGTGTTAATTCAAGCTTTGTACAGCCCGTATTTATAAATAGAAGGTTCACTTTAAAAAAACTTATTTTTTTTCTTACAGAACATCTTACTTAATATAATAGGGGTACGCAGACATATTATTTGGGGGTTGTTAGGAAAATATAGTATTGGGTTTAATATAACCTAATAAATCAATGAATGCTAATTTTTCAAAAACAAGCTGTGCTAATATTGTATATATCGGTTCTATTTTATGATTATTTAGAAAAGTTAAAAAACATTTTAACTCACTATTAGGCCATATATTTAACTATCACTACTATAATCCGTATATGCAGATTTATGTTGTGTTTTAAGAAAATCTTGCCCGCTTCGGTGGCGTAGTTGGCTAACGCGCCAGTCGCGTTGAGTCAGACCACCGAGGACGGGGATATCGAGTTTCGAATCTCGGTCGGGTGAACTGGGGGTGATTTTTCCTAAAATGGTTTTCCATTTTCCCTCCACTTCCTCTAAATTCAACCTTCACAATTCCTAAACCATTAGTGTAATTAGTACTTAAGCGTATAACCCGAACAGGTAGTAAGACGCGGTGCTAAAAAAAAATTAAATTAAATTTAGAAAATCTTACATCATAAATTAAGAGTAATAAATATATGTTAACAGCACAAATTAAATTAATTTTGATGTGTTTGCACTAAAAGACAATAGTTATGGTTTTACAAGAGTATTTATTTTCTGATTTCATAGCAAAGTAAGGGGGCGGCCAGACTGAGCGAGCGAGCGCGCGAGCGACTAAAATAAAATAGAACACATGGGTTGTAATGAGAGGTGGCCAGACTGGAGCGCGCGAGCGAGCGAGCGAGCGATTGAGCGCGCACGCTTGAAAGATAGAACTGGTTCTATTTTTCAAGCGCGCACGCTCGACCCGGTACAGTCTAGTTTACAGGCGCTAGGCAATATTATTGTGTGTTGGTTCATCGAGTGCTAGGAAAACTTCTCATTTTGACATTTTTATTAATTTTTTATTACTATCGATAAGTTTAGCACACTTTCTGGAAATTGAAAAATGACACCTGGACACGGGAATCAAACCCGGTACCTTTGGCTTAGTACGTCAATGCTCTAAATACTGAGCTATCCAGGATTCATCCTGTGCCCAGGGTCATTCTTCACTCATATTTTAAGGCAAAGCCTATGATGGAGTGCGGAAATCGTCAGCTATAAGTATGTGATTATATTAATCTCACGAGCTATCTATCAGATAACGCAGCCATCTTCGACTCGGTAGTTGGCTTATTGCTGCCATTTGTACAATTATTATAATTGTACGGGACTTCATACTGAGAATTAAATAGCCAAAGTGCGTATAACCCGAACGGGTAGTAAGACGCGGTGCTAATAATAATAAATAGCCAAAGCTATTATTTATGCTTTTAGTGAGGATTACTCCATCTAGATATCATATTCTGAAAAGTGAAAAATGACACCTGGATAGCTCAGTGGTTAGAGCCTTGGCGTACAAAGCCAAAGGTCCCGGGTTCGATTCCCGTGTCCAGGTGTCATTTCTCAATTTTCAGAATATGATAGCTAGATGGAGTAATCCTCACTAAAATCATAAATAATAGCTTTGACTATTTATTATTAATATTACTATTACTATTATTATTATTATTATTATTAGTATTATTATTATTATTATTATTATTATTATTATTATTATTATTATTATTATTATTATTAGCACCGCGTCTTACTACCCGTTCGGGTTATACGTACTTACGCTAATTTGCAATGGTAGGGTGATTGTGAGATGAAATGGAGGACCTACAGTTTAACGTGGAATCCGAACCTCGGTGGAGGCCTGGCATTCCTCACATTCACAAGTTGTGATTAATACACGTCTTGTCAGAGGTGAATGAAGGGTTTGGCAATCAGATAAATCTGTGCCGGGACCGAGGATTGAGCCCCGAACCCTCAACAAAGAGGTCAGACACCTTACCCCTAGACCACCAGGTCACCGTTTGACTACTCAATTCTTATTATTAGCAAACTTGCTATTAACGGCCTAATTTAATTGCTAAGATCATAAACCATGTATATATTTATATAAAACTGATATGTTAAAATAATTAAATATTATCAAAGTAGGCCTTTACAAATAAGAATCACCATTAGCGTGGAGAGAGGAGGAGAAAACCACAACAATAAATCACTTGTTAAAACCACCCTCAACTCACTCAGCCAAAATTCGGAGCCTCCTCGTCAACAAATAACGAGAGGTATCATCTAATCACGCGCTCGCCAGTGTGGCCACCTAGTCGCTTACGCGCTCGCTCGCACGCTTGTCAGTCTGGCCGAACCCTAACGAGTATAGCCTGAACGGGTACTGAAACACAGGGGAAAAAAAATTAATGTTTAATTTTTATTTAATCTACAAATTTTCTTAAATTTATATCATGCTGATAGGGTTGGTAGGAGGAAGATATTCCTTAAAGGAAATTTGCCAGCACTTAACCTGGAAGAAAATCGGAAAAACATTCGTGGGAAAACACCAACAGCACACCAAGCTGGGATTCAAACCCCTACGTCCTCACCTAGGCAAACCAGACTAAATAAGTTCTCTTGGGTAAACAAAAAATACATTTAAAATGTGTAGAATATTTGTTAGTTGATTTATTTTTACCCTCGTACAAAACTTGAATTGAATTCAAAAACTTTTGAGGTTCGATTGAATGACATTTGTTGAGACTTTATTGGCTACATATCAATTCAAATAATATATTATCAATACGTCGCTAACTGGATAGGAGGGTGGCCAGACTGAGCTAGTGAGCGAGCGACTAAAATATAAAATAGAACACATTGGTTGTAATGAGAGGTGGCCAGACTGGAGCGAGCGAGCGACTGAGCGCACACTCTTGAAAGATAGAACTTGTTCTATTTTTCAAGCGCGCGCGCTCGACCCAGTACAGTCTAGTTTACAGGCGCTAGGCAATATTATTATATGTTGGTTAATTGAGTGCTAGGAAAACTTCTCATTTTGACATTTTTATTATTATCGTTAGGCTTAGCACACTTGCTACTAGCGGCCTAATTTAATTAATAAGATCATAAACCATATATATGTAAAGCTGATATGTTAAAATACTTCAATATTATCAAAGTAGGCCTTAACAAATAAGAATCACCATTAGCGTGGAGAGAGGATGAGAAAACCACAACAATAAACCACTTGTTAAAAAAAACCTCAGTTCACTCAGCCAAGACTCGGAGCCTCCTCGTCAACAGCTAACAAGAGCTATCTGCTAATCACGCGCTCGCCAGTCTGGCCGAATTCCTTTCAAAAAGATGGGACAGTAGATAAAACAACACGGGCGATGGTTCCTTCAACCGTAATTTGTTGGGGATTTCGTGTGAAGAGAATTATTCTTAAACGTCTTGCTCCTACATAGTAATTTACATCTCAACTGTACACCCCTTTTAATAAGCGCATGAACTGATTCAAAAACAGGAATGACGCATCCTTTCGTTTTGATCTAATCCTCCCTCTTTTTTTCCTTTGTTTTATTCGCCAACGATGGGATTGAAGGGTTGGTGTGTGTGTGTGTGTGTGTGTGTGTGTGTGTGTGGTGTGTGTGTGTGTGTGTGTGTGTGTGTGTGTGTGTGTGTGTGTGTGTGTGTGAGGGGGGTGTTAGTGCTGTCATATCCCAGTATTCATGTCCCATTACCCCACCCCCTCCCTCCCAGCCAGCAGCTTCAATGTAAAGAGAGTTGGAGAAGTGACAGAACACCGTGACTCGGTGATTGGACTGGCTGTAGAAGGGGGAAAGAGGGAGAATGTTACCATAGCAACAAACTCTCTCCCTTCTTGCCTCTCCAACTCCTCTCCTACCCATCAATCTAGATACTATACACCGTGAAAATATGAGCAGATTATTATCTATCTCTCTACCCTTTTAACCTTCGATCGCTTTTGATGTGAAACGTGAGATGGTGGGAAGTTACGAGTGAACCGTGTTGTTTTGAAAAGAAAGCTTGTTTTTTCTAAGGAAGGAGCCAATCGAGTGCTTTAGAAATAACACATTTAAAATCATCTACTCCATGTAATTAGTCGGTTTCACTTTGATATCAAAGTAGGCCTATTCGGTTCCATAAGTTGTAATGTCATGATGACTTGTTCTAAGTGGATGCTCCCTTTTTATAATATTTTATTTAAACGTCGATGAACTTCGTTTCTGTTAAAAGAAAGTGCCCAAGATTTTTATTAATGTTTCTTATTTCACACTTTGTTAAGTATTGATTACCTCTTTATTGTAAATCTGTTTTAGTTAATACTAACTAGAATCAGGTGTCACATGCTTTAGGGCAGAGGTTCCCAATTTTTTTTGGCCACGGAACCCTAAATGATCATACTTTTTTTGGCGGAACCCCATTTTGATAATAACAAAAGTGATTGTACCTTGTAGTGTAGTTTGAATATTTTCATGTTTGACATGAAAAGAAAGAATAATTATAAATAAAAAATAATTAATATAAGTATTATAAAACATTTATCGTACAAAAAAAGTAACTATTTAATGTGAAGAATGAAATTTTTTCACATATTTACTTATAATAGCACTAAAATTAGGCTTAATGTCTGACAATTGAACGCGAAGATCTGGACTCGGAACCCCTTTGACCCTTCCACGGAACCCCAGGGTTCCGCGGAACACCTTTTGGGAAACGCTGCTTTAGGGTACACCTGCACAAAATACGGCCCACGGGCTGTTTGCGGCCAAACAAAGGATATTCTGTGGCCTGCTAAGTATTTCTCTGACTTCATAAATTGCAGTCTCTTGTGGTCAACGATTGGTTAAAGAAGCATTATTGAAGCATCGCTAATTGATAGTCACTTGAAATACATTTTGAATACATCCATCACAAAATAATACCGGAAAACTAGGTATTTAATGCTTACAAAATTTGTATTATGTGTCATTGAAGGGGGGATGGGACGGGACGAGAGAAAAGCCAGTGTTTTTGCAGATTTTAGGGAAAAACTATTTTCTTTTTGGCTAAAATAAATAAAATATGTCTCAAGTACAAACATAGAGTTTAATTTTCTTCGCATGTTTATATCAAAAGTTCCTGAATATCCATCATTAGCACAGCGGTATTATTTGATAAACTTTTTAAATTAAGAGAAAAAGTTGTCATTAAATTTCAGGACACCCTTGAAAATTTAAAATATAATTCTATGTTTGTAATGGAGCAATATTTTATTTATTTTGGACAAAAAATGTTTTGCCATAAAAACTATAGAAACACTGACTTTTTCATGCATCCTTTTTCCTGCCCCCCTTAAGGCCATTCGACAAGAAAGTCTCTATAAGAATGATTGAGACCTTGGGAATCTATGATATGTTGGTAGTGATTGTAACATAGGTTGGCGAGTGGAGGCGTACATCCAACAAGGACCTAATGGACTAAAACTTATCTTACATGTTTGTAAAAACCTTCAGAAGAAACTACCGCTTCTTTTCCCGTCATTTACAAACTCTTACAATGTTCTATTTTTAACTTGTCACTCTGTATTTTTTTGCACCGGAGGGTTTAACTTTGATCCGACTCTGTCCCATGGAATTGGGACTCCAGTTTGAAGAAAAACTTAGAATTTATTTTTAAAATAATCTACATATGTAGCCTGTTGAAACATAATATTAATTGTATTGAGAACTAGACTTTTAAACAATGTGCTTAGACCAAAATATATTTGAACGATTAAGCACTTAATTAGAAAAGTTTAAGTAGTAAATCCTTAAAACAGCTTTATTTGTAGATAAAACACTCAGTAGGCAAACTCTTAGTTTTGATTACAATATTTAACACCCATACCGGTGATCTCGTGGAAAAAGGTGTCAGTCTCTCTTACCCACCTTACAGGCTATGTAATCAGCAACAAGGCTGAATGTACTGAGGGGATGTTCCTATTTAATACTAGTTATGAACCTCCAGTAGCTTAGTCCCTGGAACATCCAACATTAGCAAATTATAAACCAACAGTAGCTTAGTCCCTGGAACATCCAACATTAGCAAATTATGAACCAACATTAGCTTAGTCCATGGAACATCCAACATTAGCAAATTATGAACCAACATTAGCTTAGTCCATGGAACATCCAACAATAGCAAATTATGAACCACCCGTAGCTTGGCCCTTGGAACAGCCAATATTAGCAAATTTGAACCAACAGTAGCGTGACTTCGGAACAATCAATATTAGCAGTAGCTTGGCCCCTGGAACATCCAACATTAGCCAATTATAAGCCACCAATAGCTTAGCCCCTAAAACATCCAACATTAGCAAATTATGAATCAACAGTAGCTTGGCCCTTGGAACAGACAACATTAGCAGTAGCTTTGCCCCTGGAACAGCCAACATTAGTGGTAGCTTTGCTCCTGGAATATCCAACACTAGCAAATTATGAACCAACAGTAGCTTAACCCCCTTTAAGATGCAGTACTTATAAGTTGTATTATAATAGATATCTTATAAAGCAATATTTTCAGCACTGTTGAGTTGTTTAAATATTTTTTACTATCTAATTTAAAGCCAGTAAGATAAGTGAAGCTTATATATTCATACAGTCATGAAATAAATTGTAATATTTAGATAAACAGCAAGTAAATAGTCAAGACTTGTTTTGATAAACCAACAAAACACTTTATATGTTGAAGCACAAAACTAATATAAAGCAAAACCATCCAAAGGAAAACAAATGGTATGGAACTCCGCAAGCCATTTCTCGCTCTATTTTTTTTAAATGGAAATATTTACTCAAAACTCGTAATATATGTGAAACTAAATAATATACACTAACAAACCCAAACATAAATTGCCCTATATTTATATAAAACTTTTTTGAGTCCCGGTTTTAAATTCTATAATTTTATTTTTAAAGAATTAATGTCCTCATTTATATGTTTGGACCAATAAAAAAGATCGATATCGGGTCCACAAGCGTCAACACTTCTTGTTAAAATTTCGACTTCCGGTTAAAAATTTTTTTACATTTTATTAGGTGTTGCACATCTTCAGATCATCGCATTGATATAAAAACCCTCATTTAAAAACTTTTACCAATAAAAAATGTTAATATTGAATATTGAGTATTGAGTATAAAATGGAGATAGATAATTATTATTATTAGCACCGCGTCTTACTACCCGTTAGGGTTATACGCACTTACGCTAATGTGTAATGATAGGGTGATTGTGAGATGAAATGGAGGACCTACAGTTTAACGTGGAATCCGAACCACGGTGGAGGCCTGGCATTCCTCACATTCACAAGTTGTGATTAATACACATCTTGTCAGAGGTGAAGGAAGGGTTTGGCAATCAGATAAATCTATGCCGGGACCGAGGATTGAACCCCGGACCCTCAGCACAGAAGTCTGACACCTTACCCCTAGACCACCAGGTCACCTGAGATAGATAATTGTTGTACAAACATGTCTCCTACGAGGTTTAGGGAAAGATAACATAACAATTTTGAGAATCTTACTTATATTTAATTACTATATGACATTTAGGAATTATTGCGTTGAAACTTAAGTAGTATCTCTTTACAACTAAAGCTCACAAAATTGTATTAATATATTCTCGAATATCTCAGAAACTGTTAGTTTATAAAAATATATTTCAAATAAAAGTTTTTTTATTTTTAATAGTACTATAATTTTGCAATGATAAGCTATTTAGTAGGTATCTCAAATAGTTGCGGAGATACGGAAATTTTTACAGTAGCTGAAAGTATTCTTAAAGTCATCTTCATAGGAAAATTAAAGTTGCCATTTTATTTGTGATCTTAATCAACGCCTGAATACAAATTTAATAAAAATCTTTAGAGCCGATTTTGAGAAAGTCGATTTTTTCTCTTTTCGCTTTTTATTAATCTACTCTTAATTTTAGAGTTAAACAGACACACAGAGAGACGGCGTTACAAAAACAACTTTTTAGGGTTCGGGGTTCATGAGACGTCAACATCCATCAAAATTTCGGGTTAGATTTTTTTTCGGTCGCAATACTTTACCTTTAGTGTTCGAAAAGTTTATATATTTGCGTATTGCTTGAAAGTTATTTGTTTTATAAAAAATTTGTTTTAGTTAAAAGATTTATATTATAAATTATCCTACATATTTGCAATGATTAGTAATTTGATATCTCAAATAGTTACGAAGATATTATAATAAATATGAATTTACGCGTCAGACCAGAACCCTTAAAGTCATTTTGCCGAAATATTGAGGTATCCATTTTGTTTGGAATATTTATAAAATGAAATTTAATCAAAATCGTAAGCGCTGATTTTGAGAAAATAGAGTTTTTTCTTTTTGCTCTTCAGTAAACTACCCTTAATTTTAGGGTTAGATATTCAATTCCAAAACCCCTCGGGGCAACCCTATGAAAACCCTAGATACCAAGTTCTAGCCTGATCGGTAAAATAGTTTACGGCTCTAGTCTGAGGTACAAAACAGAAAGACAGAAAGACGGGAATTCAAAAATATTCTATAAAAAATTCATAAAAATCTTGAATTCAATATATTTGCCGATCACAATACTTTTCTCTACCTGTAAAACAGTGAAAAGTAAAATATAGCAGAACACTAAATTTTGTTTCTTGAAAAAGTATTTTTTTAATACTGCATCTTACGACGCTCCCGGTTTGTATAGGCTTACCTATAAACTAATGAGACAATGTGTTAGAGATTAGGAAGGTTTAATCTAAGCACTTTCGTGGAAGGAGAGTGGAAAACCATTCAGGGAAAAACCACCCTCAGTACTTCCGATCGGGGTCGAACCCTGATCTCCCCGTCTTCAGCATTCTAATATATTGCAAGAGAGGTGCCTTTGACCGTGCGGCCACTAAATCCGGTTTTCTGTAAATGATACAGGATGATTCACTCGGGACTGAACACTTTTTATGCGGAATATAAGAAACATGGAATATTATATGAGCATGGGTGGTGGGTACCCACATCGTCTTGAGACATTTCTACTCGTCATGGGCCAAGCTATGTTTTACATTATTCAAATGTAACTTTCAAACTATGAGTTGATAAAAAAATCTGTATTCAGTCCCTAGTGAATCAACCTGTAGTAGGGATCAATGTCACAAACTCTATTCTCTCATATTGCGCTTTATTTAAGTGATTCATTAGTTTGGTAATCTGACACAGCCAATGTAGGCCGGACATTATGTGGGTTTTTTTCTAGTTGGTGTTGTTTATACAATTGGTACAGTCAAAACAATACAGTTCAAAAAATGTATATTTCGTCTATTTTTTACTTGCTCTCGAAACCTTTGAAAGAAAGTAATGTGATCGTCAAAAAAATCGAACTCGAGATTTTGATAAATGTCGACGTTTCATGACCCCCTAAAAACAAAAAAGTTGTTTTCGCAATGTCATCTGTCTTTCTGTCTGTCTGTTTGTACCTGGGCCTAGAGCCAAAACTATTTTATCGATAGGGCTAAAACTTGTTATATGGGAATTTTATAGGGTCTCCCCGAGGGATTTTTGAAATTAGATGTCTAACCATAAATTTAAAGGTACTTTACAAAAGGCCAAAAAGAGAATAAAATTGATTTTCTTGAAATTAGCTTTAATGATTTTGATTAAATTTTATATCTAAACACTGTTTATTATTAAATACAAGATGGAAATTCTCATTTTCTTATGTAACTCACTTTGAGGGTACTTTACATTAGGGAAATTTTCCAATTTTAATAATTTATCCTCAACTATTTGTGACACGAAAGAACTTATCATTATAAAGTTGTAGTACTATTAAAGTTACAAATCTTTTATTTGGAATATATTTTCATAAAACTAATAGTTTCTGAACTACAATCAAATATATATACTTTTTAATTCAAATCTTTGAAAATGAATTGTATTCTTATGCTCTTTGGTGACAAAGATGTTTCTCTTTTCTCAATTTTTCTGTAACAGTGTTAACTAGATTCTAATGCCTTAGAGTAAGTAGGTAACAGTGTATATTATTTAATTTATGATATTTGGTGTAATATTTCTACAACAATATATACCTATTATTTCGTTTCACAAATCTTATGAGTTTTTAGTAAATGTCTATTTTAAAACTCTCGTAAAAGTGAGAGAAGGTCTGTGCGGTACGCCGTACAATTTATTTGACAAGGATTTATTAAGTCCCATCAATTAAATCAACCAGAAGAGTTTGACTTTAAAAAAATTAATTCTAAATAAAGACAATTTGTACTACAAAATGAGACTAAAAGTAAATTATCGGAGGATAAAAGAACAGTATCTATACACGATTAAAAAGATGGAATTTCACCACTATTAAACTGCTTGTACATTAAAAATGATATGTTTTTGACATATTATAAATTGGTCACTGTGTACATCTCATATGATCGTCTAGTTATACTAAATTTCAGACCCAGTATACTCACTATTCTGCCTTAACAATGGTACACAAAATCATAAACTGGCAAATTTGACCTCTTATAGCTCGTGAACTGTATGATTTGAAATCATTGAATTAGTATTTATAGCTTATAATTATTATGTTTTTATTAAAATTTTGAAATACAATTTTAATGTCAAATTACATCAATGGTAAGCCTTTGAACTGCTTACATTTATAATATTTTTCGATATTTGGCGAGGATTTAAAAATATTTTTAATGTAAGTAAAATGTATTATTTTATTATTTTATTATAGTATTATCTTCCACAAAAACTTATCGAAATTCATACGAACAAAAGTTATTAGATTAGAAAGTGGTAAGAACACAATAGTAACTGTAGGTCGAAATAGGCATAATTACTTACCTTTGCCATTATCTATTTCTGGGCAGTCCAGTCCTAGTAGCCCGACATCTGAGCTCAGTCTGTAGCGTGTCTGCATGGCATGGCCCACAAATTTATCATTGGTGAAATGTAGGTTTCCCCTTTTAAACTGAAGAATTAATGACCGGAGGATTGGATGTTGTGTCTGAATTAGAATTAAGTTAGCTTATAAGTTATGTGTTGATATCAGTTGGCCAAATAATGTTGCTAGAGGGCCCGTGAATGCACCTAAATTTATTGAGATCACCCTCAATATATTTTGAGACGGAACCCGTTGCAGGTTTGGCGGCAAAATACGTAAATAATTAAGTTAATAGATCGCGGGGGATGACATTAGAATCTAAAGCTGCAATTACACCTAGGAA
The DNA here is from genome assembly GCA_033556935.1 of Timema podura. Classification (NCBI taxonomy): domain Eukaryota; kingdom Metazoa; phylum Arthropoda; class Insecta; order Phasmatodea; family Timematidae; genus Timema; species Timema podura. The sequence continues at coordinate 46,002,526 of JAVRXN010000008.1, read as the reverse complement.
TCACTGCGTGGCATGTGGATTGCGGCAAGCGACATCATGTAGCATACTATTGCATGCGTCACTTAAAAAATCTGGCCACATGCAACATTCCTATTACACCGGAGGCTACAACTGTTTTGTGCCTTGAATCAATAATTTTATTTTTAATGCTGTTTCTGTCTCTTGCGCTATGTCCAAACAACGAGCGATCGCTGCAGCCGCTTTTATTATTATTAGCGAATAAAATAGAAAAAGAATGAGAAAGCGATGGTGGAGAAGACAAATGTTTATTGATGCCCCGTTGCTTCAAGCTGATTTAATCAATCGGTTGAATAGAGAAGTTGGTCCTCTCTTTGAAAACTTTACTAGAATAAGTAAAAGAGATTTTTACTATCTTTTGTCAAAACTAGAACCTCTTATTAGCAAGCAGGACACTAACTTCCATGACTGTATATCTCTGAACTTGAGTTATTGCTAACATTGAGATTTCTAACAACTGGAAGCAGTTACAAATCATTGATGTACCTATTCAGGATTCCTCAACCAGCGATTACATCGATATTTCCGGAGGTATGTAAGACACTTATAAAGATACTGGAAAGTTACATTGAGGTAATAAAATCTACTATTATTTTTTTAATAATGTGAGTTTATTTAAGTAAATGGTACATTATTTCAAGGCAACATAAAATACTCTTGTAACTTCACCTCCAAAGCACTGACTCTGGGACATATGAACTTCCTTTTGTGGCTTCGTTGTCACATAACATCCTTCTTCCTGTGTAGCTGCACTTGACAAACTAATTGGAGTTTGAGGGCTGCTATCTAAATCATTTTGAGCACTGGAGTATAAAGGCTGTCTTTCCAAAAATGTATGTTTATAATACTTTTCCATACCCGCTTCGAATAAAATAGTATCAACCAAATGCTTCACAATCGTCCAAGCTGTCAGTTGAAGTTTCCTTATTTCATTGGCTACGTACTCCCCATAAGTAGATGCTTATATTTTTTTATGCTTTCTTTCAATATCACATAAGCTTCTTCAGATCAAGATTGCTGTGGAATAACGCTTAAGTTTTGTCTTTTTCAGTTGTTGATGTGTAGGTGCCTTAACGGTGCTAACTGATTCGGTGGTTGTGGACTTGTGGAATTATAACATCCATTGTGTCTGCCATGTTTCATCATTCAGTATGGGTGGTTCATCTTCATCCTGCAATAATAGAATACATTAGTGTTTTAGTGATTGTTCAAAGAAAAGGAAGCAATAGGGATTTGAATTGGGCATTCAAATTTGGCAAAAACAGTTCCTCTCAAACAAAGGCTGAGTTCGTTAGCCAGCCAAATTGGGTCAAAGGAAGGAGTTAAATTTTTGATCCAAGCCCCGATGAAATTCCTGAAAAATCAATTTTTATTTTACGAAATGTCAAGTTTGGTGTTTCTTTCAATGCATTTTAAAATTTTGACGCTGTGCATTGACTGGAACGTTCTCTTTTTATTTTAGATGTTACACACCGAACAACAATGGAAAACTATAGCGAAGAATTTCAAATCGCAATGGAACTATACCCATTGCATAAAATCTCTGGATGGGAAGCATGTTCTGGTACAATGTCATGCAAAAATTGGTAGTACATTTTATAATAATTATAAAGGAATTACAGTATAGTATTGATGAGAGAATTAGATGCCAGCTATTGTTTTACGTACGCTCATATTGGATGCCAAGGAAGGATTTTGGGTGGAAGGGTATTCTGTGAAACTATCTTTTATAAGAAGTTACAAGAGGATATGCTTTCTTTACCTCCTCCTGAAATTTTACCGGGCAGGATAGAACCTTCACCTTACGTAATGGTTGCAGATGATGCTCTTCCGTTTGACGTTAACATCATGAAACCCTAAGCAGGTGTTGGTCTACTAGAAAAATCTCTTGAAATAATTTATAATTACAGACATTCTCAAGCCTGAAGAGCAGTTGAAAAAAAATTAGGATTACTATGTTCTATATTCCGCATATTCAGAAAACCAATGTTACTTAATCTGGAAAATGCACAAGTTGTTATAACATCGTGTATTTATTTACCTTCACAACTATATGCGGAAGAATCTGATTCAAGGTTTATACAGTATGCTCCAGGCAGTTTGGACAACGAAACGCAGGATGGAAGGATCACTTATGGTTCATGGTGATCAGTAACAAATGTAGATACAGGAGTAGTGAATTTCTAGCGGATACCAAAGAGTCACCTCAACAAGCTAAGATAGTGAGGGATGAATTCAATAACTATTTTTAACAGAGGAAGGAAGTGTTCATGCTAGGTATACTTTGAAAAACTATTTTAAAAGTAAAAACTTAGCTACACAAAGATACAATCAAGCGTTATTAGTTGTAATTAAAATGAGCAATCGCGTGGTGTTCAGTGCCACAACTGGAAGTTACTTCAATCATTTGATAGTGAATAAATAACCAAAATAAATAATAATAAAATGACTTATCTCAGATGAAAGATTCTCTTCCGTAGAATATCCTCTTATTGGTGCATCCAGATCCAGCAAACAAGTTAAAGCCATTTAGCCTTTTTCTTTGAAGACTATCCACTCTTCTTCATATTAAGTGCTTTGTGTTCGCGATGGAGTGCACATCGTAGTTTTTTCTTTTAATAAGTCCACAGTAGAGTAGTCACTCCTCGCTAATTCCCGAATCATATCTGGGTTTTTTTTTAAATTATTTTTATAATCCGGACTTCGAGTTTCCCACAACAATTCACTTTTCCTAAAGTCTTCAATGAAAGACTTGACCACCCCCTTGTAGATACAAGATGAGACGTGACTGTGGCATGCGTCATCAGTTTTTCCTTCCACTCGGATCGGAAAAAATGGACGACACTGTGCAACATGACGCACGAGTCAAGTTTGTAGCATGCCACATTGTTGCATGCTACATGCTGCACAATATCTCCTCGGTGTAATCGCCGCTTAAGAAACAGCCCCAGCGCCAGTTTGCCAGCATGGCATATCGAAATGAGAATAGGCCACGATTGATGACGTCGGAACATATTTTGGAAAATATGACGCAACCGTGGTGCCAGTTTGGTAGCACGAGACGTTGAGACACGTCAGCAGATTGAGGCATGGTGGCGACATTTTGAGCCGAGGGAGTTTACTATAAATAAACGCCCTGCATGAGTAGTGATTCAATCTTGAAGTAGTGTTTGGTCTAAAAACAACAGCATAATTAGATTTTAAGGTACACCATTTTACTTAGTGATGTGTTGGAGTGTACAGACAACCCAGGTAGTTATTGAAATTATACATATAATAACAATATGCATAAAGATTAATAGTTGTTTATATATTCCTGTTAAGTAAATAATAAATAACTTACATATATATATTTTGCAATTAATGAAATCGCTGGTGATGCACTGGATGTGCTCGGTGGTGGGTCTTTGACCTCCGTGTCCTCAGATATGGTGGAGGATGTTATTACCCCATCGTGACTTGGTGGGTCATAGCACTCTCAGACCTGTGGGACAAAAATGGGGTGTGTACGTTTTCGGAGAAAATAGACCTAACTAACAATCTTCAGGAGTAGGATCTGGGAAGATGAACAACTTTCCTTCTGGTAGCCCCAAGAATTATGCGTAACGAGTTTGTGTTGGTGGGGATACTACCCAAACAAAAAGGGTGTGGGTTCATTGGATCCCCACAAGTTAAGGTAACTGAAACGAGGTTAATTTCTACATTTTGAAGTTGATGGTCACTGTGCAGGATGTATGTGTATATTTTTTCCTTTATGGTCATAAATTAGACATTTAATTACTTCAAGTGTAGTCCTATTCTAATTCTAGTTTATTTCCTCTATATTTTGTTTCCGATTTAATTTATTACAATCTAATTTCATATGAGTGAGGCTCATTATACTAACTTAAACTAAGTATCTGACTAGCTTATATCTAACATAACACTTATGCAGTTTTCTGCATTTACAGATTCAATATCACACGTTTTCCATGTAGACCTATGGGATGCTTTGATTTTTTTTCGTTGGTGTTACTGTCCAAACTTTTTGACTTCCTGGTATTCAGGCTTCAGATCAATCAATACCCTAGTCGTCTACCGGTGACCATATCAGTCTACACTTATTCCCAGGGCTCTGGGGCCATGTATTCGTTAGCTGATACAGTCATCTTCCTCTTGCTTGTCTTGTTTTTATTGTTTGCCTGCTGGTATATCAGGGCCTGTCTCCGGCCGTCAGAGAAATCGATGCCTCTGTAATTCTGGATTCCATCTTATGTCCTCAGCCGACCTCTCTAGGATCCCTAAAGAGAGTGAGACTTTTATTAGTCCTGCACCGCGTATTTACTATGTTAAGTCTTAGGCCATTGTCTCAGTCTTTCTTCTTTAAGTTTGTCCATGTAATCGTTACGTTCCTCGAAGGAGATATTGTTGCAACTTCTTCAAGGGGTTTCCATATGACACCATCACGTGGGATGTTTAAGATACGATGTTCCTGAAGTATGGCTTGTTGCTGGTGTGACGGGCTAGATGTTGTTAGCCCTCACATATTAACTAGTGCTGGAAAATAACACATATTACTTACTTCAAATGAATCTGCTTATTCGCTTACCAGCTCGTGTTGACCGAAGAAAAAGACGTCTGAGCCCACTGCACTAACTTGTTCGTATGAGCCAACTCAAGATGCAACACTGACAGTGGTGTCACCTCTCTACCTCTGGTTTACTGATTTACGCATGCGCCGTGGTCGGCTCCATGCCATGGCCATCCTTCTAGAAACGCCTAATCCTACCCAGGCTCTTCCCCTATCACTAATTCTCTCCTTTTTTTAGGTTGAATCTTGACTATATATATATACGGGTATCATAGCTATTTAGATCACACACAATAATATATTATCAACCATTGACGTGGATTGAAGAGAGTTCGTTTTGAATAAACCGAGCTACAACTCTGAAGATGGTGGATCCGACGGTCACCCCAGCTCGTCGCAGAAGACCAACCAGGCCGATGTAATATCAACTCAATTAGTAATCTACGGGTAGTCAGTTAGTAGCTAGTAACTATTTGTTTTTGTTTGTATAGTTAAGAGCCAGTGTTCATATCATGGCATGATTAGTGTTTAGAGAATTAGGTTATCTGGTTTCAATCCCATTGAGGATTATAGTTAGGCAATTTGGATTGTATGTTCATCAAAATTAAACTCTTTAGTCTGATCTAATAATGGTTTTACAGACGTGGTGTCCTTCTGACCCGTCTAAAGATGCGGGGTGGTAAGATGCTCCTAGCTGTTAAGTCTAAATTGTAATGGTCTAAATACTGACTTTCTCAAATGGAAAGTCAGGGGATTCACTGCTAATTAAAGATGACCTAATTAAGTCTCACGCTTCTTATAAGCTACTTGTTTGTCCTAGCGAGGTGCGCATCTCTTGGATGTTGAAACTGGATTGGGGACCGGCTTAATTAGTCTTTACCTGTGACCAGCTTCCTTTAGGAGCTATTTAGACTTTAATATTAACTTTAATATTATATGTTTATAGTTGTTAACTTGTAGTATGCAGTTAATAACATGACTGCATTGTATCCATGCCGTCCTAGTTGGGAACTAGCCTGAAGTTGTCTCACAGTGATCTTGGAATTCTGCTGATCCCGGATGAGGATTTATCTCTCATAACTCCTCTAGAGTGGAGAAGCTAACATGTAACTTTGTTTAAGACCCATCTGCTATAGCTTATGCTAACTTCATAAAATGTTGATTAAGTGTCTCCTTAAAAATGTACTTATAAAGTTTAGGTATTAATAAGTTAATTAAGATTTTGACACGCTCTACAGTTGCGTAGTGACTAGTCCATTAGATTGTAGTCCTTTGTTTGTGTTTAACTTATTTTAATCATTTGTTGCTTTTGAACTCGGTGTAGTAAATAAAATAATCTTTGTAGGATTTTGTTTCAGAACGCTATTATGTACATATTTAAGGAGTTACCAACCTACTGGAACATAAAACTAAGCCCTGTTTACAGGTTGTGTTTCTCAGTTTAGTTAAACCCCAGTTATATGTGTTCATGAGCCAAGCTAAGTATATGTCTAACTACAAATTATATTAAGGTGACCAGTTCATTTAACTGAATTTCTAAAAGATGGAAGTGTGTTAACATTATAAATGATTTGATGTAAATTTTTTGTCTTGCTGTTTAGAGTTTAATGAAATATTACTGTTTCAATGAGATATATTTTTAATTCGAATATTTACTTTTCCCACCACCTTGTATATGTGCTTCGTGCCGTGTGAACGCCGGGATTGAGCGTTTAGAGGTTACCACGGTACACTGGCTCCTCAGGTGTTGCGTGTTACCTCATTCCAAAACAACGTGCTAAGCTGTTGTCTCCTCGCCACAATCAGAATTTCTCGTCTTCATCAATCCTAGGTTGGGGAGAAGAGCTTTGTACGACCCATGCCCTGGTATACAATGCATAAGCCCATGGGTAGGTTTCATATGTTTGGGCCTCGTACGTTCTTGTGTGCTCAGGAACTTATCAAAGAATCATTTGCTATGTTCAATACTTACCCAGTTGTCTTACTACTCGTATTGCAGTATTTTCCTTATCCCCACCAAAGTCGTACTTTCGACCCTAGTCAGAGTTTCTACAAAGTGGTTGTCTCATTTCTTCAACCAGTACATTACGTATCTCCATCTGATATCCAGATCAAGTGGAGTTTTACCTAGTGTGATGCATAGGGAGATGGAACCTCATCTGCCCTTTGATGATTATTTTACTCTTCACACGTTAAGCTTTAGCACATACTTGCTTCATGTGAGGCTGGAAATTGTGTTTTTAATCCAACGTCACGCCCAGGTATTTGATGGTTTTACTCCGGCTAGTTATATGGGGCCAATATTCAGTGAAAAATTCTTTATTAGTGTCCCATTGAGCACCTGCCGGGTCCAACTCCCTTCAGTAGCTTGTTCTAGCTCTTTGGGATTCCCCACGCAGACTCTGCAATCGGTTATTCCATGGTTTTTTGGTAACTCTACACTCTGAAGAGATACCGAAACCCTAATGGTATCATGCAGGGACAAATTTAGCTTTTTAACCTTCCAGTTAACGTTGTCCTCTGGTTACACATGAGTCAACAGCAAAAAGCTCTCTCTTATCCTAATTCAGTCTGACTAGCGATGTTATATAACGTCTTGTTTCTCCTGTATTTACCATATTGTATTTTCTTCAGTGGTTAACTTGAAACGTATGAGGTTGTAGTCAATGCTAGTTTCATACTCATTTACTTGCATGTTGGCAGCTGTAATGTTGCATAGGGTTATATTGATTATAGTTGATGTTCCCACTCTTCCTACATATGTGGCTGAGCTATTAGTTTACTTTAAAACTTAAAGCCACCTGCAATTTTTCCTTTCAGTGCCTCCTCTCCCCCTCCATTCTTGCGCTATACCGAATGAGCGACTTGTCATTAGCGTTAGCGGTGTATATTTATGGCATTCCTGGATATGCACTATCTATTTCTTCCAATCTTTCCAGATATGGCTCTATAATATCGCTGTATTTAAAGTACATAGTCATCAACATACACCTGCCATCTTGGTTCTGAGTTCCTCACATGGCACATGTTCATCACTGAACTGTGTTATCTCTGTTGTTGTTTTTATGTGTCTGTTAAATGCGATAACAGAACTCATCTTCTTCTGCTTATGGTAAGGATGCTGTACCGATCATGTCGGCCCTTTTAGTCAGTATACCACAAGTAAAACCGTTGCTCATTTTTATCTTGAGCGTGTGTACACTGTTTCTACAAACCATATCCTTATAATAAAGACTGTCTTACTGGCCAGTATACCTGTTGCCCGTGTCACTACCACCAACGCACCTGGACCCCAGGAAATTTCGAGTCTGGAAATCAATATAAAAAGAGACAATGTTGAACCTGATCCATTTGAGTTTGGAAAAATGTACGTGAAACTTCATTTTAAACACTGCTCTACAGAAAGCCTTTATCAAAGATGATACGTCAACCAAGAAACAACAGGATTTTTTCTATCTACAACGGTGTTTCCTAACAATGTGGGCATTAAATAGGGAGTTTTTTCATTGGCGGGCTGAAAGGTCAAAGTGGGGCGTAAGGACCGGGACCCTATTAATAGATATCCCTACATACCTGGTTTCGGGGGAAATTTTTTTAAAAGAGTAGTTTACTGATGACTGATTTTTGAAAATTCAAAATTTATTGAAAATAACTTAAACAAATTTGTTTGAAAAAATTGTATCTGGAGAATGTTCGATATGACAAATAACACTAATTTTTTCGTTGAAACCTTATTCTTACCAAGCGGCTGTATTTGAACTGAGGAGGGACATATATCATAACTCTAAAAGGCTCCAACTCTAATCAAGTATTAGTTACCAGATGAATGCAGATATACTTAAGTGTTTTAGGAGGAAAAGGGGTTCTTAGAGGGAATAATTCTATCAAATTTACTAATTTGGAAATAATTTGGTCCATTTACAGTATATAAAGGTCATGATTCCCCTTTAAGTCCTTATATTTATCCGGGATCCAGAGGTAAGTCAATCCCCCATCGACCTGAACTTATGGTTTTTCGGTTGTTTTTTCACCACGTCTCACTATCCGTTCGGGTTTTACGCATATGAACTACCTGCATTAATGTATTAGGGATGAAGAAGAATTAATTTAGAGTTAAGTTCTCGATTTTTCTTGGAGGGAGGGTAGAAAACCATTAAGATAAAAACCACCTTCATAAAATTCAAATGGTATTCGAACCCTGATCTTCTCGTCATCGGCAGTATAATTAACAGCGAGAGTAACAAACTTGTCTGGTAGCTGCTTGTTACTCGTATCCTAGAAGATTTGTTGTTTCTCGACACTAGACTATAAATATTGACCTTTGTTTAGTGTGAGCTGTATATTTAGAATACATTAGAGTTTGATATTGGTACGTCCGTAGAAGACGAAAGTACCGCAGAGCATAGAAGTCAGTAGATGGCGGGGCGTATGAGATCAGACGCGGATAGGTCGATATAAATAACTCTGGCCTCTGATTGGCCGCTATAATTAGACCCCCCCCCTCCCCCTCCCCTCCGCTCTGATTACAAAATCTCCACCAGTTGATTACGAAATTTCCTCCCCTACACCCCTTCCCCCCTACAACCCCCCTTCCCCTACAACCCCCTCCCCTACACCACCATCCCCTACAACCCCCACCACACATTGAACATGTTGGTACTTGTGTGGGTCTTTTTTTTCTTAATTATTAATGATTGTTAATTAAATATTCATATAAGGGTTATGGGGAAGGACATTGGAGTATATTTTATTTGGATGGTGAGCATACGTCTCTGCACGAACCTCTCGCTACGACTGTCCTGCGTAGAATGGAGAGTATCTTTGCTGGTCGGCCGCTTACCGGGTAGTGACCACTGCGCATCACGGTTGCGCACTTTCCCCCTCCCCCCTCTCCTCTCGCCTCAATCACCCGGTGACGTCATCGAGACCCGTCGCTGGATCGACAAAACGTGTTGAGACAAGAATTGAGGTCATTGACCTGGGCAAGGGGTTTTCCTGGTGTTGCAACATGACCTTGAATAATGTCCCCCACTCCCCCTATTTGGTAATGGGTTTTCCCTGATGACTGACGCCTGTTTGGCGGGTTGACAAGACAAGTTGAGACAAGAATAGATTGGGACCTCAAAACCTCGAGGTAATTGACCCTGTTCATGTTTGCAGTTGATTACGAAATTTCCCCCGCTGATTACGAAATCTCCTGCGTTGATTACGAAATTTCCTCCCCTTAACCCCGTCTCCTACAACCCCCTCCCCCCTACAGTCCCCGGACATTTTGGTTCTTGATGATTAATTATTGTTAATTGATGATTTCTAATTAATTATTGTTAATTGATGATTAATTATTAATTATCGGGATGGACTATGGAGTTTATTTATTTATTTGGGGAACATACATCTTGTTTATTTGGATGGGAAATGTAGCTCTCCCTCCACGACGGACCTCTCGCAATGAATGGCTTATATTGAATGACAGGGTCTGCAGGGACTTCCCTTTCACTAGCGTAGAGCGCTACCTTGAATTACGAAATCACAAGGTCGGGGGAAATCCAACGCTGTGTCTTTCAAGCCCCCACCCCACCCCCTTTACCTTGTCAGTGTTTGGGGAAACCCAGGCGCGGTGTCATTCAAGCCCCCCACCCCACCCTTTACCTTGACTCTGCGAGTTTAAGGAAAGTACCGTTATCTAGCATTTATTTTTCAACAGCTGTCGCGTGAGGAAGTGCGCTAAGATTGATGAATGGTTACCCCCAGATACTCAATACATTTTAGCGTCCTAAATCCTTTGGCGAGATGCGTACCAGCATTTGCTCTGAGGTAGTATAGAAAATCCCCCACCCGAGCGCGACCAAAAATAATTACGACAAGATTTGAACATCGAACCCCTGCGCTGTAAATAAAATCACCACACTTCACACGAGCGGGAGGGGGCCGCTATCCCCACCACAAAAGTCTACTAAAATTGATTGTTTGGTATCGACCGTCGACATGCGTGGATGTCTGTCACAGGTTGACCAGCTTTTTCTAGCCCAGGTAGAAAGTGTACCCGCATTTGTGTCTATCACTTTGTCAGCGGACGCCATAGACCATGCGATGCATTGTAACGGTAGATTGCTACCCATGGACCTAGTCTTTTTTGACAAAAACCACTTAAACAACAAATAAATTTAATGTCCGCTGAAATAATATATTCATAAGTAATAGCAAATACAATTTTAATGCTCGAACCGATAATACACACACTAACAAATTAGCCATTTAAACCGCAAGCCAAAATTATAGGAAGTGCACACACATTTTGTAAGGAGGGAGAATGGAAAACCTCCCTAAATACGTTCGAGGAATCTATAATATTTATTAGCGTTCTAAGGGAACTTTCTGCGGGATCAAACCCCGGCCTGTTTCTAAAATGATGTGATCCGTCGCCCCATGCCTAATAACCTTGTTGTGTTTCAGCTCACGCCATGAAAAGAATAAGGGATTCGGACCAGGGACTTTTGGCGCAACAAAAATAATTATCACACACGATAGAGTTTTGTCTCCTCGAGATTTTCATGCCATCTTTTATCGGAAAAGTAACTGTGAGAGCTTTAAATGAGCTGACAGCTATTTAGGACAATCATAGTGTCTCTTAAAGCTTGTCATGCTATCTCTTAGGCGGGCTGGAACTACCTGCCAGTTTGTAATATGCAAGAGTGAAATAAGTGCTGATTTGCAGGACAACAGCAAACTATATAGCTACTGAAATGTTATTTTCGACCAATGAGAAGGCGACACCTTTCATGTGGCACACATCTAGACAATCCATCATCAGAAACTATTATTAACTCTCAGAAAAGACCGCTTTTAAATTGATTGTATTTTTTTATTCTACTCAAGACAGTCAATATTTTCTTTAAAGTTACCCACCTAATAAATATTGAGAATTATTTTAAACTACTCAAAACATTTTAAATTTTTATTTTTATGGCATAATAGTAGTAGAATCTAGCTTCTAATATTTCAATGCAGCACGTTTATTTAAATATATAAATGTACTTATATTCGCCCCATACGAGCTGAACCTACTAGCTACAGACTATACTACCAGGGTTTTAGATCCACAGGTAGGTTTAACAGTCAACTGTTTCCATCATTCTATTGTTTTATTTTCTCATTATCACCTTCCCCCCCCCCAGTATTTTTGAAAAGCACCACGTCCCACTTCTTATTCAGGCTATACAAATATTTACTAACTACGCTAGTGAGCGAAAGATGAGGACGGATGAATTTAGAGGAAGTGTACTAGCATTTACGTGGATAGAGAATGTAAATCAATTTTTTTTATAAACTACCCTCAGCACACCTGACCAGGATTCGAACACCAAACTCCCTGTCATTGGCATAGGCACGAGAGTGATGTCTTAGACCATGCGACCACCATAGTAGGTAAGTATTTATTACAAATTAATCAATGAATCTTCCTAATTAAATGTGTGTATTTTATCCCTTTTCCGTGTGTGCGTGGCTATATTTTTTCGCATTTCTTTTCAAGTTTATTAAAGCTAATATATATGATTTGTGTTCAATACTTTCGGAGATTTTGTTTGGTTAAAATAGTCTTCCCCCTTAGTGCGAGCCTGACGTCTTGTACCCCGCGACCACCGGTCTATAAAATATTAGTGTAACTATGAGAGGGTGAAAAAACTTATTTGCGTGGAAGGAAAGTGGTAACCCATTTAGGGAAAAACCACCCTCAGTTCACCTGACCAAGATTCGAACATCGAACTCCCTCATCGAAGCGGGTATATATCACTATGCACTCTTTTTAGTGAGTTAACAATCTTTACGAGGCTGGCTCTTCAACCAACCCAAATATTACAAAAAATCGAAAGAAGAAGCAGAACCGCGAGTCCAGCTGGATTCGGATTTGGGAAGGTTGAATCCACATCTGTGTTTTGGGGGGAGTAAGGAAATTTTCCAGCGTTTACGTGGAGAGAGAGCGGGAAAACATTTAGTGAGAACTACCAACAGTACACCTCGGCGGGTATTCGAATCCCTAACACAGATTCGAACCCCGATATCTTTTGCCGGTTGCTTCATGTTCTTTAGTTACCAAACACAAGAGAAGAATAAGGTGTTTCAACCGTTCTGACCCTAAAATACGTTGTGACAGAAAGGCGCCGGCAATATACACGTGTCAGCTTTGCCGGAATAAAATATTAAAGAGCGCAGAAGTGAGCCCGCATTTGTATAGAGGGAGAGTGAAAAACAACCCCCCAGGTCAAGACAGCACTCTCACAATATACTAAACTGCAGAGGGATTCGAATCCTGGTCCACTGGCTACCACACGCTAATGGATTGATAATTGGGAGGTTTGAGCCCGCCTTTGCATAGAGGGAGAGTTAAAAACACCCCACATGACACCTGACAATGGCTACAAGCGTGAGATAAAAGCTGATGTCGACCAGGTGAAATGTGTAACAGCATTTGCCATGCGTTTGTTGCCCTCTAAGGGACGTCACAGGGCGAGGTGTGTACCCACATTTGCGTGTCATTGACATTCGAACCCTACAACACCGCCCGTATGAGAGAGATAAAATAATAAAATTATTGCTGTTCCGTAATTTTTTTCAGGGCTGAAATGTGAAAACAGTCAAAGTTATTATTTATGCTTTCTCCTGCTAGATATCACCGATGGCGTTCGAACCCGGGACTTGTGGCGTTTGTCGACCATGCAGGGAATTTAACTCAGGACCCTTCGCAAAGTGTGTGTAATAAAATAAACTTGAACCCTAGGACAGCTACAAATACAGTCCAGGGCAGTTAATGTATCACTATGAACGGTTAAACCTACATTTTCAAGCATACAGGGAATCGAAATCAGGACCCCCTCGCAAAGTGTGTGTAATAAAATAAACTTGAACCCTAGGACAGCTACAAATACAGTCTAGGGCAGTTAATGTATCACTATGAAAGGTTAAACCCTCATTTTCACCCCATATCTGGAATCGAACTAGGGTCCATGGCTAGGCAAACAAACAAATTATCATGCGCGAAGAAAACGGCCTCGGTACACACGCACGACAGACAAGCGTGAGATAAGAGCTGATCTCGACTAGGTGAAATGTGTAACATGTTATGTCCAAAAGGTGAAAAATCAATTATTATTCTATAATAATATTTCTGTATGTGACCAATTAATAAGTACTATGATGTATTCATAAAAAATAAACACATAGTTTTGTTGATCACAATAACCAATCTGTAATTATAAACGTTAAACCAAATTGTTCTAATATGTTTAGCAAAATTTAAATTTTCAAAAATAAATTATTTGTAAATTACCCGAAATTATTTGGTATATGTGAAAAAAAAGTATGTTATTCTTATAGATCATGAAAAAACTAATCCCTGATTTTTATTTTGAATTCAATTTTCCCGGTTAGTTAAAAAAAATTCAAACTTTCTATAAATTGTCGTAAGTAAACTACGCTTGAATTAATTTATTTTAGACAAATAAAGAAAATGTGTTATTGGTGATGTAAAAGAATTCCTCCGATACCAATTTTGAACCAGATCCCTCAAGCTATTTTTTAAATATTCAAATTAAAAAAAAAAAAGATATACAACTTAGTTTGTCATTTTTATGCCAAACACTCCATAAATACTATATATATATATATATATATATATCTTTACATTTTAAGCAAAATCATTCTAGATATTTTCAAAATAATTTGAATTTTTAAAAATCACCCTACAAAATCATAAGGCCAACAGGTAGCATTTAAGCTATAGTGGGATCGTGGTGAGAAAGTAGTTTCTGACACTTAAGAAAGTTACTTAAATTACTTTCATTCATATATTCATTCAGCAGCTGATAAAATCTGCAACTGTCACTTTTGACAAATCGTATTAATGATGAAAAAAATATAATAAAATTAACTTTTACGTAAATTCAATATCAAATATCTTTTAAGGCTCGAAACTATGTTGACATAATAAATAACGTTTACACCAAACAAATTAGCCACTTAAGTATCAAAGAAATTTAAAGTTCACAATTATATTTTGATGAAATAATATATAACTTTTACATAAATTCAATATCAAATATCGGTTAAGGCTCGAAACTATGTTGACATAATAAATAACATTTACGCAACGCAAATTAGCCACTTAAGCCTCAAGCCAAAGTTAGAGGAAGTGTGCCCACGTTTGCACGGATGGAGAATGGAAAGTCTATTAGAAAAACCTCCCTAAATACTCTCGACGCTGATGAAGGATTCTATAATATTGAGTACTATGGCGTGGATTTGTTTAGCTTACACAACATCACATCGTTCTACATGTCTAATACTTGTCACAAGAAAGAAGTAAGGCTGAATAAATTAGATTTACTAAGGGAATACATCTCAATATTCCAGAGTTGGAAGCGGAAAACGGTTTATGAAAATTTACCCCAATAAATAGCTTGCTGTGGGATCAAACCCCCGACTTCCCTATAACCTGTTTCTAAAATGGAAACTCAAGTGTAATTACCTAGTGATCTGGCACACATATTATTTCTAGACCACACGAGCTCGATGATATAATAACTAATATTAACGCAAAACAAATTAGCCACTTAAGCCTCAAGCCAAAATTAGAGGAAGTGTGCCCACATTTGCATAGATGGAGAGTGAAAAAAAACCAGCCCTATCGCAATATACTAAACTGCAGAGAGTTCGAATCCCGGTCCATTGACTCACACCTTCTTAGGTCAGTTAGGGGTCTCCGGCTCAAATGATTATATCTGACATAGGTTTGGTAACAACATAATTACTTTTATTTTGAAAATTACTCTAGTTGTACACAAAAAACCCAATCCTCCCTAATTTATCACTATGAAAGGTTAAACCACCATTTTCAGCCATACTGTAAATTGAACCCTGGACACTTGGCTCCGTGAACAGACATGCTAACGCCTCACATCAAGTGACCTTTCACAAGTGTCTTCTTAGACGTCTTGACCAATGAAGTGAGACACTCGACAGAGATTAAATCAAAACTCTATTAACAGACAAATACCAGTCTCAAACGGCTCTTCAGAGAGAGAGAGAGAGAAAGAGAGGTATATCTACATTCTTTTACAAGCACTGCAACAAATTTGTCAGGGGTACAGTGGCACCAAACAATATCCAAGTTATTTTAACATCCGTCCAGGCTAGCCACATTGTATTTCTTGAATTTAAAGGAAATGTGATGTGAGTGTTTCTGACGTAAAAAAAAGATAAAACATTACATTTTGTGTTAGGAAACCAATTTTTAGCACCGCGTGTTATTGACCGTCCAGGCTATATATAAATGTGATAATTAGTCTACTTAAAATGGTGTAGGAATGAGAAAGTACACATTTTAGTGATAATCTACCAGAATTTGCTTGGAAGGAGAGTAGGGAACCATTCGGAGAAAAAACTTCAAAACACAAATGGGGTTAGAACCTCAATCTCCTCCATTATTAACATAACTGTCTAACTCGAGAGTGACGCCTTACACTATTCGACCTCTGAAACGATTTTTCATCATGTTAATTTAATAATTATTAATGTATTAACTTATTTGCTTCCATAACACGATAGCCATTTATATTGGACGGGCTTTGCTTTTTTATAATATATAGAGTCACAAATGAATATTATTTACAAGTATATTTTTCCATTATTGTTTATTGGAGGTATTTAACGTGCACTGTATGCACCGACTGATTATAACAGTACACAACTTACAATCTAACTTAAATCTATGACATACAGAACACCCATTCCCCCTACCGCAAATGAATCACTATGAAAGGGGGGAAACCCATATCCCCTAATGAATCAGTTTCAGGCCATTCTGGGAATCGAATCCAGGACCTCTTGATTAGTAGGCAAACACAATAACGACAGAGGTAAATTGTAGAACATTTAATTGTACATTTTTTCAGTGCTTATCCAATACTAGTTAGAACAAAGGTGAAATGAGACAGTTAATATTTGGAAAACCTTTTCGGCATGGTTTCACGCAACTCGGTGACCGTGTGGTCTAATGCGCTACTCACGCGGTAGACAAGACTACTGATGACAGGGAGATCGAAGTTCAAATACCAGTAGAGTGTACTGATGCCTGTTTTCAACTCTTCCTCCACGAAAATGCGGTTACTTTTCCTCTAAATATAACTTCCCAAATCTCTAAAATCATGATAATAATTAGTACAAATGTGTGTTAACTATTTGTTTGCGCAAATGACGACGCATTTATCAACGTAAAGACGTTGGAAGGAATTACCGTTCCAGCAGTCATTAGCGATGCTAAAAACTCCTTTGGATCTCAAGATATGTCATGATGTACATTAAAAAAAGATAACTGGGTTCATACATTCTAAATGCGGGGTTCCAATTTGAACGGCCCCATTATGAAACACCAAGGGCCTTGTGAATTCCATCCTGTTTTTCAGAGGTCAAAGCTGCTTATTTACAAGACCATTTGTGACAGAAATATACCTGAATGTCAATGCACCTAAAGACGTTTGTGTGTGGTGTGTGTGTTGTGGTGTGTGTGTGTGTGTGTGTGTGTGTTGTGTGTGTGTGTGTGTGTGTGTTTTTGTTTTGGTGTGTTCTGTAGTGGTGTGTGGTGTTGTAAAGTTAGGTGTGCTATATTTAATTTTGAGCCTTCAATTTTGGTGTTGTTATATAAGATATATATAACAATGTAAGAGCGTCGTGTTTACCGGACTCGTATATTTAAAAATTAGTGCTCGTGGTACTATTGAAATTTTAGAAGTGTCATTTAAATGAGTCTTATTTAATGTTTATTAATATATAGATATTATTATAAACAAATGTAAATAACGGCGATGCTTTACCAGCTCGCTAACCTACCATTTTAGACATATGACTGCATTCGGTACCATTGATATCTTAGAAAGTGTCAGTTTTAAAATGAAGCTCCTCTAATTTATGTACCAGAACACCTAGTATATTGAATCAATCAGATAATGTCCGATAATCGGTTATATTAACATTTTGAATCAAACTTGATTTTAGGACTAGATTAAGCAAATGTTATTCAATGCACATAGAATTTTATATACGGAATTTAAAAATGGTAGCTTTTATAACAGTCACAAATAGACATTCAACTAAAAAATTAAAATCAATGAGTCAGTTAGATAATGTTCTTAGTCGATTAGACCAAAATTTTGAATCAAGCTTGGTTTGGGAGTAGCCTAAGCAAATGTTATTCGATACACTTATATTTTTCGCAGGAATTAAAAAAATTGTAGCTTTTAGAACAGTCACAAATTTAACTCTGGCAAATAAACATCCAATTTAAAATTAAATCGGTCTCTTTTTTTTAAGCTATGTAACATAACGGTTTAATACACACAGAAGAGAATTGAAATACCTGATGTGGATGATGTTGCTGAATGTTCCATCGTCTTGATTAGTCAGTCGCTCCGTGGATAATTTTCACGTGAAGAAGACAGGGCTGCTCTAAAATCACCCCCTATATATATATATATGAACCAAAACCCCTTTCACCAGAGAGCCAACACCCCATACTTTCTAATTTAGATCAAAATAGAATCTTAACAATTACGAAAGGTTAGTTTCCATCCACGCTTATTATTTTAAATTGGCTCGAAGTTAGAAACTGTGAACGATAAATACTATAGCGTATTGTCTTTTTATATTCAAAATTAATCTATTATATATTAAGTGCCCGATAATAAATGCAGTCTGAAAAATAATTATATAATATACAGCCAATCTGCTTATGAGACATAAATTTATAGAGGAATAAGAGCATCACAGGGTACTACGGGTTAGATAAATAAATAAATGGTGACGGAAGAGACATGGGGGGGTTCAAACTCCTATCGTGCGTGTGTACGGGGGGCCAGTTTCCTCACTCCTCGACCGCGGTGGCAAAAGAAGACACATTTCGTATTATACCGTCATACTGATGCGGGTACATTTCTCTCCCTTCTTATTCCACTCTACAAACTATGTATCTATGGATTTTCAGTTTCACGCATCGCCCCCGCGCAGTTAATGTAAGCATACGAGTGTTTCAGACGTGTAAAAAAGATAAAAAAACTGTGTTAGGAAACCATGTTTTTTAAGCACCGCGTCTTACTAGCCGTTCGGGTTCGCTTGAGTACTATTTACTCTAATGGACTAGGAATTGTAAAGGATGCATTTTAGAAGTAATCTAACGGCGTTTGCTTGGAAGAGGGGGAGTAGGGAACCATTCGGAGAAAAACTTCAAAACCTCAATGGGATTCGAACCTCGATCTCCCACTGTCTTGTCTAACTCGAGAGTGACGCCTCGATCTCTGAAGCGAGTTTTTTTATCATGTCAATTTAATATTTGGTAATGCATTAACTTATTTGCTTCTAGAACACGATAGCCATTTATATTGGATGGGGCTTTGCTTTTTTATAATATATATATATATATATATAGAGAGTCACGAATGAATATCATTTACAAGTATATTTTTCCATTAAAATTTATCGAAGGTATTTAACGTGCACTGTATGCACCGACTGATTATATCAGTACACAGTTTACAATCTAGCTTAAATCTATAACATGCATGATACATTTTTCGGGCATTCCGGGATTCGAATCCAGGACCTCTTAGTAGGCAAACACACTACCGACGGAGCTAAAGTGCAGGTCTTACAACTATACATTTTTTCAGTGCTTATCCTATACTAGAACAGAGGTGAACTGAGACAATTTTTTTGTCAGCATAATTTCATCAAACGCTGTGACCGCGTGGACTAATGCACCACTCTCGCGGTAGACAAGACAGAGGGAGATCAAAGTTCGAATCTCTGTTGAGTGTACTGATGCCTGTTTTCCACTCTTCCTCCACGCAAATCCGGTTACTTTCCAAATCTCTAAAATCATGAGAATAATTAACTGTTTGGATGCGCAAAATACGGTGCATTTATCAAGGTAAAGATGTTGGAAGGATAGCGGGGTTCACACATACCAAATTTGAGACTTGGGCGGGTGAATTCGCTCATTTTTTTTCAGAGGCCAAAGCCACTGACTTACAAGCCCATTTATGACGGAAATATACCTGAATGTCAATGCTCCTAAAGACCTGTGCGTTTCAGAAATACATGCTTGCAACGTACCATCCTTTAAGATCTAATCTCTACCACTTGTACAGAGTAAGAATGTTTCTCAACTACTTTAAGCGCCCAGTCAAACTTAAGGTGAACGTACTGAACAGGAATCTCGCAGTTGCAGAAGATATTGTTATACTTTCCCAATTTTCACTCCGGCGCAAATGGGCATACCGTCTAAATGTCAGGCTCGCCTATTTCTTAGGGAGGGGTTCATTGTCAGCCGAGATATATCGTCTAAATGCTAAATTTGCCGTTCTTTAACCGATGGAGCCTCTGAGGGAGTGTTTATTTTTTCCAGCCGCGCAAATGCGGTTACACATCACGCCCTGTGACGTAAGGAGGTAGGAGGGTTCAATCCCTACAAGTTTGACAAAGTCCTATATTGTTCAAATACGGGCACACTTCTTCTAAATTCAAACTTACCAATTATCAATCCGTTAGCGTTATTAATACTTAAGGAGTTCGAGGTTCAAATCTCGGTCGGGTAAACAAGGGGGTGTTAACTCTCCCTCTATGCAAGTGCGGGCTCAAACCTCCCAATTATCAATCCATTAGCGTGTGCCAGCCAGTGGATCAGGATTCGAACTCCTTGCAACTTAGTATATGGCGATAGTGCTGTCCTAGACCTGGCGGTAGTTTGTCACTCTCCCTCTACGCAAATGCGGGCTCACTTCTGCGCTCTTTAATATTTTATGTCGGCAAAGCTGTTACGTGTATATTGCCAGCGCCTTTCTGTCACAACGTATTTTAGGGAAAAGAATGGGATTGGTAATTAGAGGGCATGAAGCACATGGTGAACGATATCGGGGTTCGAGTCCGTATTGGGGGATTTGAATACCTGCCGAGGTGTACTGTTGGCTAACGCGCTAGATTTCTTTTTTTTCACATATACCAAATAATTTCGGGTAATTTACAAATAATTTATTTTTGAAAATTTAAATTTTGCTAAACATATTAGAACAATTTGGTTTAACGTTTATAATTACAGATTGGTTATTGTGATCAACAAAACTATGTGTTTATTTTTTATGAATACATCATAGTACTTATTAATTGGTCACATACAGAAATATTATTATAGAATAATAATTGATTTTTCACCTTTTGGACATAACATGTTACACATTTCACCTAGTCGAGATCAGCTCTTATCTCACGCTTGTCTGTCGTGCGTGTGTACCGAGGCCGTTTTCTTCGCGCATGATAATTTGTTTGTTTGCCTAGCCATGGACCCTAGTTCGATTCCAGATATGGGGTGAAAATGAGGGTTTAACCTTTCATAGTGATACATTAACTGCCCTAGACTGTATTTGTAGCTGTCCTAGGGTTCAAGTTTATTTTATTACACAGACTTTGCGAGGGGGTCCTGATTTCGATTCCCTGTATGCTTGAAAATGTAGGTTTAACCGTTCATAGTGATACATTAACTGCCCTGGACTGTATTTGTAGCTGTCCTAGGGTTCAAGTTTATTTTATTACACACACTTTGCGAAGGGTCCTGAGTTAAATTCCCTGCATGGTCGACAAACGCCACAAGTCCCGGGTTCGAACGCCATCGGTGATATCTAGCAGGAGAAAGCATAAATAATAACTTTGACTGTTTTCACATTTCAGCCCTGAAAAAAATTACGGAACAGCAATAATTTTATTATTTTATCTCTCTCATACGGGCGGTGTTGTAGGGTTCGAATGTCAATGACACGCAAATGTGGGTACACACCTCGCCCTGTGACGTCCCTTAGAGGGCAACAAACGCATGGCAAATGCTGTTACACATTTCACCTGGTCGACATCAGCTTTTATCTCACGCTTGTAGCCATTGTCAGGTGTCATGTGGGGTGTTTTTAACTCTCCCTCTATGCAAAGGCGGGCTCAAACCTCCCAATTATCAATCCATTAGCGTGTGGTAGCCAGTGGACCAGGATTCGAATCCCTCTGCAGTTTAGTATATTGTGAGAGTGCTGTCTTGACCTGGGGGTTGTTTTTCACTCTCCCTCTATACAAATGCGGGCTCACTTCTGCGCTCTTTAATATTTTATTCCGGCAAAGCTGACACGTGTATATTGCCGGCGCCTTTCTGTCACAACGTATTTTAGGGTCAGAACGGTTGAAACACCTTATTCTTCTCTTGTGTTTGGTAACTAAAGAACATGAAGCGACCGGCAAAAGATATCGGGGTTCGAATCTGTGTTAGGGATTCGAATACCCGCCGAGGTGTACTGTTGGTAGTTCTCACTAAATGTTTTCCCGCTCTCTCTCCACGTAAACGCTGGAAAATTTCCTTACTCCCCCCAAAACACAGATGTGGATTCAACCTTCCCAAATCCGAATCCAGCTGGACTCGCGGTTCTGCTTCTTCTTTCGATTTTTTGTAATATTTGGGTTGGTTGAAGAGCCAGCCTCGTAAAGATTGTTAACTCACTAAAAAGAGTGCATAGTGATATATACCCGCTTCGATGAGGGAGTTCGATGTTCGAATCTTGGTCAGGTGAACTGAGGGTGGTTTTTCCCTAAATGGGTTACCACTTTCCTTCCACGCAAATAAGTTTTTTCACCCTCTCATAGTTACACTAATATTTTATAGACCGGTGGTCGCGGGGTACAAGACGTCAGGCTCGCACTAAGGGGGAAGACTATTTTAACCAAACAAAATCTCCGAAAGTATTGAACACAAATCATATATATTAGCTTTAATAAACTTGAAAAGAAATGCGAAAAAATATAGCCACGCACACACGGAAAAGGGATAAAATACACACATTTAATTAGGAAGATTCATTGATTAATTTGTAATAAATACTTACCTACTATGGTGGTCGCATGGTCTAAGACATCACTCTCGTGCCTATGCCAATGACAGGGAGTTTGGTGTTCGAATCCTGGTCAGGTGTGCTGAGGGTAGTTTATAAAAAAAATTGATTTACATTCTCTATCCACGTAAATGCTAGTACACTTCCTCTAAATTCATCCGTCCTCATCTTTCGCTCACTAGCGTAGTTAGTAAATATTTGTATAGCCTGAATAAGAAGTGGGACGTGGTGCTTTTCAAAAATACTGGGGGGGGGGGGAAGGTGATAATGAGAAAATAAAACAATAGAATGATGGAAACAGTTGACTGTTAAACCTACCTGTGGATCTAAAACCCTGGTAGTATAGTCTGTAGCTAGTAGGTTCAGCTCGTATGGGGCGAATATAAGTACATTTATATATTTAAATAAACGTGCTGCATTGAAATATTAGAAGCTAGATTCTACTACTATTATGCCATAAAAATCAAAATTTAAAATGTTTTGAGTAGTTTAAAATAATTCTCAATATTTATTAGGTGGGTAACTTTAAAGAAAATATTGACTGTCTTGAGTAGAATAAAAAAAATACAATCAATTTAAAAGCGGTCTTTTCTGAGAGTTAATAATAGTTTCTGATGATGGATTGTCTAGATGTGTGCCACATGAAAGGTGTCGCCTTCTCATTGGTCGAAAATAACATTTCAGTAGCTATATAGTTTGCTGTTGTCCTGCAAATCAGCACTTATTTCACTCTTGCATATTACAAACTGGCAGGTAGTTCCAGCCCGCCTAAGAGATAGCATGACAAGCTTTAAGAGACACTATGATTGTCCTAAATAGCTGTCAGCTCATTTAAAGCTCTCACAGTTACTTTTCCGATAAAAGATGGCATGAAAATCTCGAGGAGACAAAACTCTATCGTGTGTGATAATTATTTTTGTTGCGCCAAAAGTCCCTGGTCCGAATCCCTTATTCTTTTCATGGCGTGAGCTGAAACACAACAAGGTTATTAGGCATGGGGCGACGGATCACATCATTTTAGAAACAGGCCGGGGTTTGATCCCGCAGAAAGTTCCCTTAGAACGCTAATAAATATTATAGATTCCTCGAACGTATTTAGGGAGGTTTTCCATTCTCCCTCCTTACAAAATGTGTGTGCACTTCCTATAATTTTGGCTTGCGGTTTAAATGGCTAATTTGTTAGTGTGTGTATTATCGGTTCGAGCATTAAAATTGTATTTGCTATTACTTATGAATATATTATTTCAGCGGACATTAAATTTATTTGTTGTTTAAGTGGTTTTTGTCAAAAAAGACTAGGTCCATGGGTAGCAATCTACCGTTACAATGCATCGCATGGTCTATGGCGTCCGCTGACAAAGTGATAGACACAAATGCGGGTACACTTTCTACCTGGGCTAGAAAAAGCTGGTCAACCTGTGACAGACATCCACGCATGTCGACGGTCGATACCAAACAATCAATTTTAGTAGACTTTTGTGGTGGGGATAGCGGCCCCCTCCCGCTCGTGTGAAGTGTGGTGATTTTATTTACAGCGCAGGGGTTCGATGTTCAAATCTTGTCGTAATTATTTTTGGTCGCGCTCGGGTGGGGGATTTTCTATACTACCTCAGAGCAAATGCTGGTACGCATCTCGCCAAAGGATTTAGGACGCTAAAATGTATTGAGTATCTGGGGGTAACCATTCATCAATCTTAGCGCACTTCCTCACGCGACAGCTGTTGAAAAATAAATGCTAGATAACGGTACTTTCCTTAAACTCGCAGAGTCAAGGTAAAGGGTGGGGTGGGGGGCTTGAATGACACCGCGCCTGGGTTTCCCCAAACACTGACAAGGTAAAGGGGGTGGGGTGGGGGCTTGAAAGACACAGCGTTGGATTTCCCCCGACCTTGTGATTTCGTAATTCAAGGTAGCGCTCTACGCTAGTGAAAGGGAAGTCCCTGCAGACCCTGTCATTCAATATAAGCCATTCATTGCGAGAGGTCCGTCGTGGAGGGAGAGCTACATTTCCCATCCAAATAAACAAGATGTATGTTCCCCAAATAAATAAATAAACTCCATAGTCCATCCCGATAATTAATAATTAATCATCAATTAACAATAATTAATTAGAAATCATCAATTAACAATAATTAATCATCAAGAACCAAAATGTCCGGGGACTGTAGGGGGGAGGGGGTTGTAGGAGACGGGGTTAAGGGGAGGAAATTTCGTAATCAACGCAGGAGATTTCGTAATCAGCGGGGGAAATTTCGTAATCAACTGCAAACATGAACAGGGTCAATTACCTCGAGGTTTTGAGGTCCCAATCTATTCTTGTCTCAACTTGTCTTGTCAACCCGCCAAACAGGCGTCAGTCATCAGGGAAAACCCATTACCAAATAGGGGGAGTGGGGGACATTATTCAAGGTCATGTTGCAACACCAGGAAAACCCCTTGCCCAGGTCAATGACCTCAATTCTTGTCTCAACACGTTTTGTCGATCCAGCGACGGGTCTCGATGACGTCACCGGGTGATTGAGGCGAGAGGAGAGGGGGGAGGGGGAAAGTGCGCAACCGTGATGCGCAGTGGTCACTACCCGGTAAGCGGCCGACCAGCAAAGATACTCTCCATTCTACGCAGGACAGTCGTAGCGAGAGGTTCGTGCAGAGACGTATGCTCACCATCCAAATAAAATATACTCCAATGTCCTTCCCCATAACCCTTATATGAATATTTAATTAACAATCATTAATAATTAAGAAAAAAAAAGACCCACACAAGTACCAACATGTTCAATGTGTGGTGGGGGTTGTAGGGGATGGTGGTGTAGGGGAGGGGGTTGTAGGGGAAGGGGGGTTGTAGGGGGGAAGGGGTGTAGGGGAGGAAATTTCGTAATCAACTGGTGGAGATTTTGTAATCAGAGCGGAGGGGAGGGGGAGGGGGGGGGGGGTCTAATTATAGCGGCCAATCAGAGGCCAGAGTTATTTATATCGACCTATCCGCGTCTGATCTCATACGCCCCGCCATCTACTGAAGTCTATGGCGTAGTCTACCAACAGAGGTTGAAACTTAATCCTTTAAGGAGGTATAAGTGAAGTATGGGAAGAATGGGCTCTGTGAGAGAGCCGTATGTAAAATGTTTGTTACAAACAGTGTTTGTTGACTGTGTATTTAATGACGATTAAATTTGATTAAATCTTGTGATCTACTATGTTATGTGTTTCATTTATTTATTTTATTTATTAGATTACTTTAGTAAGTTGATTAGTATGTAATATAAATATGTATCTTTGATTTCTTCATTAATTTTATTACGTGTGTGTTTATATTAATTATATATTAATTTAAAATCTCGATATCCGAATAAGAGCTCAACGTTGTAACATTTTATTGGAACGGTGATGGACTCGCAATGTATATAATTGTTTTATTTATTGTTTATTAAACTACCACACCATTTTATAGTATTATACATAGTAACATTGCTAATGGTGACCTGGTGGTCTAGGGGTAAGGTGTCGGACTTCTGTGCTGGGGGTCCGGGCTTCAATCCTCAGTCCCGGCACAGATTTATCTTATTGCCAAACCCTTCCTTCACCTCTTATAAGACGTGTATTAATCACAATTTGTGAATGTGTGGAGTGCCAGGCCTCCACCGTGGTTCGGATCCCACGTTAAACTGTAGGTCCTCCATTTCATCTCACAATCACCCTACCATATCACAATAGCGAAAGTGCGTATAACCCGAACGGGTAGTAAGACGCGGTGCTAATAGTAATAATAACATTGCTAATATGTAGTATATCTATGCAAGCGAGAAATGTTTTTAGGGTGGGGAATAGAACAAATATCACCAGTCAAGACTACATTTTGTTTCCCTGAGCAGATTGTGTCGAGTTGTCTGCTGGTTCGGGAGAGGAGTAAAAAGAGGGGGTGGCTGCTTGAAGAGATGGGGTGGAGGAAGGGGGAGGGGGTTGGAGAACATCAACTTATTCGATAGTATTTTGTTTCTCGTTTGAAAGACTCCGCACACCGGAGGGATTTGAAAAACAAAGTGCAGGCAGTCAAAAGAAGATTCTGCAGCCCAAATGTCTGGCTTTTATCTGCACATTTTTTTATACTAAAGTGGATCTGAGATATCTGTCGCCTGGGACCAAATGGTGTCAGGATTACTGCATCAAAAATAAATAAAATACATACAGATAATCAGTGTGTGTTTCTTTATAAATAGTTTCTCATTTGTGTTTATAAGCTTAATCTAGATACGAACTATTCATTGCTAAAGAATAAAAATTTGAATTTTATAATTTTTTTTGGCAAATTATTTGTGCTCATGTAATACTATATTATATATACAATATAGTCTATACATGAGAGAATATTCATGGAACACAAATAAAAATAATATATATATATATATATGAGAAAATATTATATGTATATATATATACATATAATATTTTCTCATGAATAATCTCTCATGTATAGACTATATACCGGTATGTAATATTTTATCATATATATAGATAAATTAGAAAATATTATTAAACATATATATAATTAATTAATAATTAATTAAATGTATTATATACATAAAATATACTATTACATTTATTGAATTTTTTGTTATTTTAAAGTTACACGAATAAATTGTGTTTGTAACAGTTAAAATCAATGTAAAGGTAGATGGTTATTTATATTTAATTAAGGTCAAAACTTAATCAATTCAGAGAACACAAATGGCTTCCTATTTATTTAAATGTTAAGATAATTTCCAAATTGTCTCTAACAACGGAGCTTTAAGAACCTACTCGTCCGATACCTTGGTTTAGTCACTAGTGCGTTTATATTTTGATCTCAGAGGTGATATCTGGCTGTGAGGTAAAATGCAATGATGATGTGTTTGTGGAAAAATAAGTGACACTTTCATAAAAACACTAATTGCATAAAGAAGCGATTAACGACGCGGCCTACCTGTGACGTCATAGCAAAACAAGATAGGGTTTCCCATGTTAATGTTTTTCCTATTTATTCAGCGAGTTTTAAAGATAGAACATTGAAACGAAAACCATAAATTTTGAAATAATTCTTAAAATAGTTCTACGTTATTTTAAAAACTTTTTTGATCAGAAAGTAGTTTTTTGTAAACTTATTTTTAAATTGTCTACAGCCTAGGCTGTTTTATTTATTCGCGGAAAGAGCACATTCCTGCTATCCATACTCCTGATATTATATAGATCAAAAAAGTCCGTGGAATCATATATCTATCTAGAATAGTTAACGAGAAAAATGGAAAATAGAAATTGAAGACAATGCTGTCCAGGGGCTAGTAGTGGAGTGAGGCTCTATACTTTGCAGCGAAAGAGGGGAAGTGTTATTAAAGAAGGCAGACGAGTTACCTTGCAGGGTGAATGGCTCATTTTCTTTCCACCCCCCTTTTTTTTCATGCATTGGCTTCAAAAGTGATAGTGCTTAGTGTACTGCTAGTTAAAATGGTAAAACATCAAGTCCCAAAAGAGGAAAATTTGTTTATCAAGTAAGCGATGGTCTGTAAGAAGAGCGACTGCTCTAGCACATCGGTTTGGATATCAACATAAAAAGTAGGCCTATTTATTAATGGAAAAGCAAAACTAACGAAAATGTGATTTAGATTTTGTTACCAGGTCAGGACACTAAGAGACTGGTAACGTGACCCAAGCCTTCCTGCCTAGACTTTCCAACATTCCTATCCAATTTCAGAACCTTAGAATAATACATATTATATTATACTTAGAATTACTTATTTATTTTAAAGTTTATAAACAGTACACACGCAATCATTTGAATTTACTGATACAGATTAGGGGGTGTTCAGGTATTACGTAAGCACATTTTTTGGCAATTTTTGACACCCTACACCCATTGTAAGCAAACAAAAGCTAACACTTGACCCCCCTCTCTTGCTTACATAATATTTGTCGACTTATTTTGTTATCTATTCACAGGGGAAAAAACATTATTGCTAATGCAATTTATACATTTCTGGTAGTTATTAACATAGAGGTGTAAATAGTGGTGTGAAATAATTCAGAATAAACATTGTTGCACAATTAATTTAGATTTACTGTATTAAACTGGTAATTAAATTCTTGTTTCTCTCTGTTTGACCCCTCCCTCCCTCTTGTCAGCAAAAATAAGTGAAGCTCGAATCCCCTCCACCCTCCAAAGGTTCTTACGTATAATATTTGAACACCCCCTAGATAAGATTATTTGCATGTTACAATAATTTTTATTGCATAGAATTACCTAAGCTACAAGAAAAAAAAATCCCGGTAAGCTGGAAAAATTTGTTAAGGCAGGCGAAAACCCCTAATTAAGTAAACGAATAAAAAAACTGGCGCATAGCTTCTGGCTACGTAACAATTAAAATAAACCACTTCTAGTGACAAAACTTAGTGAACAGTGGTGCTAATTTTTTCAATTTTTATAAAGTTTTTTTCCCCTTTGGTTCTTTGGTAAACTTTGAAACTCATTATTCCAATATTTCTCTACAATAATTTATATTATTTCGTTTCACTTACATTATTTTTTGTTCTTAAGTGGGGGCTCTGGAATTTCTTTGAAAACGTAGGGGGAGTGGGTGTGCTCAACTCAGGCAATATTAAAAACCTGGATGACCCTAGAAGATGTTTGAAATGTTGAAGTGATTATTCTTTGTAATTATGCAAACATTTTATATGTTTTTTAATCCCTGAGTCTTACTACCTTTTCAGAATATAAGCAGGTATTTTTATCAATGGCTTTCTTAGCCATAGTGTACAATACCCACAATAAGAACATGGTAGGAAGGGCAACAAGGGATATTTTAAATCAAATATAATTTAGTAATTTAGTAATTGTCACGGAGATTAGAATGTAAATATTTTTTTACTGTATCCCTATTTCCCCTTAGCCACCCTTCACCATTTTGTGTCAATGCCTGGGAGTGCTTTCATTAGGTAGTCGAGCCATCTCAAACTTTAAATACTGACTACGCTACTGATGTATACATTGGACACAAACTTGATGTTGTATGCCAAAAGCTCCCAAAGTTTTAGGTTAACCTACCAATCATAATACTAGTTCGCCTTACAAGAATATTTTTAAGTTTAAATACATGTTGATTAATTATTTTTTCTATACAGAAAACCATAAACCTATTTTAACAATATTTTAATAATAAATTATACAATGTTTTAACAACCACACCTATTTATAAATAAATGGTACGGCGCACCGCACAGACTTTCTCTCTCTTTCTATAAACTCCTAAGATTTCTGAACAGAATAATGTACATTGTATCATCACCACTCCACATAAGAACACGCATAAAATAATATACAATGATATAGAATCAATGAGAAAAGAGGCGCATCTTTTTCCACCTAAGAGAATTTCAAACAGTTTAATGTCTTCCACAAGGGTCAACACTTCGTATTAAAATTTCGATTTCTGGTTAAAATTTTAACATTTTATAAGGTGTTGCAGATCTTCAAGTCATCGCATTGATTTTTAATTATTCATTTATACATTTTGACCAATAAAAAATGTAAATATTGACTATTGAGTCTAAAAAGGATATAGATCATTGCTATGCAAACATTTCTCCTAAGAGCTTTAAGGAAAAATAACATACTTTTTTAGATACTTATATTTAATTACTCTATGGCATTGGAGAATTATTGCGTTAAGACTTAAGTAGTATATGTTTACAACTAAAGTTCACAAAATTGTATTAATATATTTGCAAATATCTCAGAAACTGCTGCTTTTATAAAAATATATGTCAAATAAAATATTTTTATTTCTAATAGTCCTACAATTTTGCAATGAAAAGTTGTTTAGTTTCTCAAATAGTTGTGGAGATACGGTAATTAACGCTTCTGTAAAGTACCCTAAAAATCATTTTCATAGGAAAATGAAAATAGCCAGTTTATTTATAATCTTAATCAACGCCTAGATACGAATTTTAATCAAAATTGTTTGAGCAGATTTTGAGAAAACCAAATTTTTCTCTTTTCGCCCTTCAGTAAACTACCCTTAATTTTAAGTTTTAATAGACACACAGACAGACAGCATTGCAAAGACTATTTTTTAGGGTTCGAGGGGTCATGAGAAATCGAAATCCATCAACATTTCAGGTTAGTTTTTTTTACGATCGCAATACTTAAGCTTTAATGTCCAAAAAGTTAAAAATATATATATAATTAAGTATAGATTGAAAATTATTGATTTTATAAAAATATGTTTCGAATAAAATATTTGTATTATAAATATATATACATATTTGTAATGCTAAGTAATTTCATATCTCAAATAGTTTCGGAGCTATTATAAAAAATGTTAATTTACGCATCAGACCGGAGCCCTTAAAGCGATTTTGCCGAAATATTGAGAGTAGCCATTTTGTTTGGAATATTTATTAATGTTCATAAATGAAATTTAATCAAAATCGTTAGAGCCGATTTTGAGAAAAATCGACTTTTTCTTTTTTTTTCCCTTCAGTAAACTACCCTTAATTTTAGGGGTAGATATCCAATTCCAAAAATCCCTCGGGCAACCCTATGAAAACCTTATATATCAAGTTTCAGCTCAATCGGTAAAATAGTTTAGGCTCTAGTTGGAGGTACAGACAGACAGACAGACGGAAATTCAAAAACCACTTTTTCGGATTCAGGAAGTCATGAAACGTCAAAATTCATCAAAATCTCGAGTTCGATTTTTTTGACGATCACCATACTTTCTCTACCTGTAAGATAGAAAGTAAAAATCTTATTTTGCGTATGAATACAAGAAAGTAGATCCAGTAGCTATTAAAACTTTAAGATAGGGCTCCGGGAGTTCTTTGGAAGTGGGAGAGGGAGCTCAACCAATAGGTTGGTCTGAGGGTCCTTCCACGGTAACATTTTTTACACCCCGGATAACTATTTAAGCTATTTGAAAGGGATTAATTTTTAATGGATAGTACTTTTTTATACTTTTCTTTCTCGTAATGTATAGTAAGAACACGATAAAGAGGATGGATTATAAAATACATATTTTTCACGGTTAATAATCATTAAAAGTTATACTCTATTTTTATTATATTGGTAAAGATATTCTCCCGTGTTCGTAGAACTCTATTTGAATTGTATAAAGGAGGGGCCGGTGAGGGGGGGGGGGCGGTGGTAGGTCAATTTAAAAAAAAAAGGAGCTCGGGTGTGCTTTCCTAGAAATTTTACTGACCTGGTTCTAACTTGGAAATTTTTGAAAATTAAACTCCTCTAAAAATATTTGAAATAGTCATCCCTTAGCAAGTTTTTGAAAATTGTATTCCTCTAGAGTCTAAACCCTATTTGTATTTGATTTTTTGCCGAATTTATTTTTGAAAATTAAATTCACTTGGACCTATTTTGTTTGAGCTCCTACAGGTAATTTAAAAATGAGATGACTCTAGAAGCCATTTGGAGTGGACCTCTACGGGTAATTTTTTGAAAATTTGATTACCTTAAAACTATCTAGAGTCGTTTTCTCTTCGATTTTTTTAAAAATTAAAATTCCTTAAAAGTTATTTAGAGTGAGCCTCTAGAAGTAAAATTTAGTTATTAATATAATGGCTCAGATATTTGAAGTGATTTTTAAGTATCTGGAGTTTGTTCTTAATCGTAATTATAGTTAAGTTTGATCTTTTTCCCCACACAACCAAATAATTACTTCCTACATTAAGTGTGCCACGGATCTTACTGCCAGCCCAGGCTAGCGGTTATTTACACAATTTTAAAGATAGTGTTAAAGGATATTGTAAAACACTTGAGAGGAAGACATTTTGATATAGCTATTTATTTGAAGGAAAATCTATAAAACACAGTAAGAAAGTTTGTTTGGCAGATTTAAGGAAACTATAGTAATTTCCACCTTTAGTGCTATAAGCCAATTATTAGTGGTGCTCAAGACAACCTCTTCCAAGATTTCTTGTTATCACATTTTGAAATGATCCAAAATTACTTGACCACTTATTGAATTTTGGTCAAAATAAAATGATGGGGAAACGGTAGTATTCTGTAATCCACACACCTTTTTTATAATTTTGAAATAGTTTGTTAACAATCTTGGATGTGTACATAATATAAATGGGCATAGTAAACATCATGTAAAGTTCTAAAACACTTTTGAATAAAAAGTAAAACAAATAAGGACTATTCCTATATCTGAGGCCAATATATTAGGACCTACATGATAATCAACCTCACATTCATTCTTAATTTAAAATTAACATGATTTATAAATATTTAAATATGGTATTACCTAAAACTACCATGCTGGTAGTAACAGATTCTATGATGGGTATTTTTATTTTGGTTGTTGCATTAAACTACTTGACTTAATATTAATTTCCAGCAATGGGCGTGGTATGATCTAAGTTTGTTAATAAAACAATATTTTCAAATAATTCCATACGTGCTTTTCGAATATACGTGAAAAATATTGGGAAGGCTTAATATAGTTCGAGCCCCCTAACATATAAACAGGGAAGGTTGAGCCCCCCCTCACCGCTTTTTTCTGGAGTCCCTGGGTAAAAGCCAGAAATATTAACTCTCTGATAATATTTACCAAATGTTTATTCAACTGTTTGACATTTAATAAATTTTTTTCTTTCAGTCCGATTAAAACGGGATATGTCCCAAAAAGTACCCATAGTACCATTTATACTTCAGAAATTCCCAGAGCCCTCAGTCAGAATATGAATCCTGACCTCAACAGTTAAACCAAACGAGCGTGACGCTAAGCCCACGTGTTTGATTTCATTCTTAATAATTACTTATATGTATGTATATATATAATATACGTTATTTATATGAATGCGACTAAGATATCTCAAAAGAGAATCAACGAGCCCAGTGGGTATTTAGAAAGCTATGATAGCCAACGTCCCTTGCCTAAACACAGGACTGTTACATCGAACTAAGTCAACAAGCAACTGTCTGAATTAGTCAACCAAAAGGAACCTAATTAGTAACCAAACAGTTTCTGTCATTTTAACCGCTTACATTTCTACTGTATTTGAATTTTGCGCCTTCCTATAGAGACTCACCACTATTAGGTTAAATACATAAATTGTACGACACAATCGTATACAATTTCTCATGTTTCAAATTAAAGCTTGGGAAAAATAATCAAAAATAAGTTATTTGTAAACCACTCTAAACTGATTTAGGTTTGTATTCCCAGATACCCATTTTGAACCAAATCACCTAGGCATATTTTTTAATATTTAAATTTATTTTAAAACTCAGTCATTTGTAAACTACCCTCAATTGAATATCTCTCCACCCCACACCCCCCCAAAAAAATAATATACAGTTCTGTTTGTCATGTCAAACTTTCCCAGATATTTATAATTCTAAACAAAATCATTGGAGTGATTTTCAAAATATTTTGAATTTTTGAACATCACTCATCAATAGTACCCCTTTACGACCTTTTACCCAAAATAAAAGAATACAGTGCTATTTTTCAAGTGAAAGACTCCATAAAGATCAATTTTAAACAAAATTGTTAGATATTAATTAATTGAAAGGAACGCCTAAGAATAAGTTATAAAGAGGTTTAAATGAATAAAGAAAATCAAGTAAATATTCTTAGGCGTTCCTTTCAATTAATTAATATCATCACTCTCCCTACTAAATCACCATGAATTTAATTAAAATTGTTAGAGTTATTTTTGGAATATTTGGAATTAAAAAAAATCACTATCCTTAATTTAAGTGCTAGGGTCAAAATTAAAAAAAAAAAAAAGCATTAGATATTGGCCTACAACATCTAAACTCCAAGTTTGAACCAAATCCAAGAACCGTTTAATATCTGTGGCCAGGGACAGACAGACAGACCGAAATACATGGGGACAAACAAATTGGTGAGAACCACTTCTTTGGGTTCGGGGCTACATAACACGTAAAGATCCATAATAGTTAGAGGTAAAAAATGTTCTTGATTACAATACTTTCTCCTGATATGAAAAAGTAAAATTAGTAGATGATAAACTATAATGTGAGAATCCCAACCACGTTTTTGAAAAGAGCTGCTTGGTCAAAAATGGTGGACCAGATCGAGCCCCACTCTCTCGTGCCATGTTTGGGTCACTGACCCAACGCCTCGAATGGTCGTCAGCTGATCACAGCCTCAAACACAAACTTACACTTTTTGATTGGAGACCAATCATTTGTATTCAAACTTGATCGATGAGCACGTGGACAAAGACATCAGCCTCACCTTTTCTTGTTTAGTGGCCATGGAGTAGGGTGGGCAGGGTTTCAAACCCGGCCTGGTGTACTCACGTGTATTTCTCCTAAAAGGCTTCCCTCTCTATCTTTGCGCAAATGCGCGCACACTCAATTTAATATTCTATAAAACAAAATGGAAAATCTCGTACTTCTGTCCGTATGCTAAGAGATTGAGATTCAAATCTGAATGGTCGGGGTTTGATTCTCAGTTGATTAATCAAACAATTTATTGTGTGTGTATGGGATCATCAGTCGACTCAATTCTTGGTGGATCAGATTTGAGGTTGGCCCGCCTGGACTATATATCTATCATATACATTAGTTAAACTATGTGTTTGGAAAGTGTACACTGGAGCAGCAAATAATTATTTTTAGACATCTTTCAACTAATACGATAGGAATGAGGAGGGTGTAT
This sequence comes from Timema podura, assembly GCA_033556935.1. NCBI lineage: Eukaryota > Metazoa > Arthropoda > Insecta > Phasmatodea > Timematidae > Timema > Timema podura. The sequence continues at coordinate 45,967,298 of JAVRXN010000008.1, read as the reverse complement.
TTTAGAAACAGTGTAGAGAGAGTTGTCCGAATTTTGAACCCCGACTTCCTTATCAGCGGCAAACCATACAAGACGATACTGCCACGTGCGCCCTAATTAAATACAAAATACAAATAATGTTGCTTACGCCAATCAATTTGTTCAGTGGCGCGCGAGTTATCCGGTTCTTACTGTGATCCTCTCGTCGAGTTTTATGTGCGATAGCTCTTCAAGCAGCTGTGTAAACAAGAGAGGGATCGCAGTTGTGAGTTGTCTTGAGGAATGACCCCCTCTTCCACTATAATAGTCGGGGGAGTGAGGGAACAGTCGACCCCTTGCATTAACACGTTTACTGACACACACATTTTTATATTCACTTTCATTCGTTTGCCTCCTCTTTTTTTAATTGACGTTTACCTCTTTTTATTATGTCTAACGTCAAGTTTTAAATGATCCTGTCCTTTTTTATATTTGGTCAGAAGGGCAAGGAAGAACCTGTGTGTGAGCAAGCCTGATTCTTGACTAGGAGGACCGAGGATTGAACCCAGTCGTCTGTGATGGAGGGAGACTTGTGCATCACATGCCAATCAACTCTGTGATACAGTCGGATAAAAATAATCAATTTACACGAACACTATTATCGAGGATGGTAGTCGAAAAACATCCTCGGAAAATAAAATGCACTGTAATAAAATTCACAAGAGCACAATATAATTTAAGGGGAATCGTGCATCTGAACTTTTTTTTTTTAGAAAACCAACTCTTTCTTCAACAAAACCGATTCTAATTGTCTATTGATTTCAAAAAGTATTTTTTTTAATTCCCTTTAAAAGCTGTTTTAACTGATGAAATTAGATGCATCAAATTTTCCAAACCTAAATACCTGCAATTGATTGACTTTTTATATTTGACATAATAACTTGCTATGTATAGAAGTGTAAATATTTCAATACGATCGACTGAATACCTCCTAAACTATAAAACATTTACTACTACACATAAAAATTACATTTTTAAGTAGCAGTTTGTTTTTATTCGTTTATTTATTTTTTTATCTTACCAGGCTAAGGTTTTTAATGTATTTTTAATTAATTGTGGATAGTTCTGAATTATTAAATATTTGATTTTTTTTTTCCCTTAGGAGGTCAGGTTTTTAAAATAGCCCTATGCACATCTCATGGTGTTTATAGTTTTTAAACATCACTTTCCATAAGACAGTATTGTGTGGATATATCATATGTGACATGCCTGACTAGGGGCGGTTGTAGCGGTCATTTTAAATAACTAACATTTTATAACGGGTGACCTGGCGGTCTAGGGGTAAGGTGTCAGACTTCTGTGTTGCAGGTCCGGGGTTCAATCCTCGGTCCCGGCACAGATTTATCTGATTGCCAAACCCTTCCTTCACCTCTGACAAGGTGTGTATTAATCACAGCTTGTGAATGTGAGGAATGCCAGGCCTCCACCGTGGTTCGGATCCCACGTTAAACTGTAGGTCCTCCATTTCATCTCACAATCACCCTACCATTAAACATTAGCGTAAGTCCGTATAACCCGAACGGCTAGTAAGACGCGGTGCTAATAATAATAATAACATTTTATCTCACTTTTAAACCCACACAAAGACCCCTCTTATCCTCGACAAGTTCGTCCAATTTGCGTCAATCTGCATTCGAATCCTAGCCGTACGTACTGAGGGTGTTTTTTTCCTAAACGATTTCCTCCACATAAATGAGGGTGCATTTATTCTAAAATTCTCTCCCCACACAATTAAAGTTGCGAAAGAGATCAGCCGGGTAGCACGACGTGGTGCAAAAATAATATATATTTAAAATAATTCCGTGCTTCGAATCCTAATTACCGTCCGAGATAGTCTCGTATTCACACAAATGAGAAAGGAATGAGGAAGGTATAATATAGAGAAGTGTATCCACATTTGCGGATATTCGGGTACAATTCCTCTAATTTGCTTTAATGTTAATATAATAATATAGTAAAATAATAAGAAGAGGAACTTTAACTTAGTTAAAAATTAGTATATTTGTAATGTACGCTGGTTTATTGTAAAACATGGCCGGGCTGTCCACATTTAACTACGTGAGTGGATAGGAATGAGGGAGAGGTATTTGGAGGGAATATATTCGGATTAGTGTAGAGGGAGATGGAACACCATTTATTTAAAAACACTCAATACACACGACTGGGATTCAAACCGCGGCCACCCATCACAGTTAAACGATAATAGACGAGATTGACGTTTAGTACAAGTGTCCAACTAACTTCTAAGTACTATATTACATACATAATTTTTTCAGCCGACGATTTTCGCACGTCCATCATAGATTCTGCCTTAAAATATGAGTGAAGAATGACCCTGGGCACGGGAAGAATCCTGGACAGCTCAGTGGTTAAAGCATTGGCGTACTAAGCTGAAGGTCCCGGGTTCGATTCCCGTGTCCAGGTGCAATTTTTCAATTTTCAGAATATTATATATAGATGGAGTATTCCTCTCTAAAAGCACAAATAATATCTTCGGCTATTTGATTCTTTATAGCATAGTGCTGATACCACCTATATAGGCTATAGACATAGCTATCTATCAACACTTTTAAAATGATTACACCTTGCTACTGCAGGGATTCAAACCCTGACTTCTTCATCACTAACAATTCATTGCGAGCTTTAAATAACAACACTCAATATGCACTGACACTGTATTACATAGCAGTCATATAATTAAATTATTATGTTGGCACACGCCTTGAGTCGATTTAAAGGCAACAATCAAATTTATATTTTGAACCTCGTCTTACTACTCGTTTGGACTATCCACACTTATTAGCCCTATTGTGCTAGGAATGAGTAGAAATGTACACAAATTTGCGTAGAAGGAGAGTGGGAAATCATTTAGTAAAATCACCCCTAGAATATCCTGCTGGGATTCGAGCTCAAGCCTTCCTGTTATCATGAAACCGGACCAAGTGAGAATGACGTTCATTCCACGTTCTTATCGAAATGGGTAGCAAGTATACTATTCTAAAGATAATTTTAATATTCAGTTTTCCCTTTTGTATGTTTGTATGCCAGATAAATTTGTAATAAATTAACTTTACAAATAAATTAGTTGTTTTATTTTCATTTATAAATTTATTTGGTGGATCGAGAAACACACATTAACATAAACTATGGTATTACTCTTTATTTTACTAGCTTTCAAAATAATAAGTGAAAAAAACCCGTAAAGAATCCCCGTGCCTCCATATCTGTTTGTTTAATTTCCACAACACAACTTGTGGCTGACCCAGAGGGTGAATGTTAACTGGTCTATCCGTAACCAAACGATTCATTTCTCTCTCTTTCTGTCCGGCGTTTTCTGCCTCCCTCGGCTCACACAAGATGGTAATTTTTTTCTTAGTTAGTGTATTAAAAGGACTTTGGTAAATATTTCTTATCGCCCGGCCGTTTTTGAGTGAAAGAGCAACATAGGGCTTATCCCTGAAGAGATTTACTCACAAGTGAGCTATTGTGAGCCAAAGCTGATATATTTCAGGTTTTAAAACGAGAAGGGTTTCGTGGAAGGGGTCGTTTTATCATACTAATTTGTAACTCAATATTGCCCATGAACAATTTATAAGGCGCACGATTTCTCTTAACTAAACATCCACTGAACATAATATTCAATGACTTGGGGAATTAAAAGTAAAACTGTTTAAAAATATGAGGTTATACTTGTTATTTGCACATATTTTCATGTGTTTACGAATATGACCACCTATAGATGAACATTTTTCTTTTTTTCTATAGCTCGTTTTTTTGAAGGCTATTACGAGAGTTAGGCCCATTTTCCACAAATAAGTGATTGTGCTCGATGCAACCAGTTATTCTGTTGGCAGCTCTGAGTTGGCGTGTGTGAGCGGTACATGTTGACGCGTGGATAATGAATGCGATAAGAACTGCCAGAATATGTCAAGCTGAAATCTGCATATCCACTTAATATTAATAATGTTATATACTATATTATTAATACTGCTAATATTATAAATATTTCATTGTGTACAACTCATACATACTTATGTATTTATACTAGATTTCAACCCCATACATTAATTACTTAAACCTGTCATTAAATGGTACGTAAAAATCATAAAACATCAAGTTTGACCCCTTTTAACTTGTAAACTGTAATGATCGGGAATAATTGTATCAATATTTATTGCCTGTTAAAATTGAGCAATGTTATTAACTCGTCTAATGACCTTGATGGGCGCGTTTCCCTTTAAACACAAACGTAGTATTAGATCATGTATGCAACAAAAGTTGTAAATCATATACTTTACAAACACACCGATAATATCAGCATATGACTTACAAACTAGCTATATCCAATATTACAAACCCCACATTAACGCCTGGATATTTATTAACTAGATGTCAATACTTTTATTTTTGTTAAAACTATTACAGTTATTCCATGTGTATAATTTCCAATTACATTGCTCCTCATTCTTGTGAACATGAGGATAAAGACGTCAGTCTCGTCTAGTCTGGTATCGTAACTATGGGGAGGTTGGGTTTTCGAATCCAAGCCTGGTGTATTAATGCTGATTTTTCTAAATCATTTCACATCTCCTTATACGCAATTAAGTGTAAACTTAATTTAAATGTTACTTTCCTTATACCTAATCAATAAAGGTAAATGTGTGGATATCCCGGAAGGGTTGTAGACCGTGGAGAAGAGGGAGGGGGTATATTTACTGGTGTGGATTTTATTTTCAAGACTAGTATTAGTGCATTTTCTTTTAATCCCCCCCCCCCCCCTCATCACACTGTATTCATATGGGCTAGGAGCTGCATTGGTGGTTGCATACTCTAACGCGTCACTCTTGAGTTGGGTTCAACTACCGGAGACGGGGGAGGACCGGGGTTCAAATTCCAGTCTTTTTTACTGGGGGTGTTTTGTTTCGAGATGATTTTCCACTCTCCCTACACTCAAACGCGGACACATTTCATCTAAACTTATGCTTTCCTCATCCTTATTTAACCATCATATATGTATATATCACCGCATCTTATTTCCTTTCGGGTTGTACGTTTATGTACTAATTACGCTAATGGTCTTAGAGATGAGGCAGGTTATACATAGAGGAAAAGTACCCTTAGTTGCGTGGAGGGAGAGTGGAAAACCATTTTGGAAATACCACCCTCAGTCCTAATTATACACCCAAACAAGACTCAAAACTCGGTCTCCCCGTTATTGTAGTCTAATGCGAGAGTGACGCCTTAGACCCTGCGGCCACTGAAATGGGTAGTTATTATAGTGATAATTAATGTGTATTAACCGGCTGGGTAGTAAGACGCGGTGGAGAACACATATCCAACACACTCCAGGTTATTGTAAGCGTTGTAAGAACGGACAAAAGAGGACGTTGCAGTCGGATACTCAGCGAGACTCGCTCTCAAGGGGTCTTAATTGTTGCGGTAACGATATGATCTGAGTCAGGAGCAGGCGAGGTACGGGGCGGCGGAGGTAGGGCCGATATTGTCAGGGGGGAGGGGAGTCACGATCAAGGCATTAGGGGGGGTTAGTCGGCTCTCGTGACAACTGGGACCCGCGGGACGTCAACATACACGCTTTGTGTTTAATAACTCATTTAACATAATATTTTGATTTATTTTGAACCATTGAAACACAAGTGAAGGGGACATTCATTGTCTCTTTGTACAGTCGGCCGGGGATTCCCGGAGTTATTCAAGGGCTGTAGTCAATACCTGAGTGTGAGAAGAGAGCTGGAATCACTGGTATTGCTTTGTTGGAACGCGTTTGATAAAATAGTCTGTCCGGGAAATAAAACTGAAGTGAGAACTTGAAAACTTGGGATGTTTAGAGTGAATTCGTTACATATAAATAGCTAGAGGGAACTTTTCGGGAAAACATAAAGGGGATTTTTCCTTGATCAAGAGATTTGCTTTGACATGAAGCCAAATGTCAGTAGCGTGAAGTTTCAAATTTGGTGAAATATCTAAAAAAAATAATATTGTCTTGTATGCGTATTACTGCTCTTCTGAGCGGGAAACAGTTTATTTTTAAAATCTATACTCTCAAGAGTGTCAGCATAGATTCGAACCTACAGTTCCTCGTTCCCAGAAACCCAAACAATACGAGTCCGAAACTTAGTCCATCTCACAACTAATTCTATTATTGATTATTTTGTTAGCACCGCGTCTTACAACCCGTTCGGGTTATACGCCTACGTAATGATTACACTAATGTGTTAGGGATAGGGAGTTTTAATTTAGAGGAAGTGCACCCACATTTGCGTGGGAGGAGAGTGTAAAACAATTTATGAAACACCACTCTCAGTGAAGCCGACATGGATCGAACCCTGATCTCCCCGTTTTCAACATTCTAGATTATTGATGTTAAATTTACATTAAAACAAAAGTACATGTAAATATATGTTCTAGGGCCCTTTTTATGCATGCGATTCGTGTCGTCTGACAACCGACGGCCAAAATTCGTCAATTTTATAAATCACTGGGAACAAATGGATTCCTTTATGCTCTGTCGTCCGAGTTAGTTGTCGTTGCAGTTTCAAGAACGTGTCGTCGTGTCCTAGGAATCGCAAGGGGTAAAAAAAACTCGTCCGGTTTCTCTATATACAAGGCGTTTACTGGTTCCTTTTATGCAAACTTACGATTTGTTTGTCACCCGTTCTCTAGAAATAAGTGCAGCCAACCTCTCATCTTATTGGTCAGTTGTTTGAAGGGTTTCGGCAAGTGGCGTCAGATAGTTGTGTTGAAGCTGCACTAAAGGTGTCCTATTTAGAATGGTTCCTTGGAATGTTACCACTAACTCATCAAACGATGTAATATACATTCTATAATAATTGAAAAACTCGTCACTGTCTCTTAAATTTCAATACAAATTACGAAATGCAATATCTATACCTCAGTTTTAGCTTATGTGGTGCTGACTGACAGTTCACAGCTGACTTCTGACAGTCAACATTTAGGTATATACCTAAATTTTGAATGTCAGAAGTGACAACTGCTAAAGACATGTTTTTTGCAGATCATATGGTGCGGCGTAGGGATACATAATTTGGTCTGGTAGCTTTTCAAAGCCGTCAGAAGTCAGCTGTGAGCTGTCAGTCAGCACCACATAAGCTAAAACTGAGGTATACATATCTTGCACTGTTAATAGGATGGACATCCATCTTATTTTTCGTCTTTTTCTTAAGGTCAACCGATTAGAAACATACAACACGCACGGATCCATCTTCTACTCCTCCAAGACATTGGCAACACTGATAAAATGTTTTCAACTCTCCCTCGCCCTCAATAGTTTGTTCAACGGATGACTAAATGTCCCATGTATAAAAGAACCTTACAAACCTGACGAGTTTTTGCCGTCCGTTTTTATCGGTTGTTGGATGACACGAACCGCATGCATAAAAGGGCCCTAATATAGTCTGGAAAAAATAGTACATTAAGACATTAGGTTTACTTACAATTACAGCAGCAAATTATATTTTAAGTAGCCTACTATTAACTTATTATTAATGTATCTCAACATAATATATAAATGATACCTTATGAGCAATTTAAAAATGTTGGTCCAATTAAATTACCTTTGAAATTACTATCCGGATAAAAACATTCCAATATAACCGGGGAAATCTGTTCTAACGGACTAGAAACAGTTTGTAAAGATATTGTGAAAAAAAAAACTCTAATGTAGTTGCGTGCTCAGTTTTCTGTGATCCTGCGACTATGCCTGTTAACCGCTCACATATCAAACCCCAACCTTCCTAAACACGAACACAAATTGAGCGCGGGCGAGCGAACCGCGATAAAGTAAGGATGGGAGAGAGGGGAAATAGGGGAGGGAGTGGGTGGGGGGGAGTGTTCAATCTGGACAGCCTGCTGCCTCGCTTCTGGCCGCAGGATCTAGGAACTCCCAAAACTGCTCCATTAAGCTATCTTCTCAGACATTTTTCATTTTTTAATGCTCACACGAAATAATAAAAGAGACAAAATTATTAATACATGTTTTTATAGCCATGATGTTTTTCCTGTTTAGTTTAATTTATCAGATTGCGATGAAAAAGTAAGAAGCAACCATTTATATACATATTTTGTTATTGCCATAATCTTCCAAAGACATAACTAATAGTACTGCATATAACCACAAAAGGTACAACCTGTGTGGATTTGAATCCCAGCCTCTCCGTCACCGTCAAATCAGACCAGACGAGACTCACGCCTCTTTCCGCGTGCCTACTTTTAAGTGGAATTGTTTAGTAATTAATTCTGCTGTGAGAAAGTCACACTTGTTTTTTTAAAGTTGATACTCTTGATGTGAATGTTTGGTCTTGATACTGGAACAGTTATTATATTTAGCTCTTCTAGTCCTTATCATATCTTAGAAAACATTCAATCCTAAAAAACTACGCAGTTCTTGGATATCAGATTAATTTTCTGAAACATTATTAGTTGTATTGAGTGACAGAGATTGGTTGTACTTTCATAGTTTGCTTACAGTAGCCACATCTTACTAACCGTTCGGGCTACACTCATATCTACTAAATATTCTAAGATATTAGGAATGGTGATGGATGATTATAAGGAAGTGTAGTCGCATGTTAGTGGAAACACATTTATGAAAAATACCCTCATGACACTTGACTGTGATTCGAACCCTTATATCTCAATCATCGGAAGTCCAGTCTATTGCATAAGAGGTCCGTCCCACTGTATATGATAGAAGATACATATATATAATGTTTTATATATAAATGAAGATTTGACTTTTTGTAACTGAGTGGTAAATTGAACTAGCAATGAAAATGGGGTTTTAGTAAATAGGATGAAGTTTAAATATTTTTTCCCCTATCTCACTATTATTTTTCCTCTACCCACTCCATTTCTCTCTTATTTTAACATATATGTGCCCAACATGTGTTTTTGTATTGCTGTATACAGTGGGACTTTCATATATCGAACTTCTGGTAATATAAATGTTCTATGTAGGCCCATATAGAAGTTTTGGTGAATTACATATAAAAACTATTTCTATTATATCGAATTTTTTCAAGAAGAATCGGGATTCCCCCTGCCCCCCCCCTCCCCCCCATAATGACGATAGTATTAAGAAAGACTAGTGAGAAAAAATAGAATGGAGATGTTGCAAGAGGATGTTGGTCAAGGTCATTGCGAAGCAGATGGGTGGACTCGCGGGGTGGTATTGTCACCAGACCCCTATCACCCCTTTACCCAAGTATCCTTCCCCATTCTATAAATCAGGTTCAGTTTGTTTTAGTATCTCTAACCGACAGTGCGTGTTCGCGATGTCTTATACAAAATGTGATTCATATTCACTTATAATGAGTGCATTGATTAGGATATATTTCTAAATACAATAGACTACACAATATCGAGAATCAAAAGAAACTTTCTATACATCGAAGTTTCTATACATAATTTTTTTTTTATGGAACCATCGACTTAAAATATATGGAGGGCCGACTGTGTATATATATGTATATATATATGAGTTGGTGTTTGTATGTTCCTTTTTAATTGAAAATCCGCTGTACAGATAGCGCTGAAATCTTGCATGGAGGTAGATTAGACGTCCAGTTTACACATAGGCTATATAGTTTTATTTAAAATTCAATAAGATTAATGTTTTTTCCAATACTATGTCTTTAATTCTTTGGATCAATGCTGTATTCTCCTATTGAATGTATAATTAGTTTTTTCTCTCTTATTTGTTCGCCTAATCGACTGCAATCCAAAAAAGTAGTTACAGAATTACAATAAAGTAATTAATATGTACAGTACTTAGCCCTAAAATGTTTTAGTTTTAATAGAAAAAATGTGTATTTTAATGCAAATAATTGGTTATCATACTAACTATACTTATGAATCTAAATACTGGAGAGCTTTAGTTTTAATTCGGTTATTTTTTCTTCTGCACATTAGAGTTAGTTGAATGGATAGAGTTATTAATTAGGTCATTTAGGAGATAGAGCGAGGGAGATTTTGGAGTCTATCATTCTTTACAATATTAAGTTAATGGTTTCAATATTTTCTGTTTATTTTCAATGCAGGGGGGATCCCCCCTATCCTCCCCCTCTGATCCACCACTGTCAATAAGATGAGACTTCATTTGCTCCGATATTCTACTTAGTTTAGGAGGAATCCGATATGAAATATTCAATGAGATATGTGAAAGTCACGAAAATGCACGTTATTATTTGGTTAAAAATATTAAGTTAAAATTTTTTTTTTAAATTTGTGCACCATTAAAATTTCCTTTACGTTGACACTAACCTTATTTTGGTTATTGACTATTTTAGGAGTATTCACAGTCAGATATCGACACGAGTATAAACCGAATGGAAAGTAGAACGTAGTGCTAAAAAAAATAAAAAACACGATAAACGTGCAATATCGGTTGACCACTCGTTCTGTCATTGATAGGTGCAATGCAATAAATCCGGACTTGTAGCCATCATTTCCAACAAAAGAAATATAGTAATAAGTGAAATGCTTTAGTTTGTAGCTATATTTTTATTTTGTTTCGTTTTTTTGCTTGGCGCGAAAAGGAAGCGAAAACGATCTAATCTCCTAAAGACATTCTGAGCTAGTTTTTCGATCTCATATAATTTCCCAGAAGTTAGGCTGTTTAATTTGGGAGAATACTGTATATTTTTTAGTATTCATTTGTAAAGTGATTGTTTTGTAGAGTCGTATTCATTCACTAAGAGTTCTTTCTCATATTTTTGGGACAATTTTTTGTAGGTTTGAAGGTAGTTTTTTTAAATAATTCTGGGGTACCTTTTTTGGCAATTTTTTCGGCAATCTTTAGGCCATCAAAGTCCGAGACATGTTCATATCATCCTAATAAACCACGATTCCAGAAAATCGTGGATAAGAAACTATTTCCGGTTATAGTTTAAACTGAAAACTTCAAATTCTGACAGATCCATTATTCAATTCAGCGTGACACCGACAGTGAAAAACACAATCTGACTTTGTTTTCGATGTTGATAATGTTACCAAGCGACTAATAACATCAGCTAATCCTGGCAAATGATCCTGCATCATGTGTCAACATCCTCTCTTTCTCTTTCACTTGTGTCAACAGCCTCTCTCTCTCTCCCTCTATCTGGTTGTCTACCTGGACGTGAAGTGCACTGCAGGTGTTCGCTGGGTGATTAATTACGTCGTGAATTAAATTAATTGGAAGACATTGACGTAGCGCCTGCTTTAGTAAGCAGGCAGGCAGTTCCAGTAAAGAGGAATTTCAAGCCGAGGTTAATCTCAGTCTGGGGTGAAGAGGAGTAGGGGTGGTGAGGAAAGGGAGGGGTAACACAGAGAGATAGAGGCACATGAGAGTAATTACTGTAACAAGACTGTCGACTTGATAGGGAGTAAGAGTGGGCTATATCACGATACAGTCATAATAATAGTAGCTTTAGCCCAGTATGCAGGATTGCAGGTACAGAACTGAGTGTGCCAGTAGTGTGAGTAGAGTCTTAGGGTGGTATGCAAGCACGTGTCTGAGTGTGCCAGTAGTGTGAGTGGAGTCTTAGGGTGGTATGCAAGCATGTGTCTGAGTGTGCTAGTAGTATGAGTGGAGTCTTAGGGTGGTATGCAAGCACGTGTCTGAGTGTGCTAGTAGTGTGAGTGGAGTCTTAGGGTGGTATGCAAGCATGTGTCTGAGTGTGCTAGTAGTGTGAGTGGAGTCTTAGGGTGGTATGCAAGCATGTGTCTGAGTGTGCTAGTAGTGTGAGTGGAGTCTTAGGGTGGTATGCAAGCATGTGTCTGAGTGTGCCAGTAGTGTGAGTGGAGTCTTAGGGTGGTATGCAAGCACGTGTCTGAGTGTGCTAGTAGTGTGAGTGGAGTCTTAGGGTGGTATGCAAGCATGTGTCTGAGTGTGCTAGTAGTATGAGTGGAGTCTTAGGGTGGTATGCAAGCATGTGTCTGAGTGTGCTAGTAGTATGAGTGGAGTCTTAGGGTAGTATGCAAGCACGTGTCTGAGTGTGCTAGTAGTGTGAGTGGAGTCTTAGGGTGGTATGCAAGCATGTGTCTGAGTGTGCTAGTAGTGTGAGTGGAGTCTTAGGGTGGTATGCAAGCATGTGTCTGAGTGTGCTAGTAGTGTGAGTGGAGTCTTAGGGTGGTATGCAAGCATGTGTCTGAGTGTGCCAGTAGTGTGAGTGGAGTCTTAGGGTGGTATGCAAGCATGTGTCTGAGTGTGCTAGTAGTGTGAGTGGAGTCTTAGGGTGGTATGCAAGCATGTGTCTGAGTGTGCTAGTAGTATGAGTGGAGTCTTAGGGTGGTATGCAAGCACGTGTCTGAGTGTGCTAGTAGTGTGAGTGGAGTCTTAGGGTGGTATGCAAGCATGTGTCTGAGTGTGCTAGTAGTATGAGTGGAGTCTTAGGGTGGTATGCAAGCATGTGTCTGAGTGTGCTAGTAGTGTGAGTGGAGTCTTAGGGTGGTATGCAAGCATGTGTCTGAGTGTGCTAGTAGTGTGAGTGGAGTCTTAGGGTGGTATGCAAGCATGTGTCTGAGTGTGCTAGTAGTGTGAGTGGAGTCTTAGGGTGGTATGCAAGCATGTGTCTGAGTGTGCTAGTAGTGTGAGTGGAGTCTTAGGGTGGTATGCAAGCACGTGTCTGAGTGTGCCAGTAGTGTGAGTGGAGTCTTAGGGTGGTATGCAAGCATGTGTCTGAGTGTGCTAGTAGTGTGAGTGGAGTCTTAGGGTGGTATGCAAGCATGTGTCTGAGTGTGCTAGTAGTGTGAGTGGAGTCTTAGGGTGGTATGCAAGCATGTGTCTGAGTGTTCTAGTAGTGTGAGTGGAGTCTTAGGGTGGTATGCAAGCACGTGTCTGAGTGTGCCAGTAGTGTGAGTGGAGTCTTAGGGTGGTATGCAAGCATGTGTCTGAGTGTGCTAGTAGTGTGAGTGGAGTCTTAGGGTGGTATGCAAGCATGTGTCTGAGTGTGCTAGTAGTGTGAGTGGAGTCTTAGGGTGGTATGCAAGCATGTGTCTGAGTGTGCTAGTAGTGTGAGTGGAGTCTTAGGGTGGTATGCAAGCATGTGTCTGAGTGTGCTAGTAGTGTGAGTGGAGTCTTAGGGTGGTATGCAAGCACGTGTCTGAGTGTGCCAGTAGTGTGAGTGGAGTCTTAGGGTGGTATGCAAGCACGTGTCTGAATGTGCCAGAGGTGTAATGGGAGTCTTTTTCTCAACACCTCGGAGATAAAGTATTGTGATTGTCAAAAAAATCCAACCCGAGATTTTGATAAGTGTCTACGTTTCATGACACCCTGAAACCAAAAAAGTTGTTTTCGTTGTTGTTGTTTTTTTTGTTGTTGTTGTTCTGTCTCTCCATCTCCATCTCCATCAAGGGGCTTTTAGAATTAGATATTTAACCCTAAAACTAAGGGTAGTTTACCGTAGGGCAAAAAGAGAAAAACACATTTTCTCAAAATTTGCCAAAACTATTTTGATTAAATTTGCTACCTATAAACTGTTTATTATTATGAACAAGCTGGCAATTCTTATCTCCTCAAGAAAAATACTTTGAGGGTACTTTGTGTAACAGTGTTCCTATTCCCTAACGCCATATAGTAGTGACAGTGTATATTATTCATGATCTTTGGTGTAGTATTTCTACAACGATGTTCAACCCTATTATCTCGTTTCACAAATCTTAAGAGTTTTTAGTAAATGTCTATCTTAAGATAAAAACGGGAGGAAGTCTTTGCGGTGCACCGTACCACCCTTTTTGTTTTAGTGCCATGTCTTACTACCCGTTCGGTTTATACGTTTATATACTAGTCAAGATGATGGTTTTAGGGATTAGGAATGTTGTATTAAAAGAAAGTGCACCGGGATTTGTGTGGAGGGAGAGTGGTAAACTTATTTTTGCATAACAACCCTTCGCACACCCCACCGAGGTTCGAACCTAGTGGTCTAGTCTAGTCTAACACGAGAGTAGCACGTTATACTATGCTGCCAACGAAGTGGGTAGTATTATTAGTGAATACATAGTGAATACATGAATTATTCTTGTTATAAAAACATTCTAAAGCACTTTTAAACCTATGATCAAAGTCCTTGAATCCAGATCTCGACACTTTTAATATTATTACGTGTTAAGTTTCGGATGGACACCTACTATATAAGAACAATAAAGTTGTGTAGCATTTTTCTCAAAAATATACACAATAACATGTGGTTTTTTGTATTCTATTTAATTTGTAAATTTAATATGAACTATATTTATAATAAAAAGTTACAAGTTAATATTTACTTTGTTACAATAAGACGTAATTTCGATTAAATTAAAATTAAATCAAACATTAAATACAAGAATATAGTTTAGAAGATATATTGTTATAGAGAATGAGATAATGTTCTATCATACACGATGGATATTTATAATATAATGATTTGAACAAAATTTTGTATTTTCAAATTAAACCATGTCTAAACTGTTGAAAAAGCTCAGCCGTTTCCTACCAGATGGGTCTTTTATCCGAACCAACTCTCCCTCTCCTCCCCAACCCTTTTTTACCATTATCTATCTTTCCATCTTTTTTTGAAAGCCCAGCTACTCCCCCTTCCCTCACCCATTTATATCCCGTTCAGGTAAAACGTTTGACTTGACTCTAATTGTCTTTCACTTTATTACTACTATTACCTCCAAATCTGAGTTATTGAAAATTTCTTTTTGATGTTTTTATATGATATATGTTAAAAGATTTTTTAATAGAGTAGGCTTGATTCTGTTTAGCTTATAAATAATTTGCATACAAAATATTTCCTTAATTAGATTAAACCTATTTGTACCACATTGGTTTTGTAAGAACAGGTGAAAATGCTTACACCCGCCTTGGTGGCGTAGTTAACTAACGCACTATCTCGTGTAGAGAGATAAACTGCCGGAGACGGGGAAGAGCCAAGTTCGAACTGGAGGTGGTTTTCAAAAATAGTTTTCCACTCTCCCTTCACGCTAATGTGGGTTCACTTCCTCTAACTTCAACCTTCCCAATCTCCATTAGCGTAATTAGTATTTGATCGTATAACACGAATGGTTAGTAAGACATGGTACTAAATAAAAAAATGCTTTTTCTAAATAGCTTTAATCATGTATTATAGACAAACAAGACCTTTTCGTGCTTACAGAAGGATTAATTTTGAAGATATAAGATTCAGGGGTGCATCCAGGAATTTAATTTAGGGGAGCGGGCTATGTGTGTCAAAGCTATTTTTTCTGTTCCCTGAAAATTGTCATGAAATTATTTTAGTCTAAAACTTATTTATTTTAAAAGAAACGACACTCACATACACACACGTACATACAGGTTGTTAAAAAAGGGTTCAGAAATGATTAATATTGCTGTGCATATTAGAATAAGTAAAAGAATCTTAATGATGTTACTTGTGTCGATACGTCGGTGAACTCCAATAATATAATAATAATAATAATAACAATAACAATAACAATAACAATAACAATAACAATAATAATAACAATAACAATAACAATAACAATAACAATAATAACAATAACAATAACAATAATAATAATAATAATAATAATAATAATAATAATAATAATAATAATGAAAGTGTCCTAGAAACTATAGGTCCACAAACCATACAGGTAAAGGCAATTTTGTATTTTAGTATTAAAAAATAAATGGTACGGTGCACCAAACAGACTTTCTCTCTCTTTTATCTTGAAATGGACATCTATTAAAATATCGTAATATTTGTGAAACGAAATAATAGGTAGGCCCTATATACATTGTTGTAGAAACACTACACCAAAAATCATAGATGAAATAATATACACTGTTACTTATTCTATAGCATTATGAACTAGGAACACTGTTACAGAAAAATTGAGAAAAAAGAAACGTCTTTGCCAACCAAAGAGCGTAAGAACCAAATTACAGGTACAGTCAGACTGACGGCATTGCAAAAAACAACTTTTTTAGTTTTAGTTTTAGTCGATTTATAATTTTGGACGATCACAATATTCTCGCTCCGAGGTGTCGATTACAAAGTAAATATTTGTTTACAAAACTTAGTTACCCGCAGCAGTGTTCTGTCTAGCCGTTGCTTGCCATTGGTTTGATCGGCTTTGATGGGAAAGTCAGGTTCTAATATCGTCTGCGTGAACTGAAGATGGTTTTCCCGTTAAATGTGTATACATATACATATATATACATACATATATATACACATACACATATATACATACATATACATATATACATACATACACATATATACATATATACATACATATATACACATATATACATACATATATACACATACATACATACATACATACATACATAGATACATACATACATACATACATACATACATACATACATATATACATCCATACATATATACATACATACATATATACATATATACATCCATGCATATATACATACATACATACATACATATATACATACATACATATATACATACATACATATATACATACATACATATATACATACCTACATATATACATACCTACCTACCTACATACATACATACATACATACATACATACATACATACATACATACATACATACATACCTACATACATCCATACATATATACATATATACATCCATGCATATATACATACATACATATATACATATATACATATATACATACCTACATATATACATACCTACATACATACATATATACATATATACATATATACATACCTACATACATACATACATACATACATACATACATACATACATACATACATACATACATACATACATACATACATACATACATACATTTAACGGTTTTCCACAAGTGATATATCACTCTGGTTTTCCCATCTTCACTCCACGCAAATGCGGGTTCACTTTCTCTTAACTACCTTACTCATCTCTATCCAATCAGATTAAGCTTTTAATAAACTGTGTGCTGAATGAAACAATAAAAAAGAAAAAACTTGGTTCTAGATGATTTATAATCATATTATAGTAATAAATTAATGATTTTAAATGGAAACGTGATTTACCATGTTTTATTTGATTAAGATTTTTTTTTAGATCTTAGAATACAATGTTCTTGTTGGTATGGTGTGCAGAAAAAGTTAACAAAAGGGCATATTTGTAAAGTAAAGTAGGCGTACAGTGTATATATTCTATTTAATTGAAATAACATTTAAATAATTACAAATTTCACCAACTTTGGCCATCTTTTTCTGACTCATAAAATTGTTTAAAGATGTTTCTAAATTTTTTTAACAGCATATCATCTAGAACAAAGTGTGGTTTTCGTTTTGGTTTTTCTATCTTATGTACAAACAAATTGTGGCGCACTTATTTTAATTCTAACCTCCTTATACCATGTATTTAAATAGTTTGCACAAGTAGTGACTGTAAAAACTATGGAACTTAAAAAATCAAAAAGAAATGGCTATACACTTTTTAAATATAATAAAGAAAATATATTTTTATATATTCCTACAGTAATAGATAAACTTACAATTGACTGTAAATAAAGATTTACTAAGGTAACTAAGAAAAATTGTACTTTGACAGGGATTCGAGCCCTTGTCCTTTGACTTTGGACGTCATTCTATAAAACACCTAGATTTCGACTCATTGCTCGGGATCACTCCTTGGAGAGTACATTGGTGATAGCTTGTCTTTGTTGAGTAGCAAGCAACAAAGTTAAAAGGATTAGGGGATTAA
The DNA here is from genome assembly GCA_033556935.1 of Timema podura. Classification (NCBI taxonomy): domain Eukaryota; kingdom Metazoa; phylum Arthropoda; class Insecta; order Phasmatodea; family Timematidae; genus Timema; species Timema podura. Next base: position 45,949,544 of record JAVRXN010000008.1, on the reverse strand, counting down.
CTGTGGAATGTATGGACACTATGAAAGGGGTGGAAGTATAGAAGGGGTGAGAAGAGTCGGTGTGGTGCTGCCATTGTTACAGTAGCGCACCTCTTAGTGGCGTATTCTGAGAAAAATTAATAGGTATGCTGTACTCTAAAAGTTTCAGGGGAGATTTGGGGGCCGAGGACCCTCAACCACCATTGTCCAAGAAAGTCAAGGGATTATTTCAAGGGAAATATTTGAAGATATGTGCCCATAGAAAGGTGGTTCTGCTTCTCAGATAATCTGAAAAGATTTCTCAGAATATCTGGAAGCGCCGGGAATCAAACCCGGGAACTCTGGGTCCGTAGCCAGAACCTCTGATCACTAGACCACAAAGGCGGTCCTCAAATTGTAATGATTTCTATATGGTTAGAAATTTAAGTAAATATTAATGTCGGGGCTAAGAGTGGTATGGGCACATTTCTGAATACAGAAGAGAGACAGATCCTATTCAATTATCCTAGTGTAACTAAAAGCACACAGTTAGCAATACTCAAAGTTGAAAATCATAATAAGAGTAAATTGAGGTGGTACATGGATCAAGTGTCCACCAGATCTTAATAAGAGGGAATCAGGTGTATTGTCCAACTCACGTTGCAATTAAAACCATTTCTTAAAGACTAACTTATCTCACACAATGCTGCTTGGAAACAAATGTCTCCCAACTTGATAATTTATGCTCCAGAAGCTATTTAGATGCGTAAACTCTGACTAGCATAGGGAAGATTATCTCGGAATATTAATACTCTATTGCTACGTCATTGATTTATTGTTAAGAAATTTACACATATCTATTGCTGTAAGCTGTGGTGCATCTAAGGGGGAGAGGGGCAAACAGGGTATTTGACCCCCCTTCTTTCCCCAACACCACAAATAATGTTAATAGAAATTTAAATAATATTAAGTATAACTAAAATATTTAGCATTGAAGATGTGTTGAATGTATAGGCTACATTTTAATACCAGGCTTCAGGCTTAAGCCTAATATTCAAAAGGTTTACCGTGACACACATAATTAACAATTGAAAAAACATAAATAATAGCTTCGATACCATTTGAATTATTTAAATCTCTTAATTACTATAAAACTACTCTAAACAATTTATAAAAGCATTTAATATTTATTAATATTCTTGGCCTTCAAGGCTTAGTAGGCTATGCAACCCCAAACTCGCTCTCTCCATCAAAATTTCATTCTTGCTACAGCCTTGATTGAATGCTTCTCCCAAAGTAAATATTTTATTTTACCTTTTGCTTCTAAATCACAATGAAATGGTGAAATCACACTCCTGACTTTTGGGATCTCTTGATGTATAGTTATATAAAATCACAATGACTAATAAGTCGTCAATGTAAAACGAAAACTAAAAGAACACTATTAAAACTCCACGAATACTTTCTATTAAAGAAAAACATGAATTACCGTCAACTATGGTTAAAACCCGCCTCCGTGGCGTAGTTGGCTAACGCGCCAGTCGTGTTAAGTCAGACCACTGAGGACGGGGAGATCGAGGTTCGAATCTCGGTCGGGTGAACTGGGGTGGTTTTTCCTAAATGGTTTTCCACTCTCCCTCCACGCAAATGTGGGTTCACTTCCTCTAAATTCAACCTTCCCAATTCCTAATCCATTAGTGTAATTAGTACTTAAGCGTATAACCCGAACGGGTAGTAAGACGTGGTGCTAAAATTAAATTAAAAAATTAAATTAAATTAACTATGGTTAAAGTGATCTCGTCACCCGCCCTCCCCCCTCCCCTTACTACCAGTGCTGAAATGCCTAAATTTAAAAGAGTGGTTAAATGTGTTTGCCAAATATATGATAATACATGTGATTAAAATGCTTAAACATAAATCAATGTATTTAATGAGTGTATAGTTTAAAGCTTGTTACGTATACTATTATTTTACAATTAATTATATATATATATATTATGTAATTTTACTTAAACTATACTAAATTATATTAATAAATAAATAAATATTGTGATCTTTAATCTATTTTCAATAGTTGGCACAATGCTTAGCTTGCTTCACCTGAACAGCATGACCTGGGGTGTAAAAACCCGAACTCATTGGTGGGCGAACGGAAAGGAATGTGTTGAAACCCCCTTGACACTGGGCAAGGTCATTGGAGCATCCTTACCATGCCTTACTGTTTTCAAGCAGCAAGCCCTGGGTTTCCTATTGTGTTAAGTAGAGCCTTTTGGAAGAAGAATTACTTAAAACACAGTATTCTTGGAATATGAACCAATATTTGTTTTAAAATGGTTATTTAATTACATGTATACTTATTAACAATTTAAACATTAGTATTTACACAGTTCCCACAGAGAGCATTGAATTAAACAAAAAACTAGTCCATATCATTATGGGTATGCGGCGCAGGACTAGCATACCCGGAGATACGCCACTGGCACCTCTAGTGAGGTGATAATACATAGTACTACTTGTAGGAGAGATGAGCAAAACCTCGAGATGTCCATCCGAATCTTAATTTGGGGTAGTTGGGTCACTGCACCATTCATGCCTATATCGCTCTCTTACGAAATAATTGTTCTACCCCCCCCCCCCCTTTCCGCCCTTGTCAGCAAATATAAGCAATGATCAAACCCTCCCTACCCCCATAAGTTGCTCATTTAAAATATGAACGCCTTCTTTAGATTGAATAGCAAAGCTATTATATTTGCTAGTTTTGCTATAGCCGCATCTAAATACTAATCCTATATATTATTTATATTGTCAACATCCCTTTTTCTCAACTAATACAAAGCATACAGCGACGAATAAGGTATCAGTGGATAGGATTTTTTTTAACCGTCTTCTGACATAGCATACTCAGTTTACATTAAATCAGCCTGTCAAAAACAGGATTACAAACTGGTATTCTTTAAATTGAAAAATAGCACCTGGACACGGGAATCAAACCTGGACCTTTGGCTTAGTACGCCAATGCTTTGACCACTGAGCTATTCAGGAACTGTCCCGGGCACATCCTTTAGAGTTTAGAATAGACCGTTCGACCACCAAATATAAATCAGAATTAATCAGAGTTTCATCGGATAACTTTTTTTTTTAAAATTATTATTATTATTATTAATATTTAGCACCACGTCTTACTACACGTTCGGGTTATACGCTTAAGTACTAATTACACTAATTGATTAGGAATTGGGAAGGTTGAATTTAGAGGAAGTGAACTCGCATTTGCGTGGAGGGAGAGTGGAAAACCATTTAGGAAAAACCACCCCCAGTTCACCCGACCGAGATTCGAACCTCGATCTCCCCTTCCTCGGTGGTTTGGCTCAACACGACTGGCGCGTTAGCCAACTACGCCACCGAAGCGGGGTTTTTTTTTAAACGATAGCAAGAACTTTTCTTTAGTATTTGTAAAATGCCCGTGTAAATTGGTTGTCGCTCCAGCCCCGGTTGGTGTCAAAGCAGTGACTGCTCCACGCTCCAAGATGTTCTCCTTCTCTCTCACAGACTAGTAAAGTGGCCCGGCGCGGCGGTGTTTATTCCAAGAACCGGTGCTATTAACACTCGACTGGGTGTTCATAACTTCATCCCGCCTGTGTTCTATTATAAACCCTAAAACTCTAGAGCATCACGGGGAGATCTCTTTGCTGGTTTGTTGGAAGAAAACTCTTCTCTCCCCCACATTGTTTATCTTCCAAAGTGGTTTTCCGGCCCATTGCGTGCAATCTAAGAGCGACCCGTCTTCTCCGACGAAACTCTACTAGCGGAGCACAAAACATTTGGCCCGTGATGTGGAAGACTTCCTGGGACATTTCGATTTGGCTGCTAAGGGACACTTTACATCTGGACGAGTTGGGAGGTTGGGGGGGAGAGAATTTTCTTGAAATAACTTAAGATATACCAACCTTATTTTAGTATCCTTCGCTCTCTAAATATCTACATATCTCTCTCCATACATCTATCTTTCTCTCTCTATCGACGTGTATATTTAAGCTATATATATATAAGTATATATAGCTTATATATATAGATATAGAAAGAGATGTGTAAATATTTAGAGAGAGAAGGAAATATACATGTATACATTCTCATTTATCTTTTTATCTATCTCGTTCATTTTCTCTATCTATCCATAGATCTATCCATCTTTATCGTTTTTTCCATATCTATACATCTATTCACTGATTGAAATATCTAGTTATCTATGAATTTCAATGAATCTATTTCTCTCTGTATATTTACATAATTATAATATAGCCATCCATTTATTTAACTCTATTTATCCATTAGACTATCGATTATTATAACTATATTATATGTAAACCAATGTATCTATATATATATATATATATATTGTGTGTGTGTGTGTGTGGTGTGTGTGTGTGTGTGTGTGTGTGTGTGTGTGTGTGTGTGTGTGTGTGTAGGAGAGATGCAATATTGCGTGCGGGTAGGAGAGGAAGAATCAAGCCACGTCACGCTTCAAACCTGGCTTACACCATTTTGGAGTGGGATTTCTTAATCCACAATAGACCGTCATAAACTATTATTGGTCTATACTGAAACTCCCCACACTATGAAGGATTGCCCTCCAGCTATTTCTCTCAGTCAACTTCCTTCACAACGTAATTGGAAGGGGGGGGGGGGTTGGGGTGACCCGATTCACAATTAGACAAGGTCTGATGAACTGACGGCTGTACAAAGCTGTGCAAGCTTATCATTGATCCATTATTAGTTTCACAAAGTCATACTTTTTTTTCTTTTGTAAGGTACTAATATAAATAGCACACACGCTTCGGTGGCTGCATGGTCTAAGGCGCTACTCTCACAGTAGACTAGGCTGCCTATGATGGAGAGATCGATGTTAGTGTCTCAGTCGGGTGTATTGAGGGTGGTTTAAAAAAAGTTTTCCCCTCTCCCTCCACCCAAATGCGGGTACACTTCCTCAAAATATAATGTTCCTAATCTCTAAAATCACTAGCGTAGTTAGCACATACGCGCGTATAGCCTGAATGGGTGGTAAAACGCTGTGCTGTAAAAAAAAAACGTTTATTTGATGAAACATTCTCATTTTTAGCAATTCAGAAGCATCACCTAAACAGGCTTCATAAAAAGATTTAACAATAATCGTGTTCTCTGTATTATTTTGTTTACGAATCCAATATAGTCAAACATCGTTAATTCGGACTAATTTGTGATCGAAGCTAGCTCGGATTAATCGGAAGAATACGGATGGGTGTAATGCATGCTCCCGTGAATATGTGGACCTAACATTTACATTCATTTAACATAATATGTATAAAACGTAATATATAGGCCTACTGTAACTCTACACTCATGGTTTTGTAATTATTTTTAGTTAAAAGAAAACACATTGTGTCTACTAAAATTTGAAAATAATAAACATTTACTGTCATCGTTTATTACATTTCCCTTTTAATTTTTAATTTGTTATCAATAAAACATATTTTATGTCTGAATAGTATGTTTTTTTTCTATTTTCAGAAAATCGTATTTGGACTATCCAGAATTTCGGACTGACAAGGCTGTATTAGTCTTAGTGTCAATAATGAGGAAATTCCATTTTAAGACTCAAAACTTGTTTGGGCACGCGAGCAAATGTCTATAAAAACTAACGAAATATTGGGCACGCTCTTTTAACGTTGACACCTCAGATTGATTCATCCTGAGGATGTTAAGATCAGAAACATGAAATGAGTTCCAATAAAGCAATAGCTACTAATTATTTTCTTTCATTCAAACACTCGTGTATAGACTACAGCGGTTGTTGGTCGAATCTGATACTAACTATGTTTAATATATAAAATATCTTAGAACAGATCTATTAATAATAATTCAAACAATGCTTGTATGAATATAATTCAATGTTTTGAATCCAATCAAATTTAAATTAACATTTACCAGAATTGTGTAATTATTAGCCAGGATTGAAGCGTGAAACAATATGGATTAGCGGCAATTGTTCATTTCATTTAAAATTATTGCTACAAATAGATTAGTAAATGTAAAAATAATGTTTTAAAGTACAGTTCGTTTGAATTTAAATTATAGTGAAGGATTAAATATTAAAGTACAGCTTTGTTTCTTTTCCACTTTAATTTTACTGAGCTAATTATGTTGATATTCTTTAAATTGAAACCTGACCTTTGACATGAAAATGGAACTCAGGACTATTAGTTTAGTACGCCAAAGCTCTAACCACTGAGCTATCCAGGAATCTTTCCGATACCAGAGGTATTCTCCACTCATTTTAAGACAGAACTGTGATGGACATACGGAAATCGTCGGCTAGAAATGTTTGGTCAATTAAGATCAAGATCTATCAATAACGCAGCTACCATCGACTGGGTGGTTGGATTTTTGCTACCAAAAGTACATTACAACTGTTGGTCGACAATTGTATGATAGCGCGTAATCATGAAGGATTAACAATCTAAACTTGTTTATTTGTTAGGTACGGCTATAGCCGCATCTAAATAACATATTTTTAAATTGAAAAAAGATAGCTATAGCCATTATTATCAAATATAATAGCTTTGCTATTAATTCATCATGATATGCGCACTCGTTCAGTTGTCGTTGTACTATTTGGCAGCAAAAATCCAACCACCCAGTCGATGGTGGCTGTGTTATCTGATAGCTCTTGATCTTAACTGACCACACATTTCTAGCCGACGATTTCCGTATGTCCATCACAGACTCTGTCTTAAAATGAGTGGAGAATACCTCTGGTATCGGAACGACTCCTGAATAGCTAAGTGGTTAGAGCTTTAGGTACTAATCCAAAGGTCCGGGTTCGATTACCGTTCCAAGTGTCATTTTTCAATTTAAATAATAATATGGATATCTAGACGCGTCCATAACCGTAACTAACAAATATAGTTTAGCAATGTAATCCATATTTATATTGAGTTTTGTGTGTTAAAAAAGGGGGACAAAAGAAAATTAGACATCTAAATACATTTTGATTTTAAAATACATCCATCACAGGAGAGATGGTTCAAATCATGTAGCTTGAAACATCGATGAATGTGAATATCCTTACATTTAAATTTGGTAATAGTTTTCGAATAAGCCTTTATTCCTCAGTCCATTATAATCCGCTATCTCATCAGTGAGCGAAGCAATGTCGAAAAAAACATTGGTTGACTAGGTCATTTTTCAGTTATTTTATGGTTTTGCGTGTAAATTAGGTTTATTTATTTTTGTTTCTATTTATACTTGTATTATATAGGTTTGTTTGAGTGTTTGTATGTTCGCGATAAGCCACTGAACCGATTTAAACAAATATTGTCACTCCTTATACTCTCTAAACGATCATAGGATATATTTTTGCCTGTTAAAACCTAGAAAAGGAACGGGTTTTCAATAGTTTTGTCTTAAACTACGCGCTCATTGGTGTATTCTCATATTGAATGTAAAATTAATTAATTTAATGTTTAACTTGCTCACCAAATCCAATACAAATTCAAAGTGTAACTATTTAAAGAATACGTTCAATTTAAATACAAAGAGGTATTTATATTATTTTGGTTAGGTCGGTTGTTTCATATTCAGACTACATACTACCTAAAAAACATTTAGAAATGTAGAGTTATCAAGTTTCATCACAATATACTAAAATTATTTTTTTATTAGCACCGCGATATTTACACCCCTAAAAGCAAAAAACTTATAAAAATGTGCACTTCATAGGAACCTCTGCAAAAAAAAAACACAAAAAAACTGAACAAATACAAAAAAATATTTACAACGGACATTATTTCGTTAATATCAAATGTATGCGAAATACGGTATTTTACTAATACAAAAAAGGACTAAATTTTAGTAACTAACCCAGCACTAAACTAAAATAAACCAACAATTATTAACATCGTTCTTCTTCATCATCATCATCATCATTAGATATTTCCGCCTCTGTGGGTCGTCTGGCATTCCGTCTTCCATTCATAAATGTCAATCTTTCCAAACTCCTCCCTCAGTCCACGCCCAGTCCGCTCCTTCAAATTCCATGTACTTATTAGCTTGGTCCATCCACCTTGTCCGTGATCTTCCATAAGTCTTCTGTAAAACTTTCTTAGGACATTCTGTTCTTCTCTATTCTCATCACATGACCGAACAACAGCAACCTCTTTCTGTTCAGTGTCTCTTCTAATAACATAACTTTCAAACCATCCCTGATTATTTATTTCCCTATCCCGTCTCTTCTTGTTACATCCTCAATGTCTCTTAAGAAGCTCATCTATGATTCCTGCAATCTAATTAAATCTCTATTCGTCCATGTCCAGGCTGCAGAGCCATAAATGTCAATATTGGATGATAATATGCCATTTATAACAACATTTTGGCCTCTTCCTATATTCCATTGCCAGATTAAATCCTCAACTACATGGTAGAATTGCCCACTCTTCCATATCCTTTGTCCTATTTCCTCCTGGATCTTACTGTTTGCAGTAATTTTACTTCCTAAATAAGAGAAATCTACCACCTTTTCGAGTTCCTTTCCATTGATTGTTACTTTATTTGCTGGGTTTGTGTTTCAAGCCACCTTCATCACCTTGCTCTTTTTCACATTCATGTCCAATCCATATCGTTCCATCGCTCCTGCTCATTTAGCTAGTTCTCTCTCCAAGTCCTCTTCCGACTCCTCCCAAGTCATGAGATGGCCCGTGAATGCCATCACCTTCAGTTCTCCCGGGTTTCTGTGAGCCTGGACTTGAGCGATAGTTTCATCCATAACAATACTAAATAGATTTGGTGATAAAACGCTTCCCTGTCTCACTCCCCTTTCTGTTTGGAACCAATCAAAATGTTTATCTTATATTCTTATACAATTTTCACATTTATCATTTATATCCCTTATTTGTTCCAAGATCCCTTCACCAACTCCCCTTTTTCTTAGACCCAACAGTATAATTTCTCTTAGTACCTTGTAATAAGCCTTTTTTTTATGTCGATGAAGGCTATCATGGCATATTTACCAGATTACTTATCAACAAATATGATCTATAAACTAAAAGTATGGGTGAGTTTTAATTTTTATTATTCTTGCACTTTGGAGGTGCGTTGAAACATTTAGGTCATTAGCACCTTATATTTTTAGCATGGTAAAATCCCCTAAGGGAGAGCCTGATACAATAAATACACTTTATTAAAACGGAAGGTGTGTATACTACAGTTTATAGACAATACAAATGTATAAAAATATAGTAAAATGTTAAAAATATATCTGGATATATATAATATAACTGTAAGATAACTTTTTTGCGAATGTCTGCTTAGACATGGAAATCAAATAGGCATGCATCAACAGCAATATGGCTTTAGAAGGAGCAAGTCTACTGAGGATGCAATCTGTAAGGCAATGGAGCTGACTGACTCCTCGTCAGAGAAGTATGTGCTAGGTATTTTCGTGGACATCTCGGGGGCCTTTGACAATTTATAGTGGCCATCCAACAGTGTGAGATACATACAGTGTCCAGGAAGCTCGTATAAAGGTTTCAAGGACTACTCTAGAAACAGTTATGCAGCCCTGAGATGTCCTAGAGCTAAAGTTCAGAAGGTGCTAACCAAAGAATGTCAGAGGTATCGGTCTGCGGACCGATCTTTTGCGACATTGGACTGGAACCAGGTTTGAGAGTGTTGGAGACATTCTCCGAGACACATGGAGTAGTCACTTTTGCAGACGACCTGTTGATAGTGGTGGATGATAGCACTAGGAGAGATATAGAAGAAAAGTGGAACGGGGTGATAGAGGGACTATACACCTGGTGTAAAAGTGTCAAACTAAAAATGGCACCGGTGAAGACGACGTTCATGATGATCAGGGGAAGGCTAACTTAAAATCCTAGCATAAAGGTAGACGGCAAGATAATCAGGAGAAGCCATATGGTCAGATATCTGGGAGTATTATTGGACGAGAGCAGGAACTTTAGGGTACATTTAGAGGAGGTGGTGGGTAAAACCAAAAAGGTAATGAACAAGATTATAAGCTTAAGTCAACGAAGATTTCATTTACCTATGAGGATAATTAAGACATACCACCAAATGATATTACTCTCCATCATTGGCTATGGGTCTTGTTCATGAGCCCACAGACTGAACAATGTGTTGTTGGCTATAGCGATCCGGGGGCTTCAGATGAATGTCATATTGAGGCTATCGGGAGCCTACAGGACTGTGGAGTCAGATACACTTATCATCACCCTAGGTGTGTGGTTGTTGGATCTCCTGATTAGGAAGAAAGGATTCGGCTACTGGTAGATAAATAATAACTTAGAATAAGTGAAACAGCTAACCTCCCCGGAGATTAACACTGCTGGGGAGGCAGAAGTGGCATTGTTAGCAGAGTAGCAGAGATGCTGGGAAGGAAGTGAAACTGGAAGGAGAACTTTCCAACTGTTTCCGAATGTTGTAGAAAAATATGAGAATGAAAACCTTCTACCATCCTGGGGTCTGATCCAATTTATAACAGGGAAAGGGCCATACCCAACATCCTTATGGAAACAAGGATTAGTTGATTCCAGTGAATGTTTGTACTGACAGGAGGGAACACCGGAGCATGTGGTATTGGAGTGTGTTCGTACCCAAGAGGATAGAAGACCATACCAAATGGGGATAAAAGGAAAATTTGCAGGGCGCGTACTGAGAGAACCAGTCCTGTGGAAGATCCCGAATGCCATTGCATCGGAAGTGTCCAAGAACGCTATAAACGATTACCTGACAATACGTAATGAGGCAATGAGACAAAGAAGACTAAGACAAGAGAGATATGAACAACGTAACGATGACGATGATAACGACGATGATGACACAGTGAGCTATGCTGAGAACAACACCAGTGAGGACTCAAAAGTGGATAACTTGGGATAGGAAGGGGGGTTGTAAATCTGGGCAAAAGCGTAAGTAGCTCCTAGAGTTGGTTAAACAATTGTGCCCAAGCCCTTGGACCACCAAATCCTGGGTACAAAACATCTGGCCCTCATGAATCGCCTCTGCCCAGTGACATATTTACACTAAGCCAAATGCCTGAATCAATCAAGAAAGACACACTCAATGCTTTCATGCTTTCCTGAAATTTATCACTTTCATGTTATACGAATCACTCTTTCGTTATCCACTCTGCACGTCCAACAACAGGTCTCATATACGAGGCTAATTGGGGTGAGGCCAATGCTGGTAGAATTGTTCTTAATAACAGTTTAACAATATGATGATGAGGTCCATATATGTAAAGCAAAGCCTGCCTTGGTATATGGTTAGTACTGGTTGACTCATCATATTTTATAATGTTCTCAGTCCTCTTTTTAGGGAAAACAGTATGACTCCTAATTTTTTAGGTTCACCCATCTGGTATGCAGAAAGAGGCAAAGGATTTGTAGGTAGAAACTATGGGTATTTACAAATTTTTGGCAGCTTTGACGTCAAATAACCTGATGACCTGGGTTGTTCTGATCTCTTAAAGGATTAGCGAAATGTGAATCTTGAGACAATTATCATCTTCCGTTATGACTACAGTACTCGGATAATTTGACGTGCCGCTCTCTGTTACGCGATTCTGAAGCATCTCCTCAACTTGAATTTTTCCATGGAAATATTGGTAACTGGGTAACCTTACGGGGATTTTCCCTTTGATTTTGATTGGATAAGAGATCAGGTTGCTCAGAACGTTCTTGTTATAGATGTAAAATTATTTAATTATTTGCATTCATGGCTTGGAATAGCTTGTTTTATGTTGATGGTGTACACCCGTACTTCATGGTTTTTGATTTGGCCATATGAGGGGGTGTCGTATATGATTTAATATATATGCTCTTAACTTCGTAATCTGAATAATTTTCAAGATTGTTTGTGGTCCATGACTGCTTTGTGCATTAGGAGAAGGTCCCTGTGAGAGTTAATTTTCAACAAGGAGTGTTGAGTTATATTGTGCGTTTCCTATTTTCAGGCTCAGCTGGGATATTCCTCTAATTTTGAGTTAGGTATCTATCTTTACTAACAGTATGCTTGTGGAGTAGGTCTAGATCTTCTTCTTCAACCGTTTACCAAGAATAGAGGTTTGTATGAAATTTGTGAATAAGCCTGATTCCACTACGGCTATAAAACATCAAATTTTTGTGTCTATTAGAATCAAGGTATTCCTTCTGAGGAATAGATTATTAATACAACCTCCGTTCTTAGGGGGGAGCTTGACCATTTTCTCTCACTTTCTGGTCGTTTCTATTACTAACTGGGAGCGCTGGGATTGCTAGCATCTCTCATGCTTTCCCGTTTATTCTTGCGAATACAGGGCAACCCTAATAAAAATGTCATTCAGGGGATTAGTTCCATTGTAGCGCTGTGCGAGGATCCCTTAAGTTTTAATGGTAGCCTTGCTGATACTTGGGTAAGGGAAGTGTCTTAGGTCGCTCTGAACTTCTTGGGTTCACTCTAAAAGCTGATTGAGTGAGGAGGTGAATACTGAAGGGAAGAAGGGCCGAATGGTCGAGTGTAGAAGTTCAACAACCATTGGTAGTGCTCGTTACTCTGGTTTGTGCAGGAAGAATATATTCTGTATTTGTATTATTTTATATTAACTGGTCCACGTGTTCGTCTCTAGACTAGGGTTTTCCATACAGATTGGCTTGGAATTTGACATTGATGTGTTGGTAATCGTATTGGTCCTTAAGTCTGGTGCTAAGCTCTTCCCAGATGGTGGAATAACTCTAATGACTTCTCTACCAATGGGTGGCTTCGTGGAGGATTCATTCTTTTACTATGGTGGGCCATAGTACCTTTGGTGTCCCTTGTGACTGGAAAGTGTTATCATATTTTTGGATGAGGATGTTTGGGTCTCCGTGGATCCGACCTGAAAAGAGGGAGGTTGGTATGAAAGGTCAAGGCCTGGGCTCTTGCATGATTGCAGTGACAGTTCGGTTTTCTTTCACAGCTCTTTAAGTAATTTCTGCTCTCGTTTATCCGCATCTCTGCAGTTATCGCTCTTCTACTGTGGTGTCTCTTTCCGTGTATTCTCATCCAATGCGGGATAAACTGAACCATCCATTACACTTGTCACAGTATATGGCTTGTTTGTCCCTTGTTGACCACTCTGGAATAATGCATTGATTTATCGTCCTTCCTCGAGGCATCTTTGTAGTTTGTGTGAGGGTAAGATGCTCTGTGACTTAAATGCCTGTAAGTGTTTGGTGCAAGGGCCGAGAGTTTGGCATGATAGTGTGTATGGCAAGACAATATTTGTGCCACTATAATATGTGTGGCACGACAGTATATTTGCCGTTACTATATGTGTGGTGCTAAAATAATTGGTCCAAAGCACGTGAAAGTGTGGCTTTAAGACTGGGAAGTTGTGTGTCATGTAGGCAGGGATTGTGAGATGTGAGTTCTGTGAATGTGTGTGGCGCAAAGGCCAAAAGTGTGTGGCGTGAGGGCTGGGAATGCATGTCATGAGGGCCAAGAATGTGATAAGTAAAGCTGGGAATACGTGGCGCGAAGTCCACGAGTTTTTTTATCTTGAATATTTGACTCAGTTTCTAACAATTTTAACCTGAGTCATATTTATCTACAAATGTTAATTGCTCAATTTTCTTGTATCCATTTATTTAATTTATCTAATTTGGTATTATTAACTCCTAGTACTATTTAAATCTAAGTTCTAATTTGTTTCTACTAACTTTTGTATCACACCTGGCACTCCCAGAGCTCACCGTTACCAGTGAGCACCGGGAACTCTCCAGCTGTGGTGAGCTTTCCCCTATCCGCCACCTAGGGAGGCACCCTATCGAAGATGGAGCGCTGGTTACCTACTAGTGAAACCACTGGCGGAAATTCCGAAACTTAATATGTACTAATCTAATCAATCTAAGAAGATTTAATTATTTCCCTAATCCATCCTAGTAGCTGGTTTATCCTAGAACTAACCTACATTACTCTAGTGTTGGACAAAACTTTTTATAAATTTTCTTATGATATTCCTTAATATTACTTTAGTCCTTCCTGGTACACGCTGACTGCATTTGCAACCGTCCCTTCTTCCGATGATATCGGAGGTCCATCTGCTGTCCTATCCATCTTCTTTCTTGCTCCCAAGAGTATGGAGTTGGATTGCCTCGGGGTGAGCTCCGTCATCTTCTTGAGTCATCTTCCCGGATTTGAGCGCCACACGCTGACTCTTGGGTGGGCCGTCCCTTTTCTTCAGTCACCTCAGTGACTGGAAACTCTGGTGAGGGTCCCCCTTCCAGACGCACTGAAGCTAGTATCATCTTGTTGCTTCTGCTTGCCAGTTTCTTCTGTCACTTAAAGGTTATTTTGTGTACGATCGACACTATCTCCCTACACACTCCGTTCCAGCTACATTTCACTTTCACTCGTACTTACTTCAGCAATCTCTGAAACTCCACTTGAGTCATCTCCACCTGATTGATCCTCTCTTTGTCATGCGCCACGGTTAGCAATAGCCCTCCTCACCAGCATTTCCCGAACGTATCTCTTTTTCTCCTCTTTAGACATTTTGTCCGTTAAGATATTTAGCTGCTTGTATTCCTTCTCATTTCTTATCATTATCCAAACTGTCTTCTCAATAAGGCATTCTTCCAGCTATCTTCTAATCGCCTCCTTTTCGGGGCACTTTAGAACCACATGTTCTGGTGTTGCCAGCCCTCCACAATCACATGTTGGACTTTACACCAGCTCCTGTTCGTATAAATAAGCTTTATACTTACCCTTGCCAGTCAAGAAATGAACGAGATTTTTTTAGTTCTACTCTTTCCTCTATCGACAGTAACAGTGAAAATGTTCGCCTACCAGTTCCACGTGAGTGTGTGATGTGAAGGCCAAGAGTGTGCTGTGCGAAGGCCGGGAAGGTGTGTTGCTTGAGGGCCGGGATGGCATGGCACGAGGGCCAGGAAGATGTGTGGCACGAAGTCTAAGAATAACCAGGAAGATGTGTGGCACGAAGTCTAAGAATAACCAGGAAGATTTGTGTTGCAAGGGCTGAGAGGATGTGTTTGTGTGTGCCACCAAGTTTATAATAACTTGTAAAAGGAAAGCAGATGTGATATTTTGTGGGTGATTGAGTTCGATAAATTCCTTCTCTGTTCTGAATATGCTGCCCATTCAGTTGAAACCCACTTGTTATTTTTCTCATATTTTTGTCTGGTCCAGTTTTTGGTGGAGGCATTTATAACGGGATGAGCACATGGGTAAGTCTTAGATTAGCCAGAATTTCAGGATCGTTGCAAAGTCCTATTGAAAATTTTCCCTGTTGGAAGTGGAGGTCTTGGACTTGTTTTCCTGGATGAAGTTACACTTCTTAAACTCAAAGGAAGCTCTAGCTGCAGATAGCTCAAGGGACTGTAGGTACCTCCAGAGGAGGAGGTCTTAAAGGATGGCGTATGTGGTTCCTTGGAAGGAGGTACATGGTAAGGATGAGATTGTCGGGAGTAGTTGAGAGGATACTATAGGAGCTGTTAAGAGGGTGAGCGAGGAAAGAGGGAGTTTTTGATGGAGGCTTAGTGGGTCTGTGCTTCTTTGGCATGTTTTCCTCTTCAGGTACCACGCTTTTTGGAACTGGGCATGTCTAGGTTCCATAATGTGCGATGTGTGGGTAGTGCTCCGTCTTCTGGCATTTATAGGGCTCCTAAAGGATTTATACCAACCTGTGGTGTCATTTGTAGAATATCTCCCGGGACTTGACCAGAACTGTGTAACTCAAAGAGACTTGAAGTTAACTAGGGACGCAGCCAGGAAAGGTTTGGAGAGATTGACCAAAGTTTTGGCCCGGAAAGAAACAGCACAATAGTCGAGAAACGATAGGGTATATGGATTTTAGATGACTTAATGGATTTTAGCGTTTCTCCATTTTACTATTATCTGAAAATTTGTTGGTTAAATTACCCCAAGAATAACACAAAACTTCGCTGTCCTCACGTATTAAAATTCACACAATAACATGAAAAGGATACATTAGAATATGAATACAAGATTAATACAATTCATTACAAAATTAAAGGGCTTATCAAACTAAGATTTTTTTTCTGATTTTTGTCATTCTCCTTGAGGAGTGAGGATGAATTATTTTGAAAAACTATGATCCACATCTCCTATTAGAGTCTTTTCTATCTATTGTGGATGTAGGTACCTTATGCTAGCACTCTGCTGGTCTCGGTGGCTCACTCAGCACACAATTGAGTGGCGTATCGCCTAGAGTCGAGAAAGGAAAGGATGGGTGTACCCAAATTAATTAATTTATAACTAAAACAATGATTAAAGTCGAACACTAAATAATGCATTTCCATCTTAAATTTAGTTACTTTTTTAATAATTTTTTGCATGGAATTTAACTATTTATTTTGGTTATCTACTACTTGTTAATATGTGGCTTCATCGATATCTTAAACATTTTCCTTGCTTCGCATCATACGTGTCTGAAAAGGTATTTTGGTAGTTTAGGTTATCCGCTGGAGTAAAAAAGTTAATGTACCCGACTTAAATGTAAACGAAGACACGTGCAGACTCTCGTAATTAAATAAAGATTAATCGTTTAAGACTAACTTAATCAATAATCTATTTAGTGATGCAAATAGCAAAGCAAACAAGTATTTTTTTAGATTATGTTTTGATGAAAAGATTGTTTAAATATACACAAGAGCCTTATTAATCCGAACTGATTGGGACCAAATCTTGTTTGGACTAGCGGAAACTAGGACTAAGCAAAAGAATACAGGGAATACAGTATGTACACAAATTTTAAATTAAAGTTGAATGAGTTTATTCAAATTTTCATTTGGTTAACTATTCTATAACACGTAATATGTACTGTAATTGTTTTTAGTTACAGGAAAACACATTGTGTTGAATATCATTTGGTTAACTGATCTATAACACGTAATATGTACTGTAATTGTGTTTAGTTACAGGAAAACACATTGTGTTGAATACAAGATGTAAATACTAAGCATTTATTATCAGATATCACTGTTTCTTACACTTATCTTTTAACATTGAGCTTTTTGACCAATAAAATATATTTCATTTGACTTAATTTTTTTCCTCATTTTCCAAAAAGTGTGTTCAGATCAACCTTAATTTCGGAATAAAGGGGTTTGGTCTAACGGGGTTTTACTATATAACAAGTTGCACTTGAATAGGGGTTCAAACCCTGGTCGTTTAACATGTAAAACTGATCGCTCTAACGGTGGAGCTATTCGGTGTATCTGCCGTGAGACTGTGTCCACAATTATATCATTTAGTTACTCTTGTGTAGGCCTGTGCGAAGGTAATTTATTTAATGAGAAGTCGGAACAAATCTTAAAAATATGCGCTAAAAAGTTGAAGGCGAAGTTGAATATAAAATGTTCTGGTTGCCATTACATAAAACAACTATTTGTAAACTAGCAATTGAATGGAAAAAGGTAAGAAGAAAGGTTTAGAGACAAAACCAAGGCACCTTTTACCTTTTTATGCGGACATAATCTATGCTTATATTATTGATGCCATTTAAACACCAGTTACTGTTAAAATACCGTTTAGTAGCCATTATAAAAATGGTTCTATAGTGAGATAGGTCATGTTTAGTGAGATATTTCAAATCTCTTAGTAATATATGCCAATCGAAGTTTTCTTAGTCATTAGAAATGTTTCGAAGATGCGAAGGTTATCGTGAGTGTCAAAATTGAAGCGAGGGAGATTTTGCTTCAAACTTTGACTTCGACATTTCAAAGCTTCACACAGCCTTATTGTTTTGTTAAATTACACGATTTTCAAGCAAAATATTACACATAGCTCAGTCTGAAGAGCGGTCAGCACATCCAGTTAAAATACCAGGTTTCAAACCCTTGCTCAGTGTAATTTTTCAATAGTTAAATTTCTTACTCAATATTTTACTTTGTTAAAATCCTAATTTATCACTGAAATGTGCATACTCTAGTTGTCACACAAAACTCAGTTTAATTTTGATGATGTTCCCCCGTGGATTATGTTTTCAGTTTGAGTAGTAGCGCACAGCTACCTAGGTCAGATAAGGCGGGGCAAGGGGTGGGGAGTGTGAAAGGAGGGGAAATAAATGGCTCTCTAATTAATGAAGTGAGTATAAAGATTTTCCCGTAAGTCGACCTGTTGTGGCCCTAAGTAGGTATAGTCAGTGTCACATGCACTATAGACCTACCGAACCCACAGTCGTTTACTTGGCAGTGTGGCTATTAGAAGACTTCTATGAACTCTTTATGTGTTTCACTTAAGGCACCACTGATTTCCATTATATATCTCTTGATGTACCACTGGTTTATATGTATAGATTTACCAATTGCCTATATATATCTTGATGCACCACTGGTTTTCATGTATCTCACTCTATGTACCACTGGTTTTCATAACTATATCTTAATGTTGTACTGGCCGTCATGTTTATTTTTAAATTTACCTCTTGATTTTAAGGTTGTTTACTTGAACACTCATAGTTTTTATGGTAATGTTTGGTTGTATCACTGGAATTTGCAATAATCTTTAGGTGTTTCACTAGTCTTTATGATTATCTCATGATGGATCACTGGTTAGCATTTGTTAAATTTGTTAACCTAAACATCTTTTAACACATTTTACTATTCTAAAGCCACACGGATGACTCACTCCCTCACTCATTCACTTGCTGACATTAATGTTTACCCACTTCTAGATGAGCTAGAAACTTGACATTTGGCAAACTTATAGTTTCTAGCCTGTAACTGAGGGAAAATTCCAAAAAGTTAAAAAAAAAAAAAATGTTAACCCCCGAAAAAATTCAAAATGTTGGAACAACTTTAAAATCGGTGTGGACCTTTCTTTGGAGGTCTCTTGTGGCTAAACAGTAAGACCTATAAAAATGGACTGCACCAGCAGCTACGAATTTGGTGAGATCCACAAGTCTGGTCCTATTACTTTTTGTCGTATTCCCATAGGTTATACCTTAGATAGAGGTAGATTTTTTAATTCTAGGTAAATTTAACACATTTTCCACACATTTTTTAATTTTCTGACACACTTATGGGACAGCTAGAATCATAAAATTTGGCAGGCATATTTAAACATCCAATTCTCATAAGCGCGCCAAATTTGACGATTCTATCTGCCCTATAAGTATGGAGAAATTAAAATAATCTGTGAAAAATACAATACAATACCGGTAACTTTAAGTTATTACGTTCAAAACAACGCTGGAATTACATTAGTTTACATCCACTTGCAAAGAAAACTCACTGGGGGTTTCGGGGCGGAGCCTCCAACGATAAAATCCAGCGTATTTATACGATGGTGAGGAATGCACGCTTATATTTACCTGGGTAAATGAGAAAAACAACCCCAAAATGTGAAGCTTATCTAAGCGTACAACCAGTTAGTATGTAGTCCCTGCTATAATCTTGCCAGGACTATTTGTCTTTGACCCCTCCCTACTCATAGGATCAGTCAGGATCACTATCTTGCTGCCAATTTGATTTTAGCCAACGCCCGGGCACACTTGAAATTTAACTAAGTTAAGAAATCGAACAGATAAATATCAAATAGAATTAGGAGGGATAAAGGACATTAAATTGAGTTAATCAAATGGCACACCCGAAGGAGGTGGAAAAGTGGGTGGGTTATAGTCGGCATTTGAACCCCTACCCCATATGATAGCAAATATAAATTTAATAGAATTTTAAAACGTGTGTTGTAATTATCTGTCTAATGCACTAGGTTTAATTTCAAAGGCCAGCCATTTGACTTCATTCTCAAAAGATAAACCGCTATACATATTCATTAAAAGTGACCATAAAACTCCAAATTAAAAAGAAGAGAAACTTTAATAGCTTCCATAAATTAATCCCCCCTCCCCTTTCACCAACAACAAGTAACATTTTGGTTCCCCCACTGGGCTAGTCACATTTTGTTGAAATCATTTCGTAAAAATGTTATATACTCTCTAACTGGGTGGAGCATTTAAATTTGCTACACATTTTTTTCTAACAAACAACGCATTTTAGTAAAATGTTCCAACAAAAGTTGTTTGTTTTGAGGGGAAGATCGAAAAGTATTTTTTTTATTTGGTGAAGTATTCAAGTTTATTTCAAGGTCAACTTTGTTTTTTTTAAAGAGGAACCTATACTTTTTACTACAACATCTTAACCTCAGCAAAAAATCAAGTAACTTTTGTCCAATACATTTTTTTAAACAACTTCAATTTTCAAATCTAATGAAATACTTGTTTTTATCACAACCCAGGATCAACAGCGGGGACTTGACGGTTACCTGATCCCTTATGTGTTTGACTTAATGTTGGTGTAATGCTCCAAGAGCTTAAAGTCAATGTGTTTGACTTAATATGTTAGCTCAAGAGCTTGAAATCAAGTGTTGACTTAAGTTGGTTTAATGCCAAGAGCTTAAACATGGTGACTAATGTTGGTTTAGCTCAATGTCAGTTGACTTAATGTTGGTTTAACGCTCCAATAGCTTAAAGTCAATGTGAATGGTTTATTTCTTGGATGTACAGTCTTTAGATCATTTAAATTAGTCATCAACATTTTTTTTTTGTAACTGTAAAAACGTGATAAATGTTCTTATTAAATTTTCTTCACAATCATTTTCTGATCGACGTATGTGTCCTTGGATTAATTAGCGTTTGCGAACTGTTCTTTTTTAATTAATTCAATATATATATATATATATATATATATATAACATAATATAACACACACACATTATATAGGCCTTGTGGATTAAGGGAAGGAGCACTAGGACACGTGTCCCCCTAAACACGAATCAATTTTCGGAAAACATACATCAATAGCATAAATCGTTTAAATGTTCTAAAACAAAATTAACAGGTAAAGACATACTGGGTGAAACTAAAACACATGAATCCGGCTTTTCCATTCAATATAGAAAATTGAAATTATGGAGGGATTTCCTTATACAGAAATCTGAAAAAGTCAATACGCCAATGGAAGCTAAGAGATTTGAGTGAAGGGAGATTGTTAAACCTTTTAGGAAACGCTACCCTCAGTAGCCTACATCTGTCCGAGATTAGACCCCAACCTCCCCCGTCATCGACGGACCTATTGCGAGTGACGCCTGCTTATAAAATTCGATTACAGAAATGGCTATCAACATGAATATAAACTATCCTCTGTGGCCAAATGATAAGGCGTCACTCTGGCAATAAACTGGCCTGTAGATGATGGAGAGTTATGGGTTCTAATCCCGGTCAGGTGTACTCAGGGTGGTTTTACACTATCCCTTCACGCAAATATTTCTTCTTTATTAAACGTTCTTCATCCCTAACACATTAGTGTAATTAGTAAATATGCGTGTAGCTCGAATGGGCAGTAAGACGCTATGACAAATAATAAATAAGTATTAATGTTGATGTCCCCATAAAAATCTTAGAAACGTGTTGCTCATTGTGTTGGCTTGCGATTGCAATATTCATGAGGAGATCAATCTTGCTCTACATATCTGGACCAGACACTAAACTGTACGTGTCTTGGTTGAATGAACAGGTAGAGAACAATACTGTGAGTGGCCTTCTCACTATGGAGTGCCGGGTTCAAATCTCTCTCATAATACACAGCGATACAAATAATAATACTAAGCTAGCTATGATTCCAGTGTTGATTTATTTCTCAGATTTAATAAGAAACAGTTTTACCTTTTACTTGGCAGGGTTGGTTTTGTAGTTATTTATTTTCTTGTTGAATAAAATCAATTAAGTTTCCATAAATTTAATCAAACAAAATATCCTGGAATATATCAGTCAATATATTTATAGAGTATTTTGTCATTTTTATGTTATTTTTATCGTTTAGGAATAAGTATTTTCTCGATTCAAGAAAACACAAATATTTCAAATTTACCTAACTTTTAAAACAAAATGTATGTATATACTATTATATAACAAACTATTAATCCTGTAAAATTTTACTTCACGCATAAAAGGGAAGTAACTAATTTTCGAGGTATCATTTAGAGATTCAAAGGTTTAAAGACAAAACACAGCTGTAGTTAAAACCCACCCAGGCGCAATCTCGTCATGTATGGGATGGGGATGTCAAGGTTCGAGTCCTGGTCCTGTGTAGGGAGAGTGTTTTTTCCTACATGGCTTTCAATTCTCCATCCACATTACTGTGGCTACACCTCCTCTTAGATTCAATCCTACTCATCCTTAATACATTATTGGAATTATTAGTGATACGCAATGTTAAAAAAAATATTCTAATATCACTACCCATCTTTCGCAAGGGATGTTAAGTTGCCGATGTTAAAGGACGTGTATATGTAATGTTATTTTTTATATAGAAACTATACAAACCACTATTTAATTCAATAACATCTATAAACATATTGTTATCACTGGTTATATCCCACTGTCAGGCCTCCCTTAGTTTATAAAAGAGAGCTAAGAACGAGGTAAAAACAAGTGTTCAATAGCCACCATTTTCTTTGAAGATGGCCTTCATGTTTAATATAAATCAAGGAACCTTTAAAATATAGTACAATATAAATGTAACTAGAAAAATCTGAGAAAAGGGCCAGTAAAAAATGTTTTGTAGCCTCCATCACAATAAAGGGCGCAAATTTCTACTAGCCTATTAACAGATTGTCGGAGTTAAGTTCATGTGAAATTTCAGCACAATCAATGAAGTAATTTTGGCGTGAAAGAGTAAAAGACGAACAGTCGGACACCAACTCTGTTTTAGTAGAATTATAAGTAGCAACATTAATATGTTT
This sequence comes from Timema podura, assembly GCA_033556935.1. Lineage (NCBI taxonomy): Eukaryota > Metazoa > Arthropoda > Insecta > Phasmatodea > Timematidae > Timema > Timema podura. Next base: position 45,926,792 of record JAVRXN010000008.1, on the reverse strand, counting down.
GAAAAGATTGAAATAAAAGAGGCTCTTGTTTCAAGGAAGTCATTTAAAAATCCCTTGACTCTTATTAAAAAAAACAGGAACCGACTAAAATCAGACACTTTTGTGTGAGTGCCTTGAGCCTGTATTCAGACCACTTAGTGGAGGAAGGTCTGGCCAGGTAATGGATTTCTGAAGTACCCGACCAGATAAACACGCTATGATTAGTTGCAGGTAATCCTGACCTGCTGTCTTTCCTTGTGGATACTCACGCTCAATTCAGATAGACCTTACTCACCTATTAATGTTAACTGTATTTAGCGACGACAAATGACCAGGTCATCAAATGTATCTTGTAATGAGCTTGTGAAACGTATTCCATATTTAAGTATTAAGCTCTCTATATTTGTATTTCTCAAACCAGAATAATAATAAACTACAAAACAAGTAGGACAATGTTGGTTGAACGTATTGAAAGAAGTTGACACCCAAATTATTTTGAAAGAGTTGGCTTTAAACGATGCCCCTCTTACCTTGGCACATTGTGTATTTGAATCCGTTTTTTTTAACGTAGACTAGGGTAAGAAACGAAAATGGACCTGGAAAAGTTTTTTAGGCAACTGCAAATATAAATTGTGTCAGGCTGAGTTTTTCTTGGTTGACATTACCCTAAGTTCGTGGGGGGGAAAAAAATCACTCCATGACTCGACTCAGAAAGGGTACTCATGGACGTCGTAAAGACCTAATTGTTGGTGGAGACGGTCATTAAGTTTGTACACAAGAGTTGCTTTCTCACCCCCTCCCCATCCTGCCCAGACAATATGATTTTTATTCAGTGTACAACAAAAGACTTTCAGAGTCATATTATCTTATGTGGATATATGGGGCAGACCAAAAACGAGGAACACATAAAATTCGTAAAATAAACTGAAGTAACATATGTGGAATGTAACATAATTTTATATCCAAACTAACTTTAAGCTAATACATACAAATATATATATTAATATTTACAAAACCGGAATTCTTCAAAAGATTCCTCTACTAAGTCTAACAGCACCCGAACACCATTTCATATCAATACAAAACTTCAAGCATCCTGTGCAGACACTTTCTCCGAAAGTGTAAAATGGCAACATTCTGTTAAAGGTGATATTTTAAAATATTTGTTTGGCATAAATGTTTAGATTTTAAGGAAAGAAACAAAGGACAATTCATTTAATTCATTAACTTCATCCTACATGCAAAAACTAAAAGCTAGAAATATTTTACAAAAAAAGCCTAAGGGAAATGATTCCCCTTCTGAGAAAGTTAAAAGACGAAGCCTAACACAATAATGAAGTGCATGACAAAACTATTCAATTATAATACTTCCAAACAATGACTTCCTGTAGTCCTTTCTTGAAACAATACAAACCGCTGTGCTACTTTCCTGAGATCTACATTGTCAAGTACATCTTCATGAACGTAATAGAGGGCTACATGGTTTAACCTTGAATGTGTCAGTGTGGCTTTTAGATAACTTTTCATAAGCCTGAGAGCACTGAAGCTCCTCTCTGCTTCACAACTAGAAGCTGGGGACACCAGCAGCAACTTAACAACACTTTCCACGTTTCTGACTTCAGGCGTCATCACTTTGAAAGCTGTTAGAGCATCACTGAGACAGGAAATACTGTTTTTTTAAATAGTTTAATCTCAACTTGAAAAGATGCTGTGTTGATTCGTGGCACGGATTTAAGATTTCTGCATTTTCTCCGGTGATAAGAACATTTTCTGACATCATGTTCTTCTGCACACCACTCTGCTCAGTAACATCTTGTTGCAGTCCCGTAATTGCTGTTTCAACAAATTTATAATATTCTTGCCGGAAGTAATCCTCACAAGATTTCCACGTATGCTGCTTCTCCGGCCAGCAAAACCGTTTGGATGGTTAAGGAGGCCACTAGCGCCATCTTTGTTGTCCTCTGAAAGCTCACAAAGTGTCTGTAAAATGAGCTCACAATTCTTTATGATCTCTTCTGTTTGTGCTTTCCTGTAGATCCACCTGGTCGGGCACAATGGTTTTATCTTTGATGTGTTACCCAAAGGAGCAGCCTGTAGGCACACGTGTGGGAATATTGGCTTGACCTTTGTACGTCCAAACATTACTCCCAGTTGATTAGCCCACTCCATTTCATTTTTCACTATTGATGAGGCATCGCAACTCTTTTTCATTACAAGGTTACAACAGTGTGTCACACAATGAACATACTCCGCCAGAGGCTGAGTTTCAATTATGATGGTCTGGGCACCCTTTCTTGGAACCTCAATGCTGCCTGCAACGGCTTCTTCCCTCCTTCTCCCCCCTCGACCACCAGCATGATGCATGACCATCTGAGACAGCGCTGTTAGAAACAATTCAAATATAGTAACTTTTTTTTCGATCGTAATCAAATTTTGTTAAGAGATTTAAAGTTCCTCTTTTGGTTAGATTATTGCGGAGGAAGTGTGGCCCGCTTGCGACGGCCGTGAGGTACAGTTTCCAACTGTCACAAGATATAGAGGTGCAATAATCCACTCTAGATATGGCATGGAACAAGGCATGAAGGTGCAATAAATACTCTTGACTATATTCTCTACAGATTTAAGTGATTCACTAATAAATAAACTAATATAGGTTATTGTAGCTTTTTCCAGCAATTTCGTTCACTCTATTGTCAGTTTTAATAATTTAGTCATTAAAACAATGACGTATATTTTCCCAGAAAATGTAATCACCCGCACTGCGATGGTAATTGAACCTGCGTGTGACCCACTTAGAACCTTCTTGTCCCTATTTTGTGTGCGGCTATGGTGGTCTATCCTTGGTTCGATATTTTTGTTTGCTGTAGAATACTTGTTGCAAGAAATCGCCCACAAAATGGCTGTACCTTAGGATCTTCTTGTCTCAATATTTATTTATGAACGTGTGCGGTACTTGAACCTCAACCAGATACCATTGTCAGTTGTGGGATGATCTCTTTGGTTTGAGAGAAAATATTTATAAATTGGTTACACCTTTGACCATTACAATCCATACTTTGTATGAGGCTTTGCTTGATCCTCAGCCCAATACTATTGCAAGATGTATTATATATTTTTTATGATCAATAAGAAATTGTCCACAAGCAAGCTGTCCCTTAGACCCCTCTTGTCCTAAATTGGTTGATGTATTGTTGTTATCCCTTTGCCTGTTGATGGATTATCACTAAGATTCACGAGAGAATTTCAACCACACGCGTGTCCCTTAGTCCCTTGTTATTCCCGTCTCAAATGTGTTGATGGTACTTGAATTATAGGATTCAAGAAAGTATTTATAGCACAGTTGTCCCATAGACAGCTTAAGCCCTACCCTATATTTGCTAACTGAATAAACTCGGGAGAACAACACTGCAAGATGGGGGTTAGTAAACGAATGGTAAGCAAAAAAATCATCCAAACAAGGATAGGCAATTTCAGGTGTGAATATTATTATACGTCTATGTTTTATGGTTAATCGTATGTTGAATTTTTGTTTTTGTTACGCCTGTATTTATGCAGTCCCTGGAGCATTAATTAATCGTTCACGAAGTAAAAACTATTAAGCTTGGAGAATCCAGTCATTTTTTGAGGTAGTTCCAAAGAGCTGTTGCTATCATAAACATTATTAATACGCTAACATTCATATGCATTATGGTTGGGTGGCAAAAACCATGACCTTTCCAGTGTAGAAATTCGATAGCTCAGAATTTCACGGGATGGGGATAAAACATTGGAAACATGTTCAAGGCCAAGACAAAGTCAATAAAGCGAAATAACCCAATTTGTTATACAGGTTCAAGATCGAACTGGGGCTTTTGATGACCATCAAATAAGCTGTTTCAGAATACCCTATAGACGACCTACATTCTGTATTCATTGTTAAGTTGACTGGTTAAATGTTTTCAGAATAGCCTATAGATGAGCTGCATTAAATATTCATGTTTTATCTCGTAGCGGCCCCTATTCTCCTATCCAGCCTATCAACACATTTTCCTTTCTGTGACCTTGCACGACCCAATCACCTCAAACAGCTTTTAATTAATTATCTCTACACTAATGAGTTAATTACGACGGTCAGAAGGTTTGTGGGCATTTCCAACTAATTTCCATTTAACTGGTTGCTATGTGGTAGTTTTAGAATGGACGTTCTATTTACCGTATGCAGAGTGGAAGAAAGCTACATTCTAAAAGAGAAACGATAAAAAAAACACTTCTTTGTATTAGCACACACCGGTTTATTTGGAACTCACGTGGATTAATTATGCTTGTTTACGTAGGTGGGGTGGAGTCGAAGGGATGGCTTGATTACTTATATAATATATTTTATGTTGCTACCACCATATTATAACCGTTAGGTATTTAAGTTAGATAAACTATTACAACTGTTTTGAGGTTTAGGGATGGAGAAATAATTAATTTTTGCAAGATTAAAGTACGTTATGACTTGCTGGAACTGATGATCTAGCTGGCCCAGTAGATCTATCTGGGATCCTCGTGGAATGATGGGATTCACGATTCACTTCAGACCCAATTATGTGAAACAATTTCATTGATTGGTGCATTATTTTATATCGAGGCTACATTGAACGTAGATTTAAACGTTAGTGAGAGGGGGTTAGTTAGAGTCATAGTGATGACAAATGCCCATTCTCATACCAAACCATTATTAAATGGTCAAAATGCCACGCGAGAACACTATTTAGCAGATTCACCCCCGCAAAAAAAAAAATAATTAAAAGGTGCTAAATATAAAATATTAGTTTATCAGCTAGAGCCCGATTTCCATGTAAATAGTACCATTTCTGTGGTAAATACGTGTAGGGTGTCATTTTATTCAGTTTTCTGTGTAGATTACGAGTATGGCAGCCCGGAAATAGAAATTGATAGCTTTCTCATCTTTTTTTGCTAAAAAAATTTTGAAAATAACGCAGTTTTACTAAAAAAATAATTCCCTTACCAAGCATATATTTAAAATTAAAATAGCCACACAAAATGTGCTCATCCATAAATTATCTACAAAAGAGGTTCAGTTTATTTTTAAGGTTTAACCAACAATAAAAGCCCTAACGAGGGCCAAACCTGAATATTATCCTGCTATTCCGGGTTTTAAATGCATCATGCAAAGTTAATTTGCTTAAAATCCACCAAATTGAATTGTATATATATATATATTATATTATTAATATATTAATATGTAGTCACTATTTACAAAACAGAATTTATTTAGTTTCTATTACACCACAAAGTTTATCATCAGTCTTTCCCGTTTTAGTTTCACGGTTGACACAAACAAGTACGGTAAATTCATACTTTGATAAAGTTTCCTTAATGCATATTTATTTACACATAGCTTGGTCATGGTACATATTAGTTACACGGTGACTTTTGTTACAAACATACATATTTATATAGTTGTTAAAAAAAACTAATGCTATTTTAGAACAAAAAAATAATTCCGGAAATATTAATATCCATAACAACTCTTTGTACTGTGTATCAATTTATAGCTTCACTAACATTCTTCTTCAAAATCATCATCAGCATTAACATGGTCACCATCACCATCATTTTCTGCGTACTCTTAATATTCTGTATATATTTCTTGTTTATCACACAATCAGCTGCAGATGTCAGTGCGTGGGAGGTTGAAGTCCAAGCACGTGCATGATTCTGGTTGACAGGATTTAAAGTTGTTGCATATCATCTCCAGTACTTCCTCAGGAGCGGATTGACTTCCAAGTCACTTAATGACAATCACAGGCACCAAATTGTAAAAAAATAACAACATTGAGGATGCTCGATTTAAAAGGGATGTGGGTGTGGCATAAAATTTGCAAATTTTCCAGTGCCATATCTAAAAAATTGCTGAAATTAAGCTGCGATTTGTTAATCTCAATATAATTATGTTTAATGAAATAAAAATAAATTTAATAAAGGAAAACAAAAATGCCCAACACAAAAATAATACATACAATACGAGTTCTGCCACTAACCAAACTATAATGGAAACATGTTGACAAATGTCAGGCTGTTGGTTCACAAGTGGCGATTGCTACCAAAATAATAACGCTTGTTTACATATCAAATGGCAACACCTGCCATTTGCTACGCTAGAAAACACTGTTCGCAGCGCAGCCCTATATCCAAGATAGAACTAGTGCCGTAATATTAAGGTTTTAAAAAGCCTGAAATATTGGGGGTTCTGAGCACCCCTGAAAATATTTTTGGGAGAGCTTAATATGCAAAGCACCCGCGCAGTTGGAACCTATGATGACTATGTAACCATTGTCCTCATACCATTCATGATCGTATGATGTGGGAGCCATCTGAAAACATGTTAAAGATCTCCATATAGTGGCCTGGTAGTTGGCTCTACTCACCTGGAGGAGTAATGGTGAATGACAAGGAGATAAGAGTTATGGCAGAATATTACCTCCTTTACAGCAGTACAAATCATACCTCAGTCTATTTACGTCATCAGTTTTTTCCCCGCCGTACATTTGTCACACGAACTTCTCTAGGCTGGAATTTAGGGGCCCACTCATCATCCATTTTTCTCCAATAGCTTTGAACGATTCTATATAGTGTGCTGAAAGGCTCATTAGTTTCATTTGCCAAAAAAGGTTGAAACACTGTCACAGCGTGTTAAGCCATGAAATACAATCAGAGCTTTCATGAAGTCATCGGTATTGCAGCCATCTGATAGTTTATTGTTGTGCTTGCTAACAACATTTTAAAGGGAGAAAATTCGAGCTTTTCCTCACTTAACCGTTATCACATAAGCTTGGCATTTAATTGATTGGATGAAACCTAACAGAATGATTAGGACTAACGGTGTCATCAGCATAAACAACAACTGCAGGGATGTTGCTTTCTCCAACATGTGCAGCATTTAAGGTTAGCCTTGTGTCAGCCTCTTCATGGTCACAAGCAAGCTCAGTAAACTCTGTTGCTTCAACATATGTTGCTTTCCAGCACTTGTATTCATTAGCAATGAGCAAACTCTACTCTGCAGTTTGCTTTGATTGATGAATGTTTTCCACAAATCAATTAGAAACTTAATGAGTTTAGCCTTGTTTGAACAAGCTGTAAAGAAATTAGGCTAAGACTTAACTTTGAAGCCTCCTTTGATATTTGCATACAACGCAGGTTTAGTATTATCTTGCCAGTGAGCTCCCTCGAAGTATTTAATCGATTTAGTTTTGTACAAATCAAATCTCTATCGAGTCTGTTTCCTGGGCTGTGGAGTAACTTTAGGAAGATTGTCTCACCAATAGAAACAGTACAATGTTTAGTGAATATAAGTCATTATTACACATAATCATTATCAAATTCCATTAATTATTAACGGCAATTCAGTTCGGTGGATTTTAAGCATAGGCTATTAACTTTGCGTGATGCATTTAAAATCCGGAATAGTGGGATATTATTCAAGTTTGATCCTCATTAGGGTTTTTATCGTGGTCCAACCTTAAAAATGAAATGAACCTTTTTTTTTTTAAGAATTTATACCGAAACAAACTTTGTACGAATATATATTTTTTTCAAATTTATGGTTGGTAAGGAAAAAATAAAAAACAAAACGGGCGTATTAAAAAAATTATCAAGCAAAAAAGATGAGAGAACTACCAATTTAAATTTTCGGGTTGCCAAATTCGTAATCTACCCACAAAAACTACGTAAAATGACACCTTACACGTTTTTACAGCAAAAATGGTAAGCCTACTATTTGTTCACCTAGCTGATAGACTATATGTGATGTAAAATGAGACACAGCGTTACAATAAAATACAGTGAACCAAACAATGAAATATACCATTTTACAAATTAACAATGATTCAAATACGTATATGATGTGTCGTCTCCATGACGACAGATAGTAAATAGTTTTCGTAAAAGTTAAAAAAAATACAAATTTGTAATTTAAATAAGATTTAGATGATTTTACAAGTGAATAGTCAGTAATTAATTGTAAAAGTTTATTAATGAAATTCCTTTTCATTTGGCGTAGAAATGCAAAGCCATGGGAACAAACAGTTATTTTCAAGAATATTTATTGTTTTGCCATTTTCTTTTCGGAAACGGTTTGCTCGAGAATAAAAGCATGTTGATTAAGTTATCGTTTTTATACACACACACACACCCTCTATGATTTTAATAGTGATCAAACATCGATAAAATTGACATTTTTCAATAGAAAACTGCCAGCTTCATAGCAAAAAATAAGAAAATCTAAAAATTAATAAATACTAATACATTATCTTAGAAGGGGTGTTAAAAATATTAACATAACAATTTCACTCGTTCTCGAGAAAACTGATAAAGAATGTACTTGCCGTAAGACAGAATAGCTAACAAAAATATTTAAATATTTTTCACACTGCTATTAAAAATGAATGAGTTTGCTGCTTCGAAGCTCTTGGTTCAAATTATTGTTTAAAAATGTAGATAAATTTCAATAATATTATTTACCTATTTACCACATAGCTTCAATCTTGTTAATTTAGAGTGGTGTGAAATAGTAAAACCTACGTTTCATATTAGGTCTTTAAGACCATTTCAATATTTAATATTTTAATTTGTCATATTAACTCATCATGTAGTTTGGTGCGGAATTAATTTGATAGAAATTTGGAAATATTTATTTTTAATATTATTATTGGAAAACCAAGGTATTGAAATACCACTGCCATTAAATACAGTAAGAGTCGAAATCCTGCATATAGCTTAGAATTACGAAGATAGATATGTATATTTTTGAAATATAAATTTGAGGAAAGTGGTTTGATTTAAATGTATATATGTGTTTGTATACATATGCGTTTAAATCAAACCAATTATATATATATATATATATATATATATATATATATATCCACACACATGCATTTAAATTAAACCATCTTCCTCAAATTTATGTTAAAAATTTTTTTTAGTTCTCCTTTTGTTTGAAAGAAAAATAAATTGTTTTTCAATTTTTTTTGGTAATAATACTGGTTTCCCATCTGTGCATAAAACTATCACTTGAGCTACTAATAAGACTAATAAATAACGCACAAGTTTTCGTGGCTGCTGTATGTACTGAAGAACTGAGACAAATGGCAGATTTCCATCCATGCCACGTTGTTATTAATTGGTTCTTAATTTCAAGATATATTTCAAACCAAAACGAACGTGAAAGGCATCAACGTGTACATATTGGATTAAACTTGAAAAGCAATGAAGATATTAGCTCCTTTTCATCGACATATATCGCGGAATGTTTTAGTTCTGAGAACCAATCAAATGTATTTAGCCTTCCTAGAGTACCTCGAGTCATTGCTAACAAGGTAGTGACATAACATTTTAAGAGGATTATTTTAGGGGGTTTTGATGTTTCAGAACTGTCATACCCATAAGAAATATTGCAAAGGACGCATAATTATTTCCTTTCTAGTTTGTGCTTTCACCAAGTTTCATCACCATTTACCTATATTCACATCCTTTCAAGAAAGTATCGTCCATAATTGAGTACTGAGTTAAGTACAGAACCATCGTCCTTGTGAATGGGCTATAAAACTGTTGTAGCGGCGGTGACTGCTTTTCTTTGTATCATCCGAGTTCGGTCATGGTGTGTACCTAGATCCTACAGTCAGGTCATGGTGTGTACCTAGATTCTACAGTCAGGTCATGGTGTGTACCTAGATTCTACAGTCAGGTCATGGTGTGTACCTAGATTCTACAGTCAGGTCATGGTGTGTACCTAGATTCTACAGTCAGGTCATGGTGTGTACCTAGATCTTACAGTCAGGTCATGGTGTGTACCTAGATCCTACAGTCAGGTCATGGTGTGTACTTAGATTCTACAGTCAGGTCATGGTGTGTACCTAGATTCTACAGTCAGGTCATGGTGTGTACCTAGATCTTACAGTCAGGTCATGGTGTGTACCTAGATCCTACAGTCAGGTCATGGTGTGTACTTAGATTCTACAGTCAGGTCATGGTGTGTACCTAGATTCTACAGTCAGGTCATGGTGTGTACCTAGATTCTACAGTCAGGTCATGGTGTGTACCTAGATTCTACAGTCAGGTCATGGTGTGTACCTAGATTCTACAGTCAGGTCATGGTGTGTACTTAGATTCTACAGTCAGGTCATGGTGTGTACCTAGATTCTACAGTATGTTCATGGTGCGTTACTAGATCCTACAGTCAAGTCATGGTGTGTACCTAAAGCCTACAGTCAGGTCATGGTGCGTTACTAGATCCTACAGTCAGGTCATGGTGTGTACCTAGATCCCACAGTCATGTCATGGTGTGTACCTAGATCCTACAGTCAGGTCATGGTGTGTACCTAGATCCTACAGTCTGTTCATGGTGTGTTACTAGATCCTACAGTCAGGTCATGGTGCATTACTAGATCCTACAGTCAGGTCATGGTGTGTACCTAGATCCTACAGTCATGTCATGGTGTGTACCTAGATCCTACAGTCAGGTCATGGTGTGTACCTAGATCCCACAGTCATGTCATGGTGCGTTACTAGATCCTACAGTCAGGTCATGGTGTGTACCTAGATCCTACAGTCATGTCATGGTGTGTACCTAGATCCTACAGTCAGGTCATGGTGTGTACCTAGATTCTACAGTCAGGTCATGGTATGTACCTAGATTCTACAGTCAGGTCATGGTGTGTACCTAGATTCTACAGTCAGGTCATGGTGTGTACCTAGATCCTACAGTCAGGTCATGGTGTGTACTTAGATTCTACAGTCAGGTCATGGTGTGTACCTAGATCCTACAGTCAGGTCATGGTGTGTACCTAGATCCTACAGTCAGGTCATGGTGTGTACCTAGATTCTACAGTAAGGTCATGGTGTGTTACTAGATACTACAGGCAGGTCATGGTGTGTACCTAGATCCTACAGTCTGTTCATGGTGTGTTACTAGATCCTACAGTCAGGTCATGGTGTGTACCTAGATCCTACATCCCACAGTCAGACGCCTGCCAGAGAGAGAGAGAGTGAAAGAGAAATTAACAAAGGAAGAGAGAATTGATTCAGACCTGGTACTAAGTGTCTAGTGATGAGATGGAATTTAAAGATCATGGGGGTTAGGCGCTAAATGATCTGACCTGTCATCTCAACATTACTTGACCTTTAATGACTCCTATCACTTTCAATCGTACTTAGTTCGTGGAGCGGGTGTGATAACGCCAAGTGACTTGTTCTGGGTAGGGGGAGTAATATTGAAGAGACGAGGGGGGAGTAATTCAGCCTCAACAAGAGTTGGTGTGTCTGTGACTCTGTGAGGATTGTGTTAGTTGGGGCGATATTGGAGTTATTAAGGGGCAATGGAAGTATAAGATGAGTCAACATACTCGCATCATTGGAATATATAATGTTCTTTTAATATTCTTTCCTTCATTATATGTTTTATTCACACAAGAAGGTGGGAATAAGTTTCAGTGTGCGAGTAAAAGAGGTCAAACGTTAGGACCCATAAAAAGGTTCTCCTTCAAGCTGACCTTAGTTAGCGTGTCCTTGGTTAGAGCTCCAGATAGGTCCTAGCAACATGAAAAAAATATTCTTAATCTTCTTATATCTAAAGCTTTGGTGTTGTGACCACCAACATTTTAATTTTTAGCTAATACCATGTAGCGAATAGCTCTTATCACTCATTTGTTAACTCTGAACAAAATAGTTGACTAAGAAACAAATACCGACTAAGATAAAAACGCAATAAATTAAAAACTGAAAGACCAGTTTTAGGTGTTTTCCTAAATCTTACAACTATGAGGTACTCAATCGGATATTTACTAGCTATACATGGAAAATGTGAATAGTTACACGATATCAAAGATTATTGCCATAGCGAGCTGGTGACCTTATATGTAGGTAGGTACTTTAACTAACATACTATACATAAGTTGTGATAAGTGAGGGCTGGGCGTCTGAATACTGAAATAAACATTGATGTGATGGTGGATTAGCCCTTAGAACATCTAACACTAGCAGATTATGAACCACTGGTAGATTAGCCCTTGGAACATCCAACACTAGCAGATTATGAACCAATGGTATATTAGCCCTTGGAACATCCAACACTATCAGATTATGAACCAATGGTAGATTAGCCCTTGGAACATCCAACACTATCAGATTATGAACTACTGGTAGATTAGCCCTTGGAACATCCAAAATTAGCAGTAGATTAGCGCTTAGAACATCCAACACTAGTAGATTATAGACCACTGGTAGATTAGCCCTTGGAACATCCAACATTAGTAGATTCAACCACTGGTAGATTAGCCCTTGAAAAGTCCAATATTAGTAGATTATAAACCACTGGTAGATTAGCCCTTGAAAAGTCCAACATTAGCTAATTATGTACCACTGGTAACCTCCACACTTAAACTTTCATTATTAATGAATAATTTGTCCAAGCCTGGATTCAAACCAAAACTCTATGTGGTGTAATTGAATTTATGATTTAGTTCCTAACCAACACTAGCAACTGTGGAGCTACTATGTTTTTAATAACTAATAATAATGATACGCTACAATTACAAACTTTACAAATAAACATTCTTTATTAGTATATGATAAACCTGGAGGCTTCGTAGATAGTCAAATCTTTTTAATCCGATATTGATTTTTGTGTTAATTCATCCGTTTGTTTTGCTACTCTATGCTTTTTAGCGGCGAGCGTTGCCATGTTCAATAAACACGTAAAGTTAATATAATCTTTAGAAAAGTCCTATGATAGAAAATCCGCAGTAGTATCCTACTCATAATAATTATGGAATGGATTTTGCATAAATTTTTTTAGCACCACGTATTACTACCCATTCGGGTTATACGCTTATGTACTAATTACACCAATGGTTTTAGGGATTAGGAAGATTATATTTAGCTGAAATGTACCAGCATTTACGTGGAGGGATAGTGGAAAACGGTTTGTGAAAAAATACTTCAGTACATCCGACCAAGCTTCAAACCTTGATCTCTCCGTCATCGGCAGTAGAGCCCACTACAAGAGTAGAACGTTAGACCACGCTGCCACCGAAGTGGATTGTTTTATTTCTTTTTTTCCCTGAACGTAAAATATAGAGATTTTATGTGTATATATATGTATATATATATATATATATATATATAGAGAGAGAGAGAGAGAGAGAGAGATTATATATATATATATATATATATATATAGCTCAATTTCATATTATTACGAGTATAATATATAATCAATTTATATTGCCTATAATTGCCTATTTTGTTTGTTTTTATCTATTTTATACACAAGAGCCGGCTTAGGCATTATTTTCTCTCATTTTTACTATCTCCTGACACCTAGGAGATAAAGTATTGTGATCTTAAAAAAAAACTAAAATCGAGATTTTGATAAATGTCGACGTTTCATGACCCCATGAAACAAAAAACCAAAGTGGTTTTCGCAATATCACTTGTCTGTCTGTCAGTCCATTATCTGTACCTTGGGCTAGAGCCAAAACTATTCTACCATTTGGGATAAAACTTGGTATTTGGGGTTTCCATAAGGTCCCCCCGAGAGGTTTTTGAAATAAGATATCTAACCTTCAATTTAAGGGTAGTTTACTGAAGGGAAAAGAAAAGACACACTCGATTTTCTCAAAATTCGCTTTAACGATTTTGATTAAATTTTATATATATATACACTGTTTATCATTATAAAAAGGATGGTAAATCTCATTTTCTTATGAAAATGACTTTGAGGGTATTTTAAATTAGGGAAATTTTCCGATTTGCATCATTTTCCGAATTGCATCATTGCTTCGCAACTTTTAATATCTTACCATTGTAAAGTTGTAAGACTATTAAATACAAAAATCTTTTATTTGAAATATATTCTTACAAAAGCAATAATTTCTGATCTGCAAGCATATATATATATATATATATATATAATTTCTAATTCATGTCTTTGAAAATTAACTTTATTTTTTTGCTCTTTGGTAGACCAAGATGTTTCTATTTTTACTTTCTCTCTATCTTACAGGTAGAGAAAGTATGGTGATCGTCAAAAAAATCGAAATCGAGATTTTGATGAATTTTGACGTTTCATGACTCCCTGAATCCGAAAAAGTGGTTTTTGAATTTCCGTCTGTCTGTCTGTCTGTCTGTACCTCCAACTAGAGCCTAAACTATTTTACCGATTGAGCTGAAACTTGATATCTTGGGTTTTCATAGGGTTGCCCCGAGGGGTTTTTGGAATTGGATATCTACCCCTAAAATTAAGGGTAGTTTACTGAGGGGAAAAAAGAGAAAAAGTCGATTTTCTCAAAATCGGCTCTAACGATTTTGATTAAATTTCATTTATGAACATTAATAAATATTACAAACAAAATGGCTACTCTCAGTATTTCGGCAAAATCGCTTTAAGGGCTCCGGTCTGATGCGTAAATTAACATTTTTTATAATAGCTCCGAAACTATTTGAGATATGAAATTACTTAGCATTACAAATATGTATATATATTTATAATACAAATATTTTATTCGAAATATATTTTTATAAAATCAATAATTTTCATTCTATACGCAACTATATATATATTTTTAGCTTTTTGGACATTAAAGCTCAAGTATTGCGATCGTAAAAAAAACTAACCGGAAATGTTGATGGATTTCGACGTCTCATGACCCCCCGAATCCTAAAAAATAGTCTTTGCAATGCCGTCTGTCTGTGTGTCTATTAAAACTTAAAATTAAGGGTAGTTTACTGAAGGGCAAAAAGAGAAAAAGTTGATTTTCTCAAAATCGGCTCTAACGATTTTGATTAAATTTCATTTATAAACATTAATAAATATTCCTAACAAAATGGCTACCCTCAATATTTCGGCAAAATGGCTTTAAGGGCTCCGGTCTGATGCGTCAATTAACATTTTTTTAAATAGCTCCGAAACTATTTGAGATATGAAATTACTTAGCATTACAAATATGTATATATATTTATAATACAGATATTTTAATCGAAACATATTTTTATAAAATCAATAACTTTCAATATATACGCAATTATATGAATTTTTTTTAACTTTTTGGACATTAAAGTTTAAGTATTGCGACCGTAAAAAAAAAACTAACCTGAAATGTTGATGGATGTCGACGTCTCATGACCCCCCGAACCCTAAAAAATAGTCTTTGCAATGCCGTCTCTCTGTGTGTCTATAAAAACTTAAAATTAAGGGTAGTTTACTGAAGGACGAAAAGAGAAAAATTTGATTTTCTCAAAATCTGCTTAAACGATTTTGATTAAAATTCGTATCTAGGCGTTGATTAAGATTATAAATAAACTGGCTATTTTCATTTTCCTATGAAAATGATTTTTAGGGTACATTACAGAAGCGTTAATTTCCGTAGCTCCACAACTATTGGAGAAACTAAAGAACTTATCATTGCAAAATTGTAGGACTATTAGAAATAAAAAACTTTTATTTGACATATATTTTTATAAAAACAGCAGTTTCTGAGATATTTGCAAATATATTAATACAATTTTGTGAGCTTAAGTTGTAAACATATACTACTTAAGTCTTAACGCAATAATACTCCAATGCCATAGAGTAATTAAATATAAGTAAGTATCTAAAAAAAGTATGTTATTTTTCCTTAAATCTCTTAGGAGAAATGTTTGCATAGCAATGATCTATCTCCATTTTAGACTCAATAGTCAATATTTACATTTTTTATTAGTCAAAATGTATAAATGAATAATTAAATATCAATGCGATGACTTGAAGATCTGCAACACCTTTTAAAATGTTAAAATTTTAACCAGAAATCGAAATTTTAATACGATGTGTTTACCCTTGTGGAAGACATTAAACTGTTTGTAATGTTCTTAGGTGGACAAAGATGCGCCTCTTTTCTCATTGATTCTATATCATTGTATATTATTTTATGCGTGTTCTTATGTGGAGTGGTGATGATACAATGTACATTATTCCGTTCAGAAATCTTACGAGTTTATAGAAAGAGAGAGAAAGTCTGTGCGGTGTGCCGTACCATTTATTACTATCTCCTAACACCTAGGAGATAAAGTATTGTGATCTTAAAAAAAACTAAAATCGAGATTTTGATAAATGTCGACGTTTCATGACCCCATGAAACAAAAAACCAAAGTGGTTTTCGCAATATCACTTGTCTGTCTGTCAGTCCATTATCTGTACCTTGGGCTAGAAGCCAAAACTATTTTTACCATTTGGGATAAAACTTGGTATCTGGGGTTTCCATAAGGTCCCCCCGAGAGGTTTTTGAAATAAGATATCTAACCTTTAATTTAATGGTAGTTTACTGAAGGGAAAAGAAAAGAAACACTCGATTTTCTCAAAATTACGCTTTAACGATTTTGATGAAATTTTATATCTATACACTGTTTATCATTATAAAAAGGATGGTAAATCTCATTTTCTTATGAAAATGACTTTGAGGGTATTTTAAATTTGGGAAATTTTCCGATTTGCATCATTTTCCGAATTGCATCATTGCTTCGCAACTTTTAATAGCTTACCATTGTAAAGTTCTAAGACTATTAAATACAAAAATCTTTTATTTGAAATATATTCTTACAAAAGCAATAATTTCTGATCTGTAAGTATAATATATATATATATATATATATATATATATATAATTTCTAATTCATGTCTTTGAAAATTAACTTTATTTTTTTGCTCTTTGGTAGACCAAGATGTTTCTATTTTTTCAATTTTTCTTTAACATTGTTCTTAGTTCCTAATGCCATAGAGTAAGCAAGTGACAGTGTATATTATTATTATTATTATTAGCACCGCGTCTTACTACCCGTTCGTGTTATACGCACCTATGCTAATGTGTTCTAGTAGGGTGATTGTGAGACGAAATGGAGGACCTACAGTTTAACGTGGAATCCGAACCACGGTGGAGGCCTGGCATTCCTCACATTCACAAGTTGTGATTAATACACGTATTGTCAGAGGTGAAGGAAGGGTTTTGCAATCAGATTAATCTGTGCCGGGACCGAGGATTGAACCCCGGACCCTCAGCACAGAAGTCTGACACCTTACCACTATACCACCAGGTCACCGACAGTGTATATTATTTCATTATGATCTTTGATGCAGTCTTTATACAATAATGTATACACATCTTATTTAGTTTCACATATTCTGTGAGTTTTTTGTAAATGTCTATTTTAATATATAGTCCAGGGAAATTGGACAATAAATTGCCATATTAACAGAAAAATTCTTAAAGTTTTGAAACTTGGCAGGAACATTGTTGAAGGCGTTAGAAATGAAATAAAAGAAAGTTCTCTCACATAACATGGTAGTTTCCCCCCCTTAAAATTAGAAAAACCATCCCCAAATATGATTAAGCTCATTTATTTTCGGAACCGTTTAATTTTAGGCAAATATGGTGGTATAAATTTTTTTGGAAATAAAATTGATAACAAGAAATGTTCTATTCATGTTTTGCGTGCAATGAATATTACTCGTGAAAATGCGTCTCTAAGACAAGGATAGGTTGGAAAGCACTGTTAAAGACGTGCCTATAGCAGTTTCTATGTATGATTTACTCGGAAACTACTTATTTTAAGCGAAAAATTAATAGTACTTAAATTGTCCATAGAATACGCCCTTTTATGCTTTTTTTTTTTAAATTTATCGCCACACAAATTGTGGTCTACAATATACACTTCGGCTTTGATGCCCTATATGCTTGCTGGTCATGTAATTCAAGCACATTTCTTTACGTGTCTAAAATAATTCTCAAAAAATAGGTATTAAAGAGGCTAACAAATAAGACATGCAGCAAATTCTTATCTATTTTAAAACCACTCCACCTAAGTCTGACGATGTACAAAGTAATCTGACCGTTGAAAACCTGAAATTGAATATTTTCTGAACACATTGAAAAGATGGAGAGACAGCATAATTATGGCTACAGTATTTTGAGTTTGTTAATATCGCAATGTATTTGATTGAATCGGAGCGTATGGGTAGTTGGGAGTTATCTGGATTGTGTTAAAACTATGCTTACAATTTTTCGTGCAAGTGGCCGTTTTTTATACACTAAGTATTGTCGACGCTATCTTCAAGATATGAATTCCTTGCAACAAAAAAAATGCCAGCCTGGGAGTTCCAATAATTCACAAAAGAAGGCTTCGTCACCATTCGTCGCTCTGGAAAGCACTGGTGTAGTGTATGGTCAGATATGGTCCCATTAATAAAATTAACTAGTATCTCTAGATGAAAAACCAAATTAATTATAAATACCGACATTGTGTACTACAAAATGAAATAAACAAAAATTATTGGGGCATTAAAAGAGCAGTATTTATTTATATACGATGGATTAAATAGCAAAGCTTTTATATTTGTTAATCATGGATATAGCCACATCTAGCTATCAAGTTCTTTAAATTGAACAATGACACCTGGACACGGTAATAGAACCCGGGACCTTTGACTTAGTACGCTAATGCTCTAATAACTGAGCTACGCTGTACACGGGACAGTTCCAGGATAGCTCAATGGTTAGAGCATTGGCGTACTAAGACAAAGGTCCCAGGTTCGATTAAATTTAAGGAACTTAATATATATATATATATATATATATATATATACACACACACACACACACACACACACACGATTATATTTGATCTAACTTTAACACTTTTAAATTACTTGTAGATTAAAAATAATTTTTCTTTAACATAATAATGATAAATATATCAGTCTGAACAATTCATATGAATGTCTAGATAGCCTACTAAATTTTAGTCCCAATACAGCCATTACTTTGCCTTAACAATCGTATGGTAAAATAATAAAATATCAAGTTTGATCCCTTATAGCTCGTGGACTGATGTTTAAAAATCATCAAATAACAATTTTAACTTATAATTATACACTCGTTAAAATAGTGAAATACAATTTGACTGACTATACCCCGAGTAAAGACAGACATTATTGTGATACCCACTTTTATGAGCTTAGGATTACATAGGTCTATCTAGATGTTGAAATGTTTATGATAACAATACTTTCTCTGGATTATAAAGTAAAAAATAAAGTCCACTAATGAGGTAACTCCTCACATCTCCTCTGATTCTTGATCCTGATGCACAAGATCAATAAGTAGGATAACCTTTATTTTTTTTCACTTTTAAGTAACGAAAACTAAACACAAATTAGTCACGCCTCCCACCTTCTAGCCATTGTTAACTCGGGTGTAAGTACAGCGCAGTCCATAAATCACAGCCACCAGGCTGTGTTGCTCTAGAAACTGAGTATCTAAACATCCCGTGGTTGAAGGAGGGGGGGGAGATAACGGGAATGAGAGAGTTTTCTGCTTCTCAAGCTCTGCACAGAATTTCTCCGAAATAAATATGAGAGTCAGAGAACGAAAGAAGGACGGGAGGGAAGGGAAATTCTGTAAAAAAACGGTGGTTGGGGAAGGGGAGAGGCAATTTGAAATGAAAAGAATGGAATGGGGGAAGAATAGGCCTCCCCGCTTGCTGCCTGCTGCTTGCCCGCGGGGGGGAAAGGGGAGGGGATTGGGAGGGAGATCTGAAATTTGAAAGATCGCCAAAGCCGTGGATGATGAGAGAAAAAAAGGAAAAAGGATATATAATATACTCCTATCCTAAATACTTTTAGCGGGGGTATTGCTAGGTATCGCGTTTATTTAAATTTACGACTGAACACTTGTTTTAAATACGATGTAATTCTCTTGAACTCATTTCCAACGATTATCATTTATTAAAGATAATAAACTAAGTCATATAAATAAAGAATACATAAGTACCTAAAACTTACGTCCTATAAGTTTTGTTAATGAGATAGTTTTATACAACTGTGAGCTAAGACTTACGTTATGTTCTAATAACGCGAATATGTTTCTTAAATAAAATATTTGTTACATATTCAATGTGCCAGAATACGTGACTAGCTACAGGCTTCATCTATTGGGGTCAGGGATTAAAAAGGTAGAATTAAAAATAAATATACCCACATTTCCGTAGAGAGATAGATAGAGAGAGAGAGAGAAGGAGCGAGTAGGAAACTATTTAGGAGAAAAAGCACTATCAGTAAACCCTGCTAGGATTCGAACTTCTATCTCCCTGTCCCCAGTAAATCTGACTAGACTAAATAGACGTTCAGTCCGTTGTGGCTAAGTGAGTTTATTATAATTATCGACAGTCCGTTGTGGCTAAGTGAGTTTATTATAATTATCGACTGGTACATGCATATTAGTAATTCTACTCATGATTAGAGAACCAACCCGCTGTAATGAAAAAAAATAAAAAATATATAAAATATATGTGTGTATTTATTTATTTCTATATTTGAATGAAAGAATTAATTTAATTTTAGATAATCTATAATATATAATATATAATCTTGTGTTTTATTGGGCGCCAACTACCAACCCCATTTATTTTGGTGAGATAGGTAGATTTTTAATTATAGAATAAATTTATCCCCATAAACTGCTCAGCGGTAATACGAAAACCCTTTTTCTCAAGACCCCTGGACTTTACCTAAAGTTTGGACTTAAGTTGGACACTTACAACCGAAGACTTCCTGATGCAGGTTATTATTCTTGATTTGACCAATCCACTCTACTGAGCCTCGCTATACATGGGATGCAAGTTCAGAAGAAAATACAATGTACATTGATGTAAATAACAATAAAACAATTAAATTTAAAGAGTAATTTTAATTATTGAAGTGAATGATATTCTTAAATGAACCCTACCTATGAAGCATGCCTCGTATATTATAATATTATTAAAAGTATTGTTAAGCAATACTTGAAATTGTTAAATTCTCACTTGAATTGTGAGTATATTTGAATATACATATTTCTTTAAGCAAATAAGATTTTAACAACAAAATTTATTCTTTATAACATGTAACAATAATAAACAACAAAAAAATAGTTCTGAGGTGGACAAAAAGTATTAATTCTAGTTTGGAAACTGAAAATTATTTGTCCTTCTTTAGTAATTTTAAGGATTATGCTTAATTATATACATCCGTAACAGGATGTTTACAGATGGATTGGATCTCACCCGAAAATGTCCTTGCTCTGGTAAAAATGTTGAATCAAAGCTCCGTCGATATTTAACTCTCTGACCTTAACTTTCCACCAAGATCTTCTTTGAGTGCTTCCACTCAACTTTCTTCACGAGTTTATACAGCTTTTAGAAGTTTTAGATGAATAACATTACCATGAACCTATTAAAAAGATATAATTGAAGGATCCGCAGATCGGATCCTTCCTTACACTTCCGACGCCAATTTTAGAGAGTCACAACAATAAGTAAGACAAAACACAAACACGTTATTTTTGTTTAAAATAAACAATCACCGGCCTAGGAGAAAACATTCGCCGGGATTTGTAAGCAATAATAAAGCAAACAATCTTAATTATTTAGATATTGGGGTATTACTAAAAAGATAATGATACATTTTTACAAAGAAACATAATTCATCTTTAGAATTAATTTTAAACTTGGCACCAAACAAAAAAACAAAACGAGAATAATAATTTCTTCCGCTAGGGGCAATTAATGTTTCAAGAGCCAGATGCTATAAGTGTCCAAGAACATAAAAATAAACGAATCGAATAGTTCCGAAATAAACCACTCTCTGGAGCAGATAGCGTTAAAATCACCTACCAACAAAATTAATAAACATGGTGGGTTAGCAGTTTATGAATAAAAATAAAAATAAAGAAAGATGATTTAATGAAGTGAAATAAAGGTAAGTAGATTATATGTATAACATATATTTTAATTGTAAATGAATAAATAATGAATATTCAAAACTTTAGGAGTTTTGAATGAAATTTAAAACAAATAAACAGTAAAATTGACAACGATGTTATATATTTGAAGAATTTAATCAACTGATTATTAGATTTCTATTGTAAGTAACTCTTTTAACCAAAAATAACATCACAGAAATGCCCCTCGATGCTACGATTTTAATCTAATTTATTATATTAAGAGCGTAGTATCTACTTAAAAGATGTTATTTTCTGATATCAAACTTAGACGCTCAGTTGACCTCCGTGGTTAATGAAAGTGGATTTGAATATCAACATCCTGACTCAAAATGCACCCTACTCTCTTTAGTTCGGGTTACGGTTTTAAATGTGTGTTTATTTAATTAACTTAAAACTCTTCAAGTTTTCTTGGTATGGTATTTTCTTCCAGATTATGAACGAATTACTTCAACAACTTCCCAAATATTAGAGATGCCACATGTTTGTCAGCTGTTAACATCAGCTGATCATTTCACAACATTGAACATTCAAGTTCAAGGTCACTCGGCTTGTAAGGTTAGCATCTATTAATTATATATGATTATAATATTGTTCTTTACGTGGTAATATATTTAATTTAATGCCACGGTTATGGTAAATAACCAAACTACTCACTTTAAATCGATATGGTCAAAAATACACATTTTCCTGGAAAACTTGCTGTTTCCTTTTAATTCCTAACTAAATGAAAAATCAAATATTTAGAATTCACAGTTATTTTCTTAGCAGCTTAGAGACATCCTCTATTCAACAAAAGTATTCTCCATACTTAAATATATTTTAAAGACAAAAATAATTTAGAAGAAACATGCTTATATTGAGTTTACTCTTTTCATCTCATAAAAACTTGAGGGCCTAGAACCCTTTCCATTAAAATCCTTAAATTTCTTCAATTGATATGGCAAATAGACACCCTTCTTCAAATCCGGTAGAAGTCTTGAATGAAAATTACAAATATTTCTCTCTCTAAACTTTAAAAACAAATGTAGGTGTGGAAACTCAAGTTATCGCAACCTTTGTGACACTTGTAGTCATTCTCTTTAGCCACATAAAATGGCTTAAAACCAACTATTTTAACTTCCGATGGATATGTTCATTAACTTAAGGATATTATTTAACTATATAAAGTATTTTCATTGCCAAAATTATACATTTTGTACTCTTAAATTGTAAAAAGGAAACAAATCTTTTAGTGGTTTTGGCACTTGGACACAGAAAAATGAATAGGCCTTGACCTTAAAGTCAGAATTTCTTCATTCCATTAATGAATATATTAAATACATCCTCTTCTTCAGCTTTCTTGTTAAAATAATTAAAATATATTTATAATTTCTTCCTCAAAACTTGAAAAAGCAAATGCTCTCTGAGTCATTTTCTTCACATCTTGACAGAACGTAGAGTAGGCTAACCCTTATTTCCTTGTATTTCTCAATTCTTTTAGTGAAACCAGTTATTATAAACTCTTTTCAAGGTAATGTAGAAGTATCATTTAAAAATGTTAGTAATAACCCTTTAAAATAGTTGAAAAGGAAATAGAATAGTTTAAAATTTAGGCCCACGCCTAACTTGAGTATTATCAAATGTTTGTATACACATTTAAACTTACTCAAACTTGTTATATGGGTACTTTCCAACAGCCCCTCAATATTAATGTCAGTTCTCAAAGAGAAATGTTTAAATAACATTTCATTAAACTCAAAAATCATATATTTTTAAAGTGTTAAAATGGATTTAACTCTTTTTCTCTTCAATTCTTCACAGTCAAATGCAGATTTTAGCTTTGATATATAAACAAAACAACAAGTTGATCACTCTTCTTACAAATAACATACATATGATATAACATAACATAAATAACCTTCTTCTGTTCTAGCATTCTTCGCTACATTTCGGTCCCGCTGCGAAAACAACTCTTGGCCTTCTTCATATTTGCACAAGATCAACTGCTTGACCTGTCTTCAAGATCTTATTAAGATGAAATACACATTATGGAGGTATTTAATGCTCTACCATAGACTTTTCTTTGATAGTATAATATCTGAGTGGCCTCATAATTTTTAGAGGAAAAATGAGACAAAATAATAGATAGTCCATAAAATTAGACGAAACTGAACTTTGGCTTTAGTTACACCATGCTGCATACAGATTCTCATACCAGCGCTCTCCATAACATTGTTGACCTTGTTGGTAACTGATAATCACTTAATAATAATTACTTCTGTTGGAAAAACAAAGTAAATAGCTCCTTCACGAAAAATAATTGAGTATCGTAGTTCCCTCAATAAGACATAACTTTTTCCCATAAACCGTAGATCCTTTATGAAAAATAATTGAGTATCTTAGTTCCCTCAATCAGACATAACTTTCTCCCATAAACCGTAGATCCTTTATGAAAAATAATTGAGTATCTTAGTTCCCTCAATCAGACGTAGCTTTCTCCCATAAACCGTAGATCCTTTATGAAAAATAATTGAGTATCTTAGTTCCCTCAATCAGACGTAGCTTTCTCCCATAAACCGTAGATCCTTTATGAAAAATAATTGAGTATCTTAGTTCCCTCAATCAGACGTAGCTTTCTCCCATAAACCGTAGATCCTTTATGCAAAATAATTGAGTATCTTAGTTCCCTCAATCAGACATAACTTTCTCCCATAAACCGTAGATCCTTTATGAAAAATAATTGAGTATCATAGTTCCCTCAATCAGACGTAGCTCCTCCAAATAAACAAAAATCACCTCTACATTGGTACTGTCACTGTCTTGTTATCAGTGAGGACTTATAGGGCAATCAAACATATTGACAACTGTCATAAACTCCAAAACATTACTCTCCTCATCGCTTCCTCATCTCGTAGAACCTCCTATACACATAATTATCATCTTCATTGGAGCGCTGGGGTGTACTTTGGCATTTCTTTGGTGATATAAATATATTTTTTTCCTCGACGTATAATAAGGTAGAAATAAATAGTAATTGTAAAAAAAAATCTTGTTTTCTTCAACACAGAATTAGGCCTATATGTAAACAAACGTGTATTATTTCACCTAAACATGTGCCTCAAATGAAATTTTTTAGGGACCTCTTTTGTTCACACTATTCATTTTCCAATCGCATACCGAGCTTCAGGGATTTCTCGACTCCCATAACCTTCTTCTGTTCTGAAACATTCCCTCCTCCAACAGCAACCCGAGCTTCAGGGATTCCTCGACTCCCACAACCTTCTTCTGTTCTGAAACATTCCCTCCTCCAACAGTAACCCGAGCTTCAGGGATTTCTCGACTCCCACAAAAAACTTTGTAGTTATGTCCTAAAACTTATTCCAGGATCAAAAATAGTCCTCCTACAATCCCTAGGTTGAGATTGTGGAAGAGAGGGCTTAATTCCACTTCCTCCAAATACCCATGTGTTCCCTAGAT
This sequence comes from Timema podura, assembly GCA_033556935.1. NCBI lineage: Eukaryota > Metazoa > Arthropoda > Insecta > Phasmatodea > Timematidae > Timema > Timema podura. The sequence continues at coordinate 45,901,522 of JAVRXN010000008.1, read as the reverse complement.
CCGGAAGAAATCCTTGTCGTTTCCTTTTACCGAGGCCTCGTTTCTTGATCCTTGGTTTGCTCTTGTTGCAGGTATCATCTTGATTTGATGACTGCCATGTGACCTGGTTCCTGGTCCAATGATGCGAGGAGATATTGAATAAGACATCCTGAATATCAAAATATTTAGGGCATTCTTCATTGCTTCGGTGTTGGTGAAGAACACTCCTCCCGATGTCAGTAGCTTCAGTTTGCAGTTCCACTCTTAGAATGCTCCTTGTATCCTGGCTTATCGTCGCAGCTGACCAGACATCTCCTACAAGTTTTGTCTCTGTGGGCCCATTTGACGACACACCAAAACAACTTGACAATAGCACTTCATCGTTTACCCACAAAGTGCATGATAATTTCTCTACTTCAGAAACCCTTGTTTTTACATGACATGACTCATTCGACTCCTTAAACTGCATGACTTCATAGTCAAATTCCAAGTCAAAATTGTTCACATGACCGCGAGACTGACCCATTATTGGAACACGTGACTGACCTATGTAGCTCTTACTAGGGCTTTCATACAATTGTGTATCACATCTCTCGTAGTAAGCACCTAAATGTGTGAAAGGGTAAATATAAGAACCGTTAGCCGAAAGGTCCTTCACTGGCCTTGTTACCACTTGCTTTGGTACTTCCTCCACTGCTGCCACTAGTTTCTCCCCAGTCGTTGCCAAGTCCTGTACTTGTGCCTCGACCTGTTTCCCCTTTTCCGCCAATTGGTCGTGGACCGACCTAAACTCGGTACTGTAATTGTCTAATTTTGAGAAAACAACATCCCTTAGTGACTTCATGTTGGTGTCCATTTTCTCCTCCATTTTTTTCAGTTTATTCTCCATTTTTTCCTCCATCGATTTTAGGTCCCCCCTTAATACTTGCCATAGGTCAAACATGGTAAATTCCTTCACTGTCTTTGGAGCTTCCTCTAACTTCTCCACAGCTGAAATACTCCTACTGCTATCCAGGGCATCTGCCCCCAATGGTGTACCATCCTCCATGTGTGGAACTACTGGTTGTAAACCTGCCATAACTATTTACTCTAACGTTGTGACACAACTATCATCCTATTGCTCTGTTCTGGGCTCGGCTTGAGGCATTTCAACCTCCCCTTCTGACGCCTCTGCTTCTCCACCTACAGATGGTTGCTGGGCATCCATGTTTATCTTTTTGAGCTGCTTACGTGCCTTGCTACATGTATAATACTGCCCCTCTGGCATAACCTTCTACACGACGTAAAAATGACCAAAAACCTAACTGAGGTAATCTAGCCCTGTCAATAAAACGCTCTAGTGTAAGTTGGCCGCAAAGAAACATCAACTACTTCCTCAAGTCACAAATAGACCCTAGTGTAATCAGGCCTCAAAATATATATTTTACTGTCCTCTCAAATCACAAATATGCCCTAGTGTAATCAGGCCTCAACCTTTACAGTCATTTAAAAAAAAACTTTAGGTATAACAATAGCCCCACGTTGGGCGCCACTGTAATGAAAAAAAATAAAAAATATATAAAATATATGTGTGTATTTATTTATTTCTATATTTGAATGAAAGAATTAATTTAATTTTAGATAATCTATAATATATAATATATAATCTTGTGTTTTATTGGGCGCCAACTACCAACCCCATTTATTTTGGTGAGATAGGTAGATTTTTAATTATAGAATAAATTTATCCCCATAAACTGCTCAGCGGTAATACGAAAACCCTTTTTCTCAAGACCCCTGGACTTTACCTAAAGTTTGGACTTAAGTTGGACACTTACAACCGAAGACTTCCTGATGCAGGTTATTATTCTTGATTTGACCAATCCACTCTACTGAGCCTCGCTATACATGGGATGCAAGTTCAGAAGAAAATACAATGTACATTGATGTAAATAACAATAAAACAATTAAATTTAAAGAGTAATTTTAATTATTGAAGTGAATGATATTCTTAAATGAACCCTACCTATGAAGCATGCCTCGTATATTATAATATTATTAAAAGTATTGTTAAGCAATACTTGAAATTGTTAAATTCTCACTTGAATTGTGAGTATATTTGAATATACATATTTCTTTAAGCAAATAAGATTTTAACAACAAAATTTATTCTTTATAACATGTAACAATAATAAACAACAAAAAAATAGTTCTGAGGTGGACAAAAAGTATTAATTCTAGTTTGGAAACTGAAAATTATTTGTCCTTCTTTAGTAATTTTAAGGATTATGCTTAATTATATACATCCGTAACAGGATGTTTACAGATGGATTGGATCTCACCCGAAAATGTCCTTGCTCTGGTAAAAATGTTGAATCAAAGCTCCGTCGATATTTAACTCTCTGACCTTAACTTTCCACCAAGATCTTCTTTGAGTGCTTCCACTCAACTTTCTTCACGAGTTTATACAGCTTTTAGAAGTTTTAGATGAATAACATTACCATGAACCTATTAAAAAGATATAATTGAAGGATCCGCAGATCGGATCCTTCCTTACACTTCCGACGCCAATTTTAGAGAGTCACAACAATAAGTAAGACAAAACACAAACACGTTATTTTTGTTTAAAATAAACAATCACCGGCCTAGGAGAAAACATTCGCCGGGATTTGTAAGCAATAATAAAGCAAACAATCTTAATTATTTAGATATTTGGGGTATTACTAAAAAGATAATGATACATTTTTACAAAGAAACATAATTCATCTTTAGAATTAATTTTAAACTTGGCACCAAACAAAAAAACAAAACGAGAATAATAATTTCTTCCGCTAGGGGCAATTAATGTTTCAAGAGCCAGATGCTATAAGTGTCCAAGAACATAAAAATAAACGAATCGAATAGTTCCGAAATAAACCACTCTCTGGAGCAGATAGCGTTAAAATCACCTACCAACAAAATTAATAAACATGGTGGGTTAGCAGTTTATGAATAAAAATAAAAATAAAGAAAGATGATTTAATGAAGTGAAATAAAGGTAAGTAGATTATATGTATAACATATATTTTAATTGTAAATGAATAAATAATGAATATTCAAAACTTTAGGAGTTTTGAATGAAATTTAAAACAAATAAACAGTAAAATTGACAACGATGTTATATATTTGAAGAATTTAATCAACTGATTATTAGATTTCTATTGTAAGTAACTCTTTTAACCAAAAATAACATCACACCGCTTCGGTGGCCACGGGGTCTAAGGCGCTACTCTCGCAGTAGATTAGACTGTTGATTACAGGGATATCAAGGTTCGAATTTCGGTCGGGGTGTAATATGGGTGGTTTTCCAAAAATGGTTTTCCACTCTTCCCCCCGCAAATTCGGGTACACTTCCAATAAATATATCATCAGTAATAGATAAAACCATCAGCGTAATTATTACATAAATAAGCGTGTAAGCCGAACAGGTAGTAAGACGTGATGCTAAAAAACAACAACAATAGAATCACATTAAATTATTCACCAGAACATTAGTTGGTGACCTGGTGGTCTAGAGGTAAGGTGTCAGACTTCTGTGCTGAGGTCCGGGGTTCAATCCCAGGTTCCGGCACAGATTTATCTGATTGCCAAACCCTTCCTTCACCTCTGACAAGACGTGTATTAATCACATCTTGTGAATGTGAGGAATGCCAGGCCTCCACCGTGGTTCGGATTCCACGTTAAATTGTAGGTCCTCCATTTCATTTTCGCAATCACCCTACCATTTCACATTAGCGTAAGTGCGTATAACCCGAACGGGTAGTAAGACGCGGTGCTAATAATAATAATAATAATAATAATAATAATAATAATAATAATAACAACATTAGTTCATGAAGTGATACAAAACTAGAATATATATATATATATATATATATATATATATATATATATATATATATATATATATCTAGCCCACTCTTTGATTATAACAGAGTAAACTTTATAATATTGTAAAAAGAAACCAAGCTAAGAATTTAATTTAGCGCATTGCTACAAACTCTTCCCAAGAACGGTCGAAATGAGTCCTTTTCTATTCGAGTTAGGCGCTTGTTGCTCCGACTGAGTTCCCACAGTAGAAACAGGAAGCGACGGATTGGAGATGAAGGCTCCGGTGGGCGGAAGCTGAGAGAGAGAGGGAGAGAGAGAGGGAGAGAGATGTAGACCAAAGAGGAGATTTGCTAAGCCAAGCTGCCAGCCGATGTTATTTTAACATCACAACTCTCTAATGTTAAGGAAGGTGCTAACCATCATGTTAGGCTCGATACAAATGTGGTCCGGTATGGGACTCATTTAATATCTGCCACAGTGTTGTGCTAATATTGACTGCTATTCATTTTTATTAACTAATAGCAAAGTTTATTTTTAAACAGGTAAAACCCAATTACTAATATTTCAATTTTTGAGAATAGCTACAGACAGGTTTTTCTTAAGATTTGTGAACAAGATTTTATCATAAAGAAAATTTGGACAAGTTCTTTTTTTTTTACAAATAAATATATTTTAATACAAGTAGCAATTTTATTTTTGTATGGTTGTACTGGAGGAGAAAGGAGAGGGGTGAACAGAAGGTGGTTTAAGAGTAATTTTCCCATCAAAAGATAGCATTAACTTTTTATTTTACTTTCTCTCTCTCGACAACTAGGAGAGGAAGTATTGTGATCGTAAAAAAAAAACAAAAAAATTGAACTCGAGATTTTGATAAATGTTGACGTTTCATACCCTGAAACCAGAAAAGTGGTTTTCGCAATGTCATCTGTTTGTCTGTATCTTGGTCTAGAGCCAAAACTATTTTACTTCGGCTAAAACTTGGTATTTGGGGTCACCCCCTTCCCCAGGGATTTTTGAAATTAGATATCTAACCCTAAATTTAAGGTTAGTTTACTGAAGGTTAAAAAAGGAGAAAAATAGATTTTCTCGATATTTGCTTCAACTATTTTGATTACATTTTATATCTAGGCATTGTTTATCATTATAAATAAGATGGCGGTTCTCATTTTCTCATGACAATGACTTTGAGGGTACTTTACAAAAGGGAAATTTTCCAATTTTCATAATCTCTCTGCAACTATTTGAGATACGAAATATCTTATCATTGTAAAGTTGTGGTATTATTAAATATGTACATCTTTTATTTGAAATTTAATTTTTCTAAAAACTAATAGTTTCTGAGCTATAAGCAAATATTTATATATGTATACTTTTTAATTTCGGTCTAAAATGAATTTGATTCTTATGCTCTTTGGTGGACAAAGATGTTTCTCTTAGCTCAGTTTATCTGTAACATTGTTCCTAGTTCCTAATGCCATAGAGTCAGTAAGAAACAGTATATATTATTTCATTTATGATCTTTGATGCAATCTTTCTAAAAAATATATACCTATAATTTCTTTTCCTAAATCTTACGAGTTTTTAGTAAAAAAGTATATATATTTTAAGATAAAGAAGAGGGAAAGTCTGCACCGTGCATTATTATTATTATTATTATTATTATTATTATTATTATTATTATTATTATTATTAGCACCGCGTCTTACTACCCGTTCGGGTTATACGCACTTACGCTAATGTGCAATGGTAGGGTGATTGTGAGATGAAATGGAGGACCTACAGTTTAACGTGGAATCAGAACCACGGTGGAGGCCTGGCATTCCTCACATTCACAAGTTGTGTTTAATACACATCTTGTCAGAGGTGAAGGAAGGGTTTGGCATTCAGATAAATCTGTGCAGGGACCGAGGATTGAACCCCGGACCCCAGCACAGAAGTCTGACACCTTACCTCTAGACTACCCTTCTGCACCGTGCAATTTTTTTTTTTTAAATTCTAAGGGCACCATCAACTCGAAGGGGGATATCCTCAAACTGCAGTAGCCTATTTATCATGGGAAGAGAAGTTCTCACGCTTCAAAACTACTCAAAATATCCTTGATTTTCAGCTGTGAGCATATTAATTAATTATTTTTTTTGATCAAAGCTATATATAATATGCTGTTTATATCTATTCCTAATTTTTGATAAGTCACGTGACACGTCGTCAAAAATTAGCTAACTAAATACCATTTTATTAAACAATTCAACTTAAAATGTAATTACAATTCTATAGGGAAATATTGAAGTCTTCTTATTTAATTTTTGCATGAGATATATTTAAAATTAGCAAAACATTCTTTAAAATAAAATGATATTTGTAAATGTCTTGAGCTTAAAACCCTAAAGGGTAGTAAGGTGCGGTGCTAAATAAATAGTGAACGTCTGCAACACGTCTTAGCGCTAAGGTAGGCGGCCACCTTAAGGCCCTTGGCCCTGTCGAGTCCGAGTCTAAAACCTATTTTGTGGGATGGTGGGCGGGAGGGTGAAAGACGTGGCGTGGCGTGGCTTCATCACCGATCTAAGTATCCTTCCACGCCAACAAGAACAGATGTATCACAGAAACCAAAGATGGTGCTAGCTACCGGACAGGTCTTGCGGAAAAAGCATACGTTTAGAAATATCAGTTTTCTTAAGGACAAGTGAAATTTTTATGTTAATATTTTCAACACACTTTCTAAGATAATGTATCAATGTTTATTAATGGTTACATTTTCTTATTTTTTGTTATGCAGCCAGCAGTTTTCTATTGCAAAATGTCAATTTTATTTATATTTGATCACTGTTAAAATTATAGACGAGTTGTGTATATAAAAAGTATAAATTAATCAACATGCTTCTATTTTTGAACAAACCGTTTCCAAAAAGAAAATTGAAAAACAATAAAAATCCTTGAAGATAACCGTTAGTTCCCATGGCTCTACATTTCCACGCCAAATGAAAAGGGCCAATCACCTTAAATACCTCCCTATTACACTAATGGGGAAGTAGCGAGGAAGATTGAATGGAGAGGAAATTTATACGGATACATTTGCGTGGATGGAGGATGGGAGAACACTTAGGAAAAAAACACTCTCAGTTCACATGACCAATATTCGAACCCAGATTTTCCCGTGATGGACAATCCATTCAATGACCATGCGACCAGTTAAGCATGCGATACTAATATATATACTAATTTCTGTTGGGGCTTGGGGTTATGATTGATACTCATTCCAGTTAGGGTGTGGGTAATTAAACCCCCAAGATCCTCCTCTACGATACCACTCCATTATTCCTCACAGGCTCTGCTTGCACCATTTTATAAAAACAAATAGGCTATGTTGACTAAATCAAATCATTTTAAGGTAAATGATAAATAAATGAACTCTATATCGTTGTCATAAACAGCAGATGTGCTGTCCCTTGGTCCTGTGTGGTAGTAATAATAAGCCCCACTTACGCCCGTTTTAAGCCTGGTTATGCCACCAGTAATGAACATGTAACTATATAGGCTACCACTCGCGGAAATGGGGTTGAATTTCATGCCCTGCCTTTGTGGGTTGACGATACCGGCCGCTACACAGAACTGCTAGAGTATTTGCCTATTTCCAACAGGACGGGGTAGTTGTAATCACAAGCACAATACCATCGGAGTTAATTAATCTTTGGCGCAAATTCCTCTCCGGTGATACTGTTTCGTTAGGGTCATACTTTAATCGCGGCACTTAGCAATACGAGGAGGGGAGACTTTTAACATCTTCATTTTCAACGATTTCAACTAACCTCACGTTTGGTACCTTAAACTTCAATAAGGATATCATTTGTGGTGGTTTTTTTTTAGCACGTATTGGCTGAACACGGACTAGACGCAAAACTCGTCTAGTCTGCTTTGACGTTGATGGGGATGTCGGGGTTCAAATCCCGGCTGGGTGTAGTAGGGGTGTATTTAATGAAATAGTTTACTCCTCCCCATCATTGAAGGTACATTTACTCTAGTCTATAACCTCCTCGTCCTTAGCCCATTAGTGTAATTGAAAGCTCACTTTACTCGGAAAGGTAGTAAGACTTGGTTCAAATAAATCTGTTTTTATTGAAGTTTACTTATTTTGCTCATTTGTTCCCATTCTACCGCGAATCATTCGAATGAATTGCAGTTTAAGAAGGACCATTGTGAAGTGAACAGAGAACAGAGGCCGGGGATTTATTAGTGCCGGGGATCTATGAATGCTGGAGTAAATGGATATTTCAAGGGGCCACTTTATGGAGTGTTAAAACTCAACACAGACGTTCACCTGGTTCAAAATAATAAGAGTTTGTTTCAAAATATGGCTCATGCCGAAATGAAGTTTTGTTAGCAAGTTTAACGACTGATTCAGGTTGTAAGTATATGTACTTGTTGCACTATTGTGTTAGGGATGAATAATGTTTAATTTAGAGGAAATATACCAAAGTTTGTGTGGAGGGAAAATGTAAAAACATTTAGGAAAAACCAACCTCATTACATACGTCTGGGATTCGAGCCCCAATATCCCCGTCATCTGAAGTCTAACCTATCGCGAGTGTGACGCCTTAGACAATTACAGTGAATTTGAAACATATGAAGATTTTTTTTTTTACCAACAACAATCTTATTTAGAGAGTTACATAAATTATTTTTTTTAAATGTGAAAATTTAAAATTAGCTTCTTTTCAACAATAGATTAGACAATTTGTCGCAGTTCGATAATCAAAGCTATGGAGATATCTTCCTAAAAATATAACGGAGTCATCTATGGTTATAATTACTATGTAGTATTCTAAGTTGTTTGAAAATTTTCTAGTCGCTTAGAAGCGTTGGACTAGGCATTCCCATAATAAATGGTACAGTGTCAGTAGTAGTACACAGAAGTAGACAATGCCTTTAAATCACTACGATCCAAAATATTAACAACAATTCCATAAATATACTCTTTCTATTTCACACACGTGGTACGATACATCGGTTTCCTCCTAATATATTTCTCCAATGTTTTGTTATGTAGGCAATTTGCTGTCTCCATTCTGTTCGACATGGGGAGCTTGGATTTAAAACAAAGCGGTTGAGGGAGTAGACTAGAGGGGAAGGGGTGATAGAGCTTGACAGGCTGAAAGTTGAGGGGTTGGTGGGTGGAGAGAGGAGGATCATCTGACACATGAATTGAAAGAAGAGGGAATTACAAATCGATGGAGTGGGGTCGAGGAAAGAGGATAGAAATAAAATAATGTGTTATTGTTGAAACGGAGAAAGGGAAAGACAGGAAGATGGGAATAAAGAAAGAGGTTTGATCGTCAAGTGTATGAGGGAAAAAGATCTGTGTAGAGAAGGAAATAGAGACAGAATAGAGTGCGTAGGCAGGCAGCGTTGAGAGCAATCGGCATCGCAAGCTAAGGAGAGATGTATTTGGGAAAGAAGGAAGGGGGGAACGCTAAGTCACGCGCAGCAATTTAACAAAACACTGATGGAAACTCAGTTCTTCCATTTATGTTCTCTTTAATCCCCTTCTCTTTTTACTTTATCAAATAAAGACACATTATTGTAATCGTGAACATTTTTGACCTCGAAATAATGATCAATCTTTAATTTTTATGTGTATCCGAGCCCCAAAAAGTGGATTATACAATTGTATTTTTCAGCATGACTGTCTGTTTATTTGTCTTTTGACTAGGATTTGAAAAGTTTTGAATAATTCTGTTCAAACCTGATATGTAGATGCTACAGAATAATACCTCGGGAGGTATTTTTTCAACGCTATCCCTCAAATTGTTAATTTCGCTACCCCTACAGGTATGTAGCCAGGGGGTAGGTCAAGGAGTTCTGGACGACCCCTTAAATGAAGAAAAAAGGAAAAGAAAAGGGAAAAACAAATAATAATAAAAAATAAGAAAATTAAAAAATCTAATGATGATGTATCTATTTAGAGTAATAAAAGGTTGAAGTGAATACATTTTCGAATGATCCGTTATCCTTAGAGGGCTACCGTGGTAGCTTCCTCCCTCTCCCTTGTCATAAATACATGCCCCCTATTGCAACAGAAATGGAGTCGGTTAGATCCGTGACTCATCCACAAATAATCAAAATGGTAATGTTGTTTACATGTAGTCTATTCATATACACCTGCAATGTCCTCTAAGCCAGTTTCATAAGAAAAATCTGAAATTTCAGCATTATTGGCCTTAAAGATGGGAATGGCTTGTTACTCAAAGTTTAAAGGATGGAGCTTATTGTAGTTACTGATTTCGTTTTACATCAGAATGTGTAGGTAAAGGTGACCAGTCAGAACGTATGGCCTCATTGGTAGGCCAACCGTTTAGAAAATGGAGAGATGTAGTGGGAAATTTCAGGACCACTCGAAAAAGGAGTTACAATAGGTCAGCAGTAGTTTCTGCTGATAAATTTATGAAAGTAGCTTGGGGTAAGACAAAGGACCTGGCTACTATTTTGTATATTAAGCTAAGAAGAGAATAGGGATTCTATTATACCCATCATAGAATCAATCATAATTTGTGGCGAGAATGAGCTCACCCTCCCGAGGGTATAATGGCAATGGCCTTATCACTCTAGAAAAGCCTGAGCAAAACAATGGAAGGCTCAGGGTTCTAACTAGGTACCAAGAAAACGTTGATTAAAAACTACAGAACTACATACCTCGTGGCTCCAGGAATGCATGTTACTTCAGCCCAGATATTCAAAATTACATTATACGTGCTTGTGGGCAGCTAATTCAAGAAAAGTTATTCAAAAATATCTACGGTGGATAGTGTTTCTCTATTATTAGAGATAAACATTTGATCCATCTGGTCACGAGTAGCTATAACTGTGTATTATATACATAGCAAATAAGGACCATCCTTTACCGAGAGAAGATTTCGTAAATTTTCTCCCACTAACTGATTTATCTGCAAATAATGTGGCAGAAACATTTGACACCTGCAATGATTCAAGCATTGAACTAGAAAAATTAATTGGTCAAGGACACGATGGAGAACCCACAATTAGTGGTGTATGGATGGTGTTCAAAAGAACTCTCCGCCATTATCCAAAAGCGATGTATGTTCATTACTCAAGTCATCGCCTGAATCTATCTTCACTAAATCCATTAATGTGCTTTTAATTTCAAACAGTTTTGGAGTGTTAAAAGAGAGAACTCTATTCTTCAGTCACAATGTTCAAGCAAGAAACCTTTTTAAAGAAAACGTTGCCAAGATTTTGCCAGAATCAAAAAAATCTTTTTTCTGGAGGTCTGTGAAACAAGGTTTATTGAGCGCCAACCTCTTTAAATACTTCTGTCGACCTTTTTCTTGCAAATAGGCTCAAATCTTTAAGAATGGAATTGAATGTATCTCATTCTGTTGACGTGTTAAGTAATTTTGTATACACAAAAATGGTTCAATAGTTTCATCATCGTCAACTAATTTGTTGTAGCTCAACATAATTTTTAGCCGATGTCCGTTGAATCATCCAAGTGTAGGTCGAGTATTTGCCTATCACTCTATTTTTCAGTTAGTTTTTCGCAATATCTGAAGACATGTCATCAATAGAACGAGAAATTATATCATTTTACAATTGTATTGAAGATACTTCTTTCTCGGCTGCGTCTCCTAACATGAATTTAACAATTTGTTTGCATGCAGGCAAAATCAATTCCTCAACCATGGTGTGAGACAGACTTCATTGTTACTATATAAGCCACTTTGTAGCTAGGTACTTGGGTTTTTCAGCTATAGTTGATTTTCCAATAGATTTATCTTATTTTAAATCAAATGATAATAAATGGCTAAGATAATTATTATCTTTGCCTGTCAATTTACTGTTTTTTTTTAAAATATAAATGTCTGTTAAATTTATTTGAAGCCACGTTCTTATTATTTAGTGGGCATGGAATTCACACTTGCAACTGGTTAGGTCTCATTTTCATTTCCACTTTGATTTTCCACAGATTCATTAGTAATTTCTTTCCATTTCACAAAAAAATTATTAATTTTCACCATTAAAAGTTTAAAACCTATCAGAAATAAACACAAGATTTAAATATAACACGTATTCACTAATTTGAAAATGCATCAAACATCCAGCAGACAATTCTCACAATACACTCAACAAGAAAGATCATGTTATTGGGCTAGCAGCGCATGTACGTCTGACGTCAGCAAGAAGTATTGCCAACCAAAGCGTTTGGTGTGCCGTGATTCACTTTGAGGTCTAACACACATACACGTGACTCGAAATGCGGCCAAACTTAGCATTTTGTCGCAGATCGAGTTGAGTCTAAGAGCTCGAGAGAGACTTCTCGACTTAATATTTAACACCCAAAAGAGGCTGCTTCCCCATTTTCGTTATGTCCTAAGACCAATCGAAAAAAAGAATGAGGTCCTCTAGATGAGTGTGAATACCGTCGTACTTGCTTTAAGTAATGGCTGACTAAACAATGATTTCTTTCATCGCAGTGTGTTTGCTGTTTGTCAACCATGTTTTGATTACCGAAAATAAAGGTTTACATATTGTTAAAAAAAATGGCGCCGTATATAGGGACTATCTTTATGTCATAAGCATGGAGCTAGTAATATGTCTTGGTACGAGCACAGCGTTGCTCAATAAGCTCCTTTCGCTTTCGATGTAACAATGTGCATTTCCATTCTTTGTATCTGCGCTATTGAATCAACAATTCCTCCTTAGAATATTGATAATCTCTTTCATAACATTTATTTCGATACATATTAATGTTTACACTATATAAACATGAACTTGATCAAACACTGGAAACAAGCAAAGATTGCACAGGCATCTACAGCAGTTTAATGATGACTTGAGTGATTAAAAAAAAAATGAAAATGGCTCTTAGCATTTTTGTTTAAATTTGATATTTAGGAAGTGTTGACCTCCCAAATAACACTTTTTACTTGTTTTTTTAGTAAACATTCTAATAGGTTAGTTTTGAGAAATTAGAATATTTAGAAATCTATATATTAAAAAATTGCTCAATAATTTGTTTAACGTACATCTGTGGAATGTATGACATTGCAAATAAGCTATATAATGTTTATTTGGGGACATTTGTATAAGTGTAGTTTACTAATGACTTTTTTTAAATTAAATATTTTGGAAAAAAAATACTTTAGTGATTTGGTTCAAAATTGGTATCTGCTAAGATATGTGATCATAAATAGTTAAATGTATTCGTTTTTATAAAAAAATTCATTTCATAATAGTTAACAAATTACTGATTTTTGTAAAATTGGAATTTTTTAGAAATTAGCTTGACAATTTGGTTAAAGATTGCTATGGGAGGAGTATTTTATATGATAAATAATAAAATTTGTTTATTTTTAAAAATAAATTAATTAATGGTAAGTTACATAAGAGATATTAAATAAAAGTTTGAGAAATTTCGAAATTTATCTTGGAGATTGAGTTTTAAATTAGTATATGATTTTTCCTGTTAAATAAGAGCAGGTTTTTATTTTTACAAACTTAACATAATTTTAGTCAAGTTTATAACTAACATATTTTTTTTTAAAATCTAAAAATAGCCGAGCAACTTGGTTTTAAATGTAGGCCTATATATAAAGAATGTTTATTGTGATTATGTGTTGGTTTTAAGAAGAAATCCTACTTAGGAGTAGTTTACTGAAAACATTTCTATGAAAATGTTCTTCTAAGCCAGAGGTCCCCAACCTTTATGTACCTTCAATCACATTCAAGATTAACGGTAGTGTGGTGGCACTATTTAAGTTTTCAGGCAAATTTATAGTTTGACATAATTAGTAGTGCAAATAGTAAACAAAAAACATATATATTATTTTCAAAAAAGAGTGAGTTTAACATATAGAATGTAATTTTATATTTTTTTATATAAAATAACGGTACTTAGGGTAGTTAGATTGACAATCTCTCGCAAATTTTCTAGCCAAACCCTCCTTACCTTGCATATTAATCAACAACTGTGTGTGAGGAATCAGCTCACCTTTATAGTTAAACTGTAGTTCATTTACCACAACATAAACATTAGTATCTTCCAACAGGTAGTAACGTGTAATAATTAATTATATAAAATAACGCAACTATGCACACGCAAGCTAATTAAAAACAAGTTTAACCATATAAACAATTTTTACCAAACTAAAAGTCAATGTGATCTTGTCAATGCACTTCATCAGCAGTACTTCATATTCAGAGTTAGGATGATATTCTTATTCGTAATCAATCACCAAGATGTTCTTTAGCAAGTCAAGGTGATACCTTTACTTTACGATATTCATGGTCAAAACAATGATTCGTAAAAGTGAGTAGAAAAGAAAACTTCTTTTATCAACTTTTTCTAAAATTTTCATCTGTTAGGCCTAAATGAGGACTTTAACACGTTGTAATTCTAAAGAGCCAAATAATTAGCTGTAGTTTTTTGCCCTTACCTGAACAAGTCTTGCAATGGATGCAGATTTATGTTATATTTACTTGGCAGTTAAAAGGATTTATATAAAAAAGCTGACCATTGGCTAGATGATTTTAAACCACTAAAATCTCTTTCCAAACTGCTCTTGAAAAACGTGAAGGCGGGTAACAAATGATGACAAGTTAAGCAAAGTCACTTTCCCTAAAATCTTCTTCATAGCTGAGAAATGCATGAAATACTTCATCTGCAGATGTTACATCCACAAAATAGGTTTCGCTTTAAATGAGTGGTTATCATCAGAGCTAAGTGTTTATCTTTCCCCCGCAGCTTCAAGCTTCAGTTTTTCCAAGATGAATGTGAGAAAACACTAATTCACCAACTAACAATAGTCACTTAGTTGATCGTAGCTCTGATTTTTCGAGTTTTAAAATGATGTTATCTCTTTGATCAAGGTTAAAATCTTGTAAGAACTTATCAGTTGTGTTCTAAATGTGGCGGGCACGGGAAATAGGGTCGGTGGGTACTATGGTGCCCACGGATAGGGTTGGGACCTTTAAACTCTAATACACAATATGAGAAAGTTTGTGTGATTGTGTGTAACAATTATTTTGTATTGTATAGGAAGATTAAAATGTTTTGAATCTCTTTCGTGAAACCACACATTTAAGTGTAGACCTAGATTAGTTTTTAAGGAAATAAATGCATTGTGGGCTAAAATAATGTACTCAACACAAATTTAGGCAAATACAAACATTTTCTTGCTCTCGTTTACCAACCAGTCTGGGTTATCCACATTTAATTACAGTAATGATGGGTTGAGGATTGAGGAAGGTAGTACTTAGAGGATATGCACTTACATTTGTGTAGAGGGAGATTGAGAAAAATAAAAGGAAAACCCTAAGTACATTCAGCAGGAATTCTACCCCTGACCTATCATCACCAACAAGCTTCAATAGATTAGTTTGACACTTTGTCCTCGTGCTCTGAAAGAACGGTCTGTTGGACAGTTTAAGTTTGATAGATACTAATGAACTAAGTTGACACGAGTCGTTTATAAATCTGGCCAGATGCCAAATTCAGTAATTGTTCGAAGCGTAGAACTCAAATGGGTAATAAGACGCAGTGCTACGAGAGAAAAAAAAACTGTTTGAACTGTAAATGTATTAATATATTCACAATCGTGTTTTCCCAGAAACACGTCCGTCGCGAATGACCTGCTATCTTACTATAATATCTCCAGATAAACCTGAATAATTCATCAAGGTCAATGATGAAGGACATAATAGACAGTTGAGTTGACGAAGGATAGGTGGATTGCTCAAGTAAAAATATAATTTTACAAATTTAGGATTTTAATTATAAATAAAGCAAATATCTCAATTTTGGTTGCTAAAATCGGTATCCCTCGAAAGTGTTCATTTTTATAACATTCATTTAGAACACGGGTCCAAATGGGTTATAGTAAGTTATCCAATTTAAAATTTGTAAATTTTAAAAATGACTTCTGACACATGAATCGAACCTGGGATATTAAAGTGCTAATGCTCTTCCACTGAGCTATCCAATATTCTCCTCGTTCTAGTCTCTTTTAAGCAAATCTGTATGGACGTGTGGAAATCATTGTTAGTATGATTTCATGATTTACGCACTGGCAACTCAGGATCACTAGTGTGTTGAATATGAACTGTAACAAATGGAGGATAGCAAACACTCGTACATTAACAGTACACGAATAGCGGAGTTTGGGAGATCGAAATGTCCTTTAATACGGACACAGCCGTATCAAGTATTATATTCGTAGTTGAAAAATGACACCTGGACACAGATATCGAACCCGAGACCCTTGGCTTAGAGAACCATGCTCTGCTACTGGACTATAAATGAATATGCTACTTGATATGGCTACATCCGTAACTAAAGATCATTTCCATCTTCTATGATTCTCTATTCATTGTACAATTAATTTGTCTAGTGTTTTCTTATCCTCAATATATATTTTAAGATTTAAAGTTAAGATTTTGGAGATTCTGCTCCATGTTCCAGCAAACTTCTCAGTATTGTTGGGGTGTATGTGTATTGCGTGTTTTATTAGGCCTAGTGTGTAACACTTCGTCATTTTTTAAGTTATAAAATAATTTGACTAAAGTCAATTATAATGGCTGATTTACACTAACACAGAGCTTTCAACATTTTGTTTACAATAAGCCATAATATATTAATCTAAGATTAATCCATCTTCTTAAATGACGATTAAATCAACAACTTTGGTTGACACCAAATAAGGGTAATTCTCAATGTGTAAGCAAATGACGATCGTAAGAATTTAACGTACATCGGTGGACACGTGGAATAAGCGTCAAGATCATTCAGTCAAGTTTGCCAGTGATATGGAGGTCAGGGTTCATATTCCAGCAGGGTATACCACGGGTGTCTTAGCCACCTTCCAAGCAAATGAAAGTACATTTACTCTAAATTATATTTCTATATTTCAATATTTTATAATCTACCATAATTTTTATCACCATTTGAGCTTAGAACTTTTACTTTATCTAGTTTTTAAATTGCGTTGGTCCACTGATCATTTTGGGAAAAACTCGCAGACCACACGCTGAGAGCTATTGCAAGATTTAAAACATTAATAATTTAATAATAAGAACTAAGTGTATCGTAAGTTTTCATGAAATATGATATAATATTTTTGTTTCACGGTTTTGGAGAATCCTTGATTAGTTATAGGTCCTCAGGATAATTACTGCCCGAAAACAATAAAGGATATAAATGGTTCGGTGCACCACACACAATTACTAAAAACGCTTAATATTTGTAAAATAATATAATAGATCTATACTTGTTGTAGAAACACTATACCAAAAATTAAAAATTAAATAATATACACTGTTACTTACTGAATTAAAAAGTGTATATATTTGATTATAGCTCAGAAATGATTAGTTTTATAAAAATATATTTCAGGTAAAAGATGTTTGTCTTTAATAGTACTACAACTTTATAATGATTGGTAATTTCGTATCTCAAATATTTGCGGATAAATAATGAAAATTGGAAAGTTTCCCTCATGTAAAGAACCCTCAGTCATTTTTATGAGAAAATGAAATATGTGTTTATGACGGTAAATAGTGTCTAGATATAAAATTTAAACAAAATTGTTAGAGCGAACTTTGTCGAAATCGAATTTTCTACCCTCATTTTGCCCTTCTGTAAACTACTCTTAAACTAAGGGTTTTATAGACCTATTTATTTCTAAAAACTCTTGGGAGCACCTTATAAAAACCCCAGATAACACGTTTTAGCCCAATTGGTAAAATAGTTTCGGCTTTAGACCGAGGTATAAACAGATAGACGGCATTGCGAAAACCCACTATTTGAGATACTTAATAACTAATCATTGTAAAGTTGTATTACTATTAAAGATAACATTCTTTTATTTGAAATATATATTTATAAAACCAACAATTTCTAAGCTGTAAGCAAATATATAATACTTTTAATTCATATCTTTGAAAATGAATTTTATTCTTATGGTCTTTGGTGGACAAAGATGTTTCTCTTACCTCAATTTATCTTTAACAGTGTTCCTAGTTCCTAATGTCATAGAGTGACAGTTTATATTATTTCATTTAGGATCTTTGGTGTAATGTTTCTACAACAATGTGTAGACCTATTATTTAGTCTCACAAATCTTATGAGTTATTTAGTAAATGTCTATTTTAAGATAAAAGCGAGAGAAAGCCTTTGTGGTGGTAAATCGAACTATTTGTTTTAATGATTAACATATTTACTTGATTGATCGTCACATTCTTTTCACTAGCACTATTAGTTGTAGAGTTAAAAAAAATTAATTATGACCAAGTAATAACGAAAGTGATTTTATTTTACACGCTTGCAGACTTAATAGCGAGGATAAAAAATACAAAGGAAAAGATGAAAAGGCTATATCGTCGCCAAAGCAAAATCCTTTTCCATACAGACCGGATAAAGAATATACTGACAAAGAAAATATTAAATAAAAAAAAAGGCACATTCGTATAAAAACGCCGTGGCCATTAATTCCCCAGTGGCCACGTTTCGCTCACATGAGTGACCTTTCTTTGAGCAAGAAGAGGCGGCCAGGTCAACTAACGTCTTTGTCGACTCTCGCTCGTACAATGGTCGACTGTTGCGACGTTAGCACGGTTGAGTGGTTAGAATCCAGCCCGGTTGATGCTCTCTTACAGACCACTCGTTGGCGATAATTGGTTGGAGCTCACACGCCTTGCACTATCTGGGAGAACAAAGTGAAGAAAGAAAACAAAGATTGACCGTGTGGCTAGGGACATCGGATAAAGTTTTTACCTGGATTCTCCTGGCAGTCAGGGACTATGGTAAGATACTAGAAGTTGTTGTCTCAGGTTAAGTTAGTTTGTGATCGTGTGATTATTTAACCTTATGTTTATGTATGTTGCATTTTAAATAAAGTAGCCCACCAAATCAAACCCGAATCGGTGAGCACGTGGACTAAACCTCAAGATTGTATTGCATAGTTTGCTGGTGGCATGGAGGTCAGAGCTCGAATCCCTGACGGATACTTTCGATACATTAAATTACCCACTCCTTGCCACTAAGATAAATGTATAAATGCACCAATGTTTTACATAAACTATAACAAGTAAAATAATCCATAATAGGTAGTGCAAGTTTGTAGGCCTACTTGAGTAGGAACTATAGTTCATGTAGCCTTTAGTTCCATTCCAGACGGAGCCACTTAGTGCTTGGTGGCATGTGAATAGCGTTTCGACAGCGCTAATTACAAGTGACGGTGGTGCAGCTACATTTTGGAAATGCCTAAGTAGCTTCGACTAACAAACGTGTATGGTGCTGATAAATTTGAATTAAAATAAATGGTACGGCACACCGCACAGACTTTCTCTCTCTTTCTATAAACTCGTAAGATTTCTGAACGGAATAATGTACATTGTATCATCACCACTCCACATAAGAACACGCATAAAATAATATACAATGATATAGAATCAATGAGAAAAGAGGCGCATCTTTGTCCACCTAAGAACATTTCAAACAGTTTAATGTCTTCCACAAGGGTCAACACTTCGTATTAAAATTTCGATTTCTGGTTAAAATTTTAACATTTTAAAAGGTGTTGCAGATCTTCAAGTCATCGCATTGATATTTAATTATTCATTTATACATTTTGACTAATAAAAAATGTAAATATTGACTATTGAGTCTAAAATGGAGATAGATCATTGCTATGCAAACATTTCTCCTAAGAGATTTAAGGAAAAATAACATACTTTTTTTAGATACTTACTTATATTTAATTACTCTATGGCATTGGAGTATTATTGCGTTAAGACTTAAGTAGTATATGTTTACAACTAAAGCTCACAAAATTGTATTAATATATTTGCAAATATCTCAGAAACTGCTGTTTTTATAAAAATATATGTCAAATAAAAGTTTTTTATTTCTAATAGTCCTACAATTTTGCAATGATAAGTTGTTTAGTTTCTCCAATAGTTGTGGAGATACGGAAATTAACGCTTCTGTAATGTACCCTAAAAATCATTTTCATAGGAAAATGAAAATAGCCAGTTTATTTATAATCTTAATCAACGCCTAGATACGAATTTTAATCAAAATCGTTTAAGCAGATTTTGAGAAAACCAAATTTTTCTCTTTTCGTCCTTTAGTAAACTACCCTTAATTTTAAGTTTTTATAGACACACAGAGAGACGGCATTGCAAAGACTATTTTTTAGGGTTCGGGGGGTCATGAGACGTTGACATCCATCAACATTTCAGGTTAGTTTTTTTTTTTTACGGTCGCAATACTTAAACTTTAATGTCCAAAAAGTTAAAAAAAATTCATATAATTGCGTATATATTGAAAGTTATTGATTTTATAAAAATATGTTTCGAATAAAATATCTGTATTATAAATATATATACATATTTGTAATGCTAAGTAATTTCATATCTCAAATAGTTTCGGAGCTATTTAAGAAAATGTTAATTTACGCATCAGACCGGAGCCCTTAAAGCCATTTTGCCGAAATATTGAGGGTAGCCATTTTGTTTGGAATATTTATTAATGTTTATAAATGAAATTTAATCAAAATCGTTTGAGCCGATTTTGAGAAAATCGACTTTTTCTCTTTTTGCCATTCAGTAAACTACCCTTAATTTTAAGTTTTAATAGACACACAGACAGACGGCATTGCAAAGACTATTTTTAAGGGTTCGGGGGGTCATGAGACGTCGACATCCATCAACATTTCAGGTTAGTTTTTCTTACGATCGCAATACTTAAGCTTTAATGCCCAAAAAGTTAAAAATATATATATATATAATTGCGTATATATTGAAAGTTATTGATTTTATAAAAATATGTTTCGAATAAAATATTTGTATTATAAATATATATACATATTTGTAATGCTAAGTAATTTCATATCTCAAATAGTTTCGGAGCTATTATAAAAAATGTTAATTTACGCATCAGACCGGAGCCCTTAAAACGATTTTGCCGAAATATTGAGAGTAGCCATTTTGTTTGTAATATTTATTTATGTTCATAAATGAAATTTAATCAAAATCGTTAGAGCCGATTTTGAGAAAATCTACTTTTTCTCTTTTTTCCCTTCAGTAAACTACCCTTAATTTTAAGTTTTAATAGACACACAGACATACGGCATTGCAAAGACTATTTTTAAGGGTTCGGGGGTCATGAGACGTCGACATCCATCAACATTTCAGGTTAGTTTTTCTTACGGTCGCAATACTTAAGCTTTAATGCCCAAAAAGTTAAAAATATATATATAATTGCGTATATATTGAAAGTTATTGATTTTATAAAAATATGTTTCGAATAAAATATTTGTATTATAAATATATATACATATTTGTAATGCTAAGTAATTTCATATCTCAAATAGTTTCGGAGCTATTATAAAAAAATGTTAATTTACGCATCAGACCGGAGCCCTTAAAACGATTTTGCCGAAATATTGAGAGTAGCCATTTTGTTTGTAATATTTATTTATGTTCATAAATGAAATTTAATCAAAATCGTTAGAGCCGATTTTGAGAAAATCGACTTTTTCTCTTTTTTCCCTTCAGTAAACTACCCTTAATTTTAAGTTTTAATAGACACACAGACAGACGGCATTGCAAAGACTATTTTTAAGGGTTCGGGGGGTCATGAGACGTCGACATCCATCAACATTTCAGGTTAGTTTTTCTTACGGTCGCAATACTTAAGCTTTAATGCCCAAAAAGTTAAAAATATATATATAATTGCGTATATATTGAAAGTTATTGATTTTATAAAAATATGTTTCGAATAAAATATTTGTATTATAAATATATATACATATTTGTAATGCTAAGTAATTTCATATCTCAAATAGTTTCGGATCTATTATAAAAAATGTTAATTTACGCCTCAGACCGGAGCCCTTAAAACGATTTTGCCGAAATATTGAGAGTAGCCATTTTGTTTGGAATATTTATTTATGTTCATAAATGAAATTTAATCAAAATCGTTAGAGCCGATTTTGAGAAAATCAACTTTTTCTCTTTTTGCCCTTCAGTAAACTACCCTTAATTTTAGGGGTAGATATCCAATTCCAAAAACCCCTCGGGGCAACCCTATGAAAACCCTAGATATCAAGTTTCAGCTCAATCGGTAAAATAGTTTAGGCTCTAGTTGGAGGTACATACATACAGACAGACAGACAGACAGACAGACGGAAATTCAAAAACCACTTTTTCGGATTCAGGAAGTCATGAAACGTCAAAATTCATCAAAATCTCGAGTTCGATTTTTTTGACGATCACAATACTTTCTCTACCTGTAAGATAGAGAGAAAGTAAAAAAAGATTTAATAAATTTGTTCAAAATTGGTATGGAGGGAATATTTTTCAACTATCAATAATATTATATCTTTATTTTTCTAAAATGAATTAGTTTAAGGTTAGTGTATTTACATCAAATCATATAAAATTAGAAATTTTTCTAAATTGGCCTTAAAGATTGTGTTCAAAATGGGTATCTGGAAATATTTTTTTTTGATAAACCAGAATACAATTTTACTTTACAAATTACTAATAACATATTACAAATAACATATTTTTGAAAATTTAAAATTAGTTTAAAATATTTGAAACAATCATTTTAAGATTTATACCATAAGAGTCTTTATTGTGATTAACCAGATGATGTGTCTGTTTTCATGAATAAAACTTACCTAAGGGAAGCTTAATGAAAACTTTTTTTTTTGAAAATTTGTGTGATTGTGTCTTACTATTTATTTTTGAACTGAGGGAAAATCCAAAAAGAAACCAATCTAAGTTACCCCTATCATTTTAGGAAACATTCTAATAATATGTAGAAAGGAGCGTCGATATTAATATGAAATTAAATAATTTCAGTAAACTGGAATAATATGAAAAGTTATAAATTTTAAATCTCTCGATCAGCAAGAAAGTAACTATCGTTGTCAGGCCACACAACTTAAAAATAAAATGGTCTTCAACTTTCTCTGGAACTATATATTTATTATTTCTAAGCTTATACTCCCTTTAGACATCTCCTACATCCACATTTTGTCATGTTATTATAAAAGATGGTAAATAAAACTACGAACCCATTTATCTCAAGGTAAATAAGAAAGCTAGCGGCTAGTTCTCAAATAAATTAAAAATGTTTGTTGAGAGCCTATGACAAAATTATAGGTCTAATATTTTTTAGAGGAAGGATACCCATAAATTAGCTTCCACCTCAAAAACCAGTAAACAGCGCTACTTGACATGTCAAACACTCCCAAGATACCCATTTGAAAGCAAATGGTCTAAGTAATTTTTAAAAATTTCCAAGTTTTTGAAAAATCAGTAATTTGTAAACTACCCATAAACGAGCTTTTATCACAAAAACAAGTATTTAATGTTATTTTTCATGACAAACAAATTCTAAATATGCATTTTAAACAAAATCGTTCAAAGCCATTTTCGAATAATCTGGATTCCCCCTACCCCAAAAAAAATCACTCATCACTAAACTAACCTTAATTTGAAGGCTAAAGTCCCCCCTCCCCCCCCCAAAAAAGTCTTGATAGCTCTATACAATCTAAACATAAAGTTTGAATAAAATGTATCTAAATGTTTTGGGCACGTGGCCAAGGACAGATAGACAGATAGACAGACAGACAGACATACAGACTTGGGGATAGAGAGATTTGTAATATTCCATTTTGGGTTCGGGTGCTCATAAAACGTAAATAGTTTAAAAAAATGTCGAAATCAATTATTTTAGCTATTATAATACTTTCTCTTGATATAATAAAGTACAAAACAGATCTAATTAAGTTTTATATGATGAAATATTATGTTTTTTTTTAAAATTCTCAAGTTCCATTAAAAAAGGTTTTTCACGACAGATTAAAAAAGTCACTTCGTCCAATAAAGTTTGAAAAAAAAAGGAAAAGATAGTCTCACTCTCCCTCTCTCCCTCTCTCTCTCACACACACACACACACACACACACACACACAAACACAAACACACACACCTCAAACTCCAGTAGAAATGTTCTTATTTTGTCTCCCCCTCTTATTGCTTCCTCCACTTGTCACTCACTCCCCCCCTTGCCCCACGTCGCCTGGTCGAGGAGGGGTGAGTCTGCAGCCCGTGCAGCATCATTATCTGCGGCATATCACCCCCTTCACTAGGGACCTCTCCCTTCATTCGGAGGGGGCTGTTAATTGAAAGCTCTGTCACGACTCGCAGAACAAAGAAGTACATTCGAAGAATGAAAAATACTGTCTCCACCGATTTTTACTTTATCGCTATCTTACAGGTAGAGAAAGTATTGTGATCGTCAAAATAATCGAACTCGAGTTGTTGATGAATTTCGACGTTTCATGACCCCTTGAATCAGAAAAAGTAGTTTTAAAATTTCCTTCTGTCTGTCTGTCCATCTGTCTGTACCTTGGAATAGAGTTTAAACTATTTTAATGGTCTGGCTATAACTTGATATCTAGGGTTTTCATAGGATTGCTCCGAAGGATTTTTGGAATTTGATATCCAACCCTAAAATTAAGGGTAGTTTACTGAAGGGAAAAAAGAGAAAAATCAAATTTTCTCAAAATCGGCTCTAACAATTTTGATTAAATTTCATTTCTATTCATCATTCTATATTATAAACAAAATGGCTACCCTCATTTTTTCGGCAGAATGACTTTAAGGGTTCCTGTCTTTTGCGTAAATTCTAATCTTTTATCACATCTCCAAAATTATTTGAGATATGAAATTACTTATCATTGCAAATATGTAGGTCTATTTATAATACAAATATAATAATACAAATATTTTATTTGAAACATATTTTTACCAAACCAATAATTTTCAAGCTAAACGCAAGTAGGGCTATATATAATTTTAAACTTTTGTAACACTAAAGGTCAAGTTTTGCGACCGTAAAAAAAAAAGCTAGCCCAAGATGTTGATGGATGTCGACCTATAATGACCCTCCAAACCCTAAAAAGTGGTTTTTGCATTTCCGTCTGTCTGTTTGTCTATCTAACCCTAAAATTAAAAGTAGTTTAGTAAAGAGCGAAAAGAGAAAAAATTCATTCTCTCAAAATCTGCTGTAATGATTTTGATTAAAATTCGTATCTGGGCGTTTATTAAGATTATAAACAAGTTGGCTATTTTCATTTTCCTATGAAAATGAATTTTAGGGTAATTTACAGAAGCAGAAATTTCCTTATCTATGCAACTATTTAAGACATTAAATAACTTACCATTGCAAAATTGTATTACTATTAAAAATAAAAAAACTTGTAATTTGAATATATCTTTATAAAACCAATAGTTTCCGAGACATTGGCAAATACATTAATATATTTTTGTGAGCTCTAGTTTTGAAGAGATACTACTTAAGTTTTAACGCAATAATTTTCTAATTCCATAGAGTAAGTAGATAAGTAAGTCTCTCAAACAGTGTATGTTCTTTTTTCTTTAACCTCATAGGGGAAATGTTTGTACATCAATGATCTATATCTATCATTTTAGATCCAATAGTCAATATTTACCTTTTTATTGGTATAAATTTATAAATGAGGAATTTAATGGCAATGCATTAATCTTAAGATGTGCAACCCCTAATAAAATGACTAAAATTTTAACCGGAAGTCAAATTTGAATAAGAACAATTGACCCTTGTGGACCCAATATCGATTTTTTTGGTCCAAATATAATAGTGAGATTTTTAATTCTTTAAAACGAAAATAATAAAATTTAAATCCGGGAGTCAAAAAATGTTGAACGTAAGTAAAACGCAACTTTTTATCGGGATAGCTAGTGTATATTATTTCGTTTCACATATAATACGAGTTTTGAGTCAATATCTCCATTTTTAAACAATGGTGTGAGAAGTCTGTGCAGAGTTCCGTACCATTCATTTATATTTCTACCAGTCTCAACACGGGATTAATAATATGTTTCATTTCACCTTTTTTTTTTTTTTTGCGAACTTCAAACTTAGTTGAAGTATTAAAAAAAAATCTAGTTAATTCACTTTTAATAACTTTAGAACCATATTTCTTTGATCAATAAAAAAATTCTTTCTTCCCATTTCTGTTTAGAGTCAGGTAATGGGTAGGTTTATTGACGTCACTTCCTGATCTCACTGTGTGGTGTAGAACTGATAATACTCTACTGTTAGATCTACGGGAGATAATTAAATACTAGTACAGCATATTACTTTTAACATTGTAAAACCAAACACCTGGCTACTATTGTTTTAATATTATTCTAGCACCACGAATATCTACACTAATAAGAAAGGGACGACGAAGGAGACATTAAGAGGAAGAGTACCTGCATTTATGTGCAGAAACCAGTGGTGTGTGTTGCTCTCAATTATTTATATAAAAGTCAGTTATAAAATGGAATGGAAGCACCTAGAAACTTCTTAAACACACAGTTATGATGATGATAATAATAATACTGTAATAATAATAATAATAATAATAATAATAATAATTTAAATTTCCTTTATTGCAGTACTGTCCAACAGTCACGAGACCTATTACAGACCAGCAGTAAAAAGTACTTAACCACCTGACATGTAGGCATGATCTCCCTAAAATCATTATAATTGTAGAAAAGATCGGCAAGTATTCTCTCAATATACAAGTATACTGCCCAAACAACACTATAACTAAAAATTAGTATTTCATAGGAACCTCTGGCAAAGAAATACTAAAATCAAAGAAAAGAGTAATAACTAAACTAGCACCGCACCAACCAAAACAATTAACCACTTATTAACAAATGTATATACAATTTAGTTAAAATTCTTGTTTTATTTTAATCTTATACATTAAATATTTTACAAATAAAACTTATTACATTGATAAATAATGGCAAGTCTACTATCTTATGTCAAGGAAAATTTAATACATACAGTATTTTTACATTTAATTTAAAAACTAAAAAAGAAAAAAAAAATTAGTAATTCGAAACTTGTATATATAATAATATTGTGATAAAAAAAACATTTACATGTAAATTAACAGTATCTACATGTATAAGTATGTAACACAACAAATCTTAAAAATAATTTGGGAGAGATGTTTTCTAATGTTAGATTAAATACTTTGTAACACTTAATTTCAAGGAGATGCAGCTTATATTCTCGAATATAATATATTTTCTTTAAAAAAAATTTCATCACATAAATTTTAGTTGATTTAATGTAAATATTATAAAGCTAATAACATAAATCTTAGAATATAATTAATTTTATTTGAAAATATTTACTTTTCACAATCTATGGCTAAGAAATGTATATAACTTTATATTATATTCCTTCTATTATTGCATAACTAATTTTTAAATAATAATAATGAAATGTAAAGACCCAACATAAAATATAGACTGAGGCTATTGTTGAGTACTTTTTGCTGTTACTTGAAAAAGAGTATTAAACAAGTATTTTAATGCCTTTTTCTGAAAATTGACCACCAATTATTTAGAAAACATCTGTGCCAAAAATAATTGTAAGATTTGTTATGTTATATACTTACATGTAGAATATAATCTTTTACTTGTAGGCCCTACTAATAATTTTGTAATGAAAAGTATCATGCATACATGTTTCAAATTACTTGCAAATTGAACTTTTTTTGAACTTTTTTTACATTAAATATAAAAATATTATACCTATTTATTTTTCCTTTATATGAGATATAATACTTTTAATGATTTCTTGAAAATATATTAATTTTATTTGTAAACTATTTCATGAATAAAATCAACATAAAATCGCAACTGTAATTATATCAAATATTTGTTAGTAAGTGCGTAATTGGTTTTTGTTGGAGTTGTGCCAGGTGAGCTATTAAATTTTTCTTTGAAATATTAATAAATTTGTGAATGTGAAGAATTTTAATGATCACTCCTTTTTTATTTGTAAAATTTTTCTCATACATTTAATACTAACAACATAACGTCGGGGCAGCCATTTTTTTAAAAGTTATCTGTTATAATTTTTTTGCAGAAGTTCCTATGAAGTACTAATTTTTAGGTGATGTTGTTTGGGGAGGTATATATTGCGGATTAACTTGTCAAACCTTTTTACATTTCTAATTTTTTTTAGGAAAATTCAATATATTCTTTGATAGCATAAATATCAAAAATTCTTCATAAATATTTATATGTGTGTGTTACATTACCAAAATTTTAACTGATAGATTAAATGAAAATAATTAAATGTTTGGTTATTCTTCTTCTCGTTATTTTGCATTGTTCACGTCTCCTACGATAACTCTCCTCTACAGAACTTCTGATTATCTAACGCAACTTATTCAAACATCATTGTATGAATACAAACCCTCAAGTTCACCAACAATAACACAGAATATGCACATTTATTAAGAGACACAAATAAAATCACAAATTATAACTTTCTGTAGGACATTACAAGGATGATAATTAAGAACGAAATAATCTACAATATAAAAAATTGTAAGTATTTTAACTAAGCAGAATAATACTCAATTTAAAACTTCCTTCCTATGGTGTACCCAACTAAATAAAAATGTTATTGTAACATACAAGTGACTTTCACTATTAAAGATACAATAAAATAAACAGTAATATATTTGTAGCTATAATTTAGTAAAATAGTCATGTATTGTCGAAGATATAATAGTATATGTATATTAAATTCAATATGTAAGATCATTATACATATTAGATCATTATACATGTAGGATTTTTGATAAAATAAACAAACTTAACTGTGGTGATCTGAATTAGTCCTTTTACAATATAATAAGAATCGATATAAGAATTGAAGATGTTAAAGATGAATACAGATTTGTTCTTGTATCACCAATAATGTTTATTCAATAGTAAACCAAATGGTTTGAGAAAAACTACATCTTCTGGCATTCATAAAACATCAACTTGCAAAATAGCAACACTTATAACTGGACACTGAAATTAATTAGTAGCTAGATTCATATATTATCATAAACTTATATCTTGGTTGAAAAGTTGAGCCAGTTCTTAACTTTACTAAAGTATTAAGATTTCTCCTTGGATTAAAAAAAATACTTTATTCAATTATGCATTACTGGTGTCATGTGTCAGTAACTAGTCTATATAATTTTTTTATTTGCAAATGCATACTTCACTTAAAGTTTGAGTTGTGCCTATGTGAAATTTCAGCTCAATGGATGTAGTGGTTTGTGTGTGAAAAGCTAAAGTAGAGTTGTAGCAGATGACAAAATGTCATTATGAATACTTAACAGTATAATAGTATAATAGTATAATAACAGTATAACAGTATAATACTTAACAGTATAATAGAAGATAATAGCTTTTGTGGGTGTGCTCATTATAAGGTATGTAGGGTGAAAATACTTTTAAACCTATGTAGAACGTACTTTTCATAGATTTATTTGTTCTAAAATATTGCCATACATCATATTACCTATCCTCAATTGGATCTAACATCATCTCACCAGAAATATTCAAAGCGGTAGAGTTTTATCTGACTTTTACAGCCTCTGTATTTTACTACAAGCCTCTATGAAGTAATAGTGTGATTATATATATGCTAGAACATTCCTGGATCTTACGATAAAAAAAACTTCATCACACTAGGCTAAGTGTTCCAGTGGTAGACAAACTAACAAACTAACATACCTATCCATTGTTTTATTATATATATATATATATATATATATTTATATTAGCTATCTATTTATCCACTATATTAATAAAACAAAGAGTTTGTCTGCCGTAAACGTTGCATGATATCTACCGCATGCAATGGTCAGTAATTTATAAATTAGCAGCCCCTATACACGAACATGTTCACCTTTAAGACGGTGTTTTATAATATTGAATATATTTACTTTTTACTTTTTTTTTCCCTTTTACACTTTTATCAATATTTGCTCTATTTGTCCTTTTAATAATTTTGTCACTTCTTGCATTTTTTACTATCTTTACCTATTTCACGCACTTTGCAATAATTACCCGTTTTGCCCATTCGACCATTTTTGCTCATTATACCTTTTAGGATCCTTTGGCATTTTTACAATTTTTTATGCTATAACCCTTTTATTTTTATTAAAATATGTATTTGAACCTTTTTGGCCTTTTTAGTCTTTTTGCCATTTTTACCCCTTCTACCCCGTTTACACTTTTAACCCTTTTGTGCTTTTGGCGATTTTTGCACTATTTTACCCTTTTTGCACTTTTTGCCCCTTTATAATTTTCATCCCTTTAATCCCTTTTAAACTTTTTACCCATTTTATTTTTATTGAATTTGCTTTTGCAATTTTTTTATATCTTTTTACAATTTTGACTATTTTGAAATTTTGCATCTCTTAACTTTTTTGCACTTTTTTACCATGTAACCCTTACATCCCTCCCTTTCACACTTCTTACCCTTTCCACCAGTTTCACAATTTTTGTACTATTTTTTCCATTTTTCACATTTTATCTATCACCCTTTTTTCATTTAACACCATTTTACGTTTTTTAAACTTTTTAAACCCTTAAACTATTTTACTCCTTTTATTTTTATTATCTTAGAAAAAAATACAAGCATTAAGTTTCCTTTTTACCCTTTTTGTCCTTTATACAATTTTTATCCTTTTTACCTTTTTTGCTCTTTTCACACATTTTTAAACCTTTTATCCTTTTTATCCTATATATTTCTCCCGGGCAAGGCCGATTAATTCATGGTATAAAGTATAAATAATACATAACACATATAAAGTATCGGTTGAGTGTACTAAGCTAATTTTGGTAAAACAAATAATATACATTTAGCATTAAGTTACTAAACTAGAAAACTTAAGTTATTTTACAATAATGTTGTAGTCTATCTTTGTTTTAATTAAGGTAATATATTTTGCTATTAATTAATCATTTTATCTTAATACAATACCACTATACTAATGTGCGGCAATACGAGTGCTTTTTGGCTTCCAATGTTTAACTACTGGAACTGAAGAGTAGCCTGACCAGCATATATTAGACCGTGGTATTCATTACATCTTAAATTCTAAACAGTCTTTCTTACAACTTAACGTTTGGACACTCTCATGAAAATTAAATATTAGGAAGGGATAATTTGACATGAAAACATTTTATATTAAAGTATAATGTATTTCATTAATATTTTATGAAAGTTACTATGATAAGCGACTATCAAAACTATCTTAAACTAATGCTTTAAATAAAAGAGGTATACACAGTTCAAATATATTAGTGTTTAGATGATATAGCATTTGCTTTAATGTAAATAAACTAGTGGTATTCTTTGTCACCGAGTTAAAATACTTGTCGCTAACGGACTATCATCCATGCTTAATAATTAATAATTATAATTATGATATTATAAAATAAAATTAAACAATCATAGTTACATGCAGAAAAATATAAATGGGTAAAAAATAATAAATAATAATAATAATAATATAATAATAATAATAATTCATAGTAAAATAAAACTAAACAAATAAATAGTAGTAAAAGCATTCAAAGAGCAATTACATTACTTAAAAAACCAAAAAGACTTTAAAAAGCCACAAAAAACACAAAATTATCAAAATAATGTAAGTTTAAATATTTGAGGTAGAACATCTACTGAGTAGTTTAACGATAATAGAATGCCTTAAATAACGCTGATTTGGGTCATTCTTTTGTAATAAGAGTCGAGCTCAAACAATCCTAGAATTGGCGCTGTGTGTTCAACAGCCTTTAAGAGTTAATGAGAGACTATAGTTTTGGCCTGAGAAAGAAATGAATACCTAAATGATCGAGGGCAAATTTGCAATAAATGTTGGTATTAAAAATATTTAAAACAAATAGGGCATCACAATAAAATCCACTCGAGAAAAGTGTTTGGAGCCCCAAAAGGTTTTGAATCTGTCATAATCATAATCAATCCGGTTAATAAAGAATGTATCATAGCAAGCAGCAACAAATATAAGTTGAACGTTTTCCAATATGATAGTCAGTTAAGAATAGGATGGTGGGATTCCAAGCAACACTTGCATCTTCAAGCTAAATCAAGCATAAAACACAGTTAACTTCCATGAATATTGTTATAAATCTAATAAGTCCAAGTAATTTCAATGATTAGAATATTAAATGGTCAACATGAAAGTAGAGTTTATTGTCCAGGAGAACACCTAGATCAGGGGTGTCCAATTATTTTTAATGGAAGTTCGTTTTAAACTAGACATTCTTCCGTGGTCCGGTAAAAATTTAACAGTGACTCAAGTTCAAGCCCTATAGGACTATACTAATTCAAAGATTTAATTTCTTTCCCTTTAGTTATTTTACTTATTTATTATTTCTAACCTTTCATGTCTACTACCCGCCCACCACCGAAATAGCATTTCTTCTGTTTATCGCTATCTCGTCAAGGTCCTTAAAATTTATTTGCGGTCCGGATGCGGCCAGCGGTCCTCCATTTGGTGACCAATGGCCTAGATCATTAATATAAAGAGTGCGAACTATATTATCATTGACCAATTTATAAGTAAAAAATATAGGATTGGTTTTCCTAGTAAAAGATATGGATTTGGTCTTGAGACATTCCATTTTCAAGAGAACATTGTAAAATATAATTTATGTCGTTTTGTAAGTCCATACAATCTTCAGTTGATTTGATAATTTCAAATAATTTTACATCATCCACAAAGAGTAAATAACTAGATGAGTGCAAATATTTACCAATGTCATCAATAAACACATTAAAGAGAAGAGGACCTAAATTAGAGGCCTGAGGTATACCGCAAGAGGCTAAAAATGTGTTGGAGGTGTGAGAGTATATTATAATAACAAATTACCTACTATGCAAATAGATGCTAAACCAATTTGCATGTGAGTAAGATAGGCCAAAATTACAAAGCTTTGAGAGGGTAATACGACATAAGTCAACACCCTTACTTCAACCAAAAAAAATAGCAGTGAGCTGGCCTTGGGTTGAGACTTGAGGGGTAAAATACCTCAGAAATTCTACTAAATTTATGACATTTGATTTAATTTTTTTATAAAGCCATGTTTATTTTCTGAGGGTTTATTCTTTGGTTAGTGAAAAGTTTGCTCATGTATTATTTTTTTGGAACACTTTAGGGAAAATATTTAAGAGATAAATAGGTATAAATATAGTTAAAACATTTGTTTCTGCCCCCCCCCTTTTTTTTATAAATAGCTATGGCAACGTATTAGTATAAAAGTTTTATTTGAAATGCTAGTGTTGAAGATGTGGGCTGACCATGGAATAATAATTTTGGCATGGCCTTTAAAAATATCACTTGGAATTCCATCTGTACCGGCACATCTAGATGAACTCAACTTTTTAATAGCATTAGCGAGATCCACGGGTATAATGTGACATGGATACAAGAAAAACGCTAGTTTCAACAACTGGCAAGGCAAGACAGGTAGGGCTGTACAATACATGGAATGAAATTAGGTCCCAAACTTAATTGCAATTAATTAAAATAGCCATTATAATATTGCCATTAATATCTAGGTATGACGGTGATACTTTATTCACACGATTAATTTAAACAAACTTCTAAAAATCCTTGGGTTTGCTGTTGATAATATTTTCAATTGAGTTCATCCAAATGGCTCTATCCATAGTTGATGCTGTAACTAATTTACGAGAGTGTGAAAAACGTGAAATAACTTAACTATCATTGATTTCTTTAAAACTCTTTTATATATATTTTTTCTGATTGATATAGTATTTAAGCGTAGAAGAAAACCAATTCGGAAACTTGAAGGGATTTTTAAAATAATTTGAAGAATATGCGTTTATTTTTCCTTTGGACTAATTTGGTGAGATTATCTGTGGCCAGTTAACATCAGTATTTTAACTGACACAAGAATAATCAACAGTGGCCAAATAATTGTAAAGATAATAATATAAATATACTTTTAGTGAATATTTTGTGTGATATAAATAGCTACTAGTTAACATAATTTAATATAAACTATTTTAAGATGTTTAAAGACAGGCCAACACTTTTAGAACAGAAGATAAATTATTTAAATAAATAAACCAAGAGAATCAAAAAATCCAACCGTGAGCATTTGGTAGAAACCATTAACAAACATTGCTATCACAATTGCCAATTCTAAACCACCCTTAAATCGAAATAAACACAAAACGTTAAACAAATTAATTCCGTGATAAATTACCGAGCAGACGGAGCCGTTATTAACGTCTATTTTAATTCGATTGTTCGAAAGAAAAGTAGTCTTGTTACTACAAAGTTAAAAGGAACGTATTGTTTGTAAGTTAACTAATGATAGCAATTGAAATAACGTTGCATGCGTTTTTTTTTAATGATCTGGTAACATTATCATTTCACGATGGTCCACTTTACGAGTCCATAGTAGCAGCTACCGTCGTTTGTTTTTAACGACGTGAAAAAAACCCAGCGATCCTTTCTTACGACCATCTCTATATCTCTTTACTTTCCTCTCTCCCTTCCTTTGCCAACTTTACAATCTGCGGCGAGTCGTTCGTTAGGTCGAGTATCCAACCCAGACAATCTATTACATTAGACCTTATGTTCCAAATATCAAGTGGGGTCCTCAAGTGCTCTATGATACATGTCAACCAGTGGAAAGGGGAACTGCGTTTTGATGGGGATTGACTAAAAGGGAATGTATGTGGCTAGAGGTGGGGAGAAAATAGTTGGTATGAGATATTCGGGTAGAATAAGAGAAAATGAAAGCAGACGAGAGTTTGGTTCAAAGGGAAGACGAGACAGAAAACAAGTTTCCCTCATGATCCGCGAGTTTCGATTTCTCATCAAAACTTTTGATGAAAGTCTTTTTTTTCACAATAGAAGTGGTATCTACACACACAAAGAAAATAAAGTTTTCTATGATGTCAGTTCAGTTTTGGTTTGCCTATTCTTATTTTCTTGTTCTGTTTCTTTCCCTTCTCCTATAATATAAAATATATCGCTAGCTAGCACACTTGTACCCTCTTATTAAGTTGTCAACTAAACGAATCCAGAAGCTATCTGAAATTTATTTTTATGTTGATTAAGGGCAGGGATGGAAGTGCCAACATTTGGTTACCTTTACAACTTACATATACCATTTACGTAGAATACTATTAAAGGTCTTTTTCTACCATATCCTACTAATAATACATTTATATAAGAAAATATTTCAGAAAAAATTCTACAAGAACTTAGTTCCTCCTACAAGCTGAACATTTACATGGCACTCTTAAATAAAGGTAATTTTGTGGCATAGCCAAGATTAGGGGGAGCATTGCTCCCCTGAAAATAATTTTATCCTTGTAATAAATTTGCCGTCTCCCTTTCTAGTTTTATCTCATCCCTCAATTAAATTTTTGAATATGATATGATTTAAAAACCAGTTCCCATTAGTTTATAAAAGGCATCAATTAAAATTTAAATAAATGGTACGGTGCACCACACAAACATTCTCCTGCTTTAATATTTAAATAAGGCATTTACTAAAAACTACAAAGATTGGCGAAACGAGATAATAATTTCCATGCAGTGTTGTAGAAAGGCTACATCAAATATTATTAATTAATATTAATTAATTATATGGCATTAGGAACTAGGAACACTGTTACAGAAAAAATTGAGAAAAGAAAAACATCTTTGTCCACCAAAGAGCACAAGAATCATATTCATTCATTTCAAAGACTTGGATTAAAAAGTATATATATATATATATTGCTTACAGCTTAGAAATTATTGGTTTCATGAAAATATATTCAAACAAAAGATTTGTATCTTTAATATTTCTACAACCTACAATGTGTAAGATATTTTGTATCTCAAATAATTACGGAGAAATTGTGAAAAAATCTTTCTTTTGTAAAGTACCCTAAGTAATTTTCTTGAGAAAATGAGAATTGCCATCTTGTTTATAATGACAAGCAATGTCTAGATATAAAATTTAATAAAAATCGTTAAGAGTATTTTAGAGATAATCTATATTCCCTCTTTTTACCCTTCAGTAAACTACCTTTAAATTTAGGGTTGGATATCTAATTTTGAAGACCCCTTGAGGGGCTTATGAAAACCCAGATACAAAGTCTAAGACACATCTGTAAAATAGTTTCGGCTCTAGCCCAACATACAAGAGACGGACTACAGAGACAGACAGATGGCACTGCTAAAACAACTTTTTTTGTTTCACGGGGTCATGAACGTCAACATTTATAAAAATCTATAGATTTCGATTTTTTTGACTATCACAAAATGTTCTCTTCGAGGTGTCTAGAGAAAGTGAAAATCATGTGATAGCCATTTGAATATCTTTTAGAGGCATCAAAATTGATTTTTTTTAATTCCAAGGGAAGACGACTTTACTTAGATGCTAGAAAAGTATAGTAAAAAAAATCCAAGTGAGGATGACTCCAATTGCTTGGAGGCATCCAATCATCAAAATTTGCTGGGGGTGGGCCCCGGAACCTCATAGGCCTGGGGGACATAAACAAAACCTTATTTTGGTTAATTAACTCCTCCCCCCCTATATA
The DNA here is from genome assembly GCA_033556935.1 of Timema podura. Lineage (NCBI taxonomy): Eukaryota > Metazoa > Arthropoda > Insecta > Phasmatodea > Timematidae > Timema > Timema podura. Next base: position 45,865,162 of record JAVRXN010000008.1, on the reverse strand, counting down.
TATATATATAATGTTCTGCCGCCACTGACCCAACCGAGATTATTTTAAAGATTATTTTGTCTTTCTTTTCTAAAGTAGGATGTTTAAGATTTTGAAGCGAAGGTTGAGTCACCCCCACCTACGTAGTCCAATATTATATTCAATCAAATATATCTCCAACTTTACCAATGAAACCCAAAGTTAGTGAAAATGGTGACCATTTGTCGAAAGAATAATTAGGGGTAAAAGTTTGTGGTAGTTTGTTCCCTGGATATATTCTGATTTTAATAGGAAGGCCGTTGTTTGAAAAGTGGATACTTATGTTTCCACAGTGGGGCGAATAAAAGTATCAACAATTATATACTACTATAAAACCACATGGGAGACTCACTGACATTAATGTTTATCCACTTACAGATGAGCTAGAAACTTGAAATTTGGCAAACTTATAGCTTCTAGCCTATAACCGACGGTAAAATTCCAAAAAGTAAAAAAAATAATAAAAAAAAAAATAACCCAAAAAAAAAAATTAACCAAAAAAAAAAATTCAAAACGGCGGAGCAACTTTAAAGTCGGTGCGGACCTTTCTTTGGAGGTCTCTTGTGGCTAAACAGTAAAGACCTATCAAAAAACGGATTGCACCAACAGATGCAGATTTGGTGAGATCAACAAGTTTGGTCTTATTACCTTTTGCTGTATCTCCATCGGTTAAACCTTAGATAAAGCTAGATTTTTTTTTTATTTTAGGTAAATTTTGCACATTTTCTACACATTTTTTAATTTCAAAACAACGCTGGAATTACATTAGTTCACATCCACTTGCAAAGAAAACTTACTGGGGGGTTTGGGGGTGGAGCCCCCAACGAGCAAAGCGAGCACATATTATACACCAGAACCATTTCGGCCATAAACACTCGTAACCAGCCACGTTACTAGAACCGTGAAAACGCTTTGTTAGTAAACAGCGATACCAAGTCTATCGCGAAAACACGGCTAATGATAATAATAATAATAATATTATTATTATTATTATTAGCACCGCGTCATACTAGCCGTTCGGGTTATACGCACTTACGCTAATGTGTAATGGTAGGGTGATTGTGAGATGATATGGAAGACCTACAGTTTAACGTGGAATCCGAACCACGGTTAAGGCCTGGCATTCTTCACATTCACAAGTTGTTATTAATACACATCTTGTCAGAGGTGAAGGAAGGGTTTGGCATTCAGATAAATCTGTGCCGGGACCGAGGATTGAACCCCGGACCCCCAGCACAGAAGTCCGACACCTTAACCCTAGACCACCAGGTCACCGCTAATGATATTGAAACTTGTCATTGTATAAAATATGTTGGCAAAAGAAAGCAATTTTATTCCATCGAGTACACCATTAAAAACTATTCAACTGTTTTTATTAGTTCTAAATTTTCCATTTGTTAGCAACGAGGATGATTGATTCAAAATTTTCGGAAATTATAGAAGTAGTTACAAAACATTATTATTTAAACTCAAGTTAGTCTAGCTTGAATAATAGCGTTTGTGTCTGCATTCAGTGTCTGAGATTCAAAAATAAATCATCGTACACTTTTAAAAAGATAGCCTACTAGTCAATTAGGCCTATAATAGCTTCAATATAGTTTCATTTTTATTCTCAACATTAAAAAAATAAATGGTACGGCACACCGCACAGACTTTCTCTCTCTTTCTATAAACTCGTAAGATTTCTGAACGGAATAATGTACATTGTATCATCACCACTCCACATAAGAACACGCATAAAATAATATACAATGATATAGAATCAATGAGAAAAGAGGCGCATCTTTGTCCACCTAAGAGCATTTCAAACAGTTTAATGTTTTCCACAAGGGTCAACACTTCGTATTAAAATTTCAATTTCTGGTTAAAATTTTAACATTTTATAAGGTGTTGCATATCTTCAAGTCATCGCATTGATATTTAATTATTCATTTATACATTTTGACCAATAAAAAATGTAAATATTTACTATTGAGTCTAAAATGGAGATAGATCATTGCTATGCAAATATTTCTCCAAAGAGATTTAAGGAAAAATAACATACTTTTTTAGATACTTATATTTAATTACTCTATGGCATTGGAGAATTATTGCGTTAAGACTTAAGTAGTATATGTTTACAACTAAAGCTCACAAAATTGTATTAATATATTTGCAAATATCTCATAAACTGCTGCTTTTATAAAAATATATATGTCAAATAAAAGTTTTTATTTCTAATAGTCCTACAATTTTGCAATGATAAGTTGTTTAGTTTCTCCAATAGTTGTGGAGATACGGAAATTAACGCTTCTGTAATGTACCCTAAAAATCATTTTCATAGGAAAATGAAAATAGCCAGTTTATTTATAATCTTAATCAACGCCTAGATAAGTATTTTAATCAAAATCGTTTGAGCAGATTTTGAGAAAACCAAATTTTTCTCTTTTCGCCCTTCAGTAAACTACCCTTAATTTTAAGTTTTAATAGACACACAGACAGACGGCATTGAAAAGACTATTTTTTAGGGTTCGGGGGTCATTAGACGTCGAAATCCATCAACATTTCAGGTTAGTTTTTTTTACGATCGCAATACTTAAGCTTTAATATCCAAAAAGCTAAAAATATATATATAATTGCGTATAGATTGAAAATTATTGAATTTATAAAAATATGTTTCGAATAAAATATTTGTATTATAAATATATATACATATTTGTAATGCTAAGTAATTTCATATCTCAAATAGTTTCGGAGCTATTATAAAAAATGTTAATTGACGCATCAGACCGGAGCCCTTAAAGCCATTTTGCCGAAATATTGAGAGTAGCCATTTTGTTTGGAATATTTATTAATTTTCATAAATTAAATTTAATCAAAATCGTTAGAGCCGATTTTGAGAAAATCGACTTTTTCTCTTTTTTCCCTTCAGTAAACTACCCTTAATTTTAGGGTAGATGTCCAATTCCAAAAACCCCTCGGGGCAACCCTATGAAAACCCTAGATATCAAGTTTCAGCTCAATCGGTAAAATAGTTTAGGCTCTAGTTGGAGGTACAGACAGACAGACAGACGGAAATTCAAAAACCACTTTTTCGGATTCAGGAAGTCATGAAACGTCAAGATTCATCAAAATCTCGAGTTCGATTTTTTTGACGATCACCATACTTTCTCTACCTGTAAGATAGAGAGAAAGTAAAAAGTATGATGATTTCATTATCCCAATAATTGTTATTAGTTTGCCTGGTAAGTGTTAAAATAAGTATAATTTTTATGTTATAGGCCCCACTAAAAAGCAAAGTGAGCTGTATTTATATAATTAGTCCTTTTAAATAATAATGTAAATATAAATTACACAGTAAATTATCCAAGCACCGCGGACGGGCGCACTCCTATTGCGGACTGAAGAATACCTGTCTGCCGGTTCACGTGAATTGTAGAAAAACCGGTAATCCCATTCAACTCCTAATCCCCTTAATTGAGTCAAGGTCAAAGTCAGTTATAACAATCATCATTGAGAGTTGTTAATTACTGTTTTCAAAGTGTGTATCTTGTAAAACATTGCAGTTCACGTAGGTTGGTATTTTTTTATTAATTCATCTATTTACTTTTTAACAATGAAAATTAATAAGCATTTAAAAGAATATAGCTTTTCTAATTAAATAGCTTGATCAATATTTATTTATATTCATATATTTTTGTATATTTAGGTCGCCAATATCCGTTTCAAAACATGGAACTGAAGCAAATGTTGAACGAACAAGGGAAACCGTTAGTAATTTTTCAAAATTATAAGTTTGGACGAGTACTTGAGCTGAAGAGGAGTGGTGAAGTTTTTGGTGTTTTGGTGTTGTACAAAGGTTATAGGGCAAAGTTGTACAAGCTACGTAAGATTTTTATTTTTTCACAAAACTAAGGGAGCTTATAACCACGAGCCTAGTGAGCCCTGTGAAAAGGAGGGTGGAAGGCGAATTGTTTTTGATACTATCAAAATTAATACATCAAGAAATTTAAACTCAAAATGTTGCTCTGAATATGATCACTCCAAGAGACGTATGCTACATAGGAAACAACATAAATCACACTAGGTTAAGACCAGCTCTGAAACTGCCAAAATCAAATGAGGATGTTCACGATGTGTTGTTGCTACAGCGAAGGGGAACCATTCGTATTGGTGAATGAAAAAGAGTAAAATACTATATTTTATTCCTTGTACATCCATCAATGAATGTATGTGTCCTCGAACCAACTTCTTTTAGATGGTACATTCAACTATTGTCTTACATTTTTACTTTCTCTCTATCTTACAGGTAGAGAAAGTATTGTGATCGTCAAAAAAATCGAACTCGAGATTTTGATGAATTTTGACGTTTCATGACTTCCTGAATCCGAAAAAGTGGTTTTTGAATTTCCGTCTGTCTGTCTGTCTGTCTGTCTGTCTGTCTGTCTGTCTGTCTGTCTGTCTGTCTGTCTGTCTGTCTGTCTGTACCTCCAACTAGAGCCTAAACTATTTTACCGATTGAGCTGAAACTTTATATCTAGGGTTTTCATAGGGTTGCCCCGAGGGGTTTTTAGAATTGGATATCTACCCCTAAAATTAAGGGTAGTTTACTGAAGGGCAAAAAGAGAAAAAGTCGATTTTCTCAAAATTGGCTCTAACGATTTTGATTAAATTTCATTTATGAACATAAATAAATATTCCAAACAAAATGGCTACTCTCAATATTTCGGCAAAATCGTTTTAAGGGCTCCGGTCTGATGCGTAAATTAACATTTTTTATAATAGCTCCGAAACTATTTGAGATATGAAATTACTTAGCATTACAAATATGTATATATATTTATAATACAAATATTTTATTCGAAACATATTTTTATAAAATCAATAACTTTCAATATATACGCAATTATATATATATTTTTAACTTTTTGGGCATTAAAGCTTAAGTATTGCGACCGTAAGAAAAACTAACCTGAAATGTTGATGGATGTCGACGTCTCATGACCCCCGAACCCTTAAAAATAGTCTTTGCAATGCCGTCTGTCTGTGTGTCTATTAAAACTTAAAATTAAGGGTAGTTTACTGAAGGGCAAAAAGAGAAAAAGTCGATATTCTCAAAATCGGCTCTAACGATTTTGATTAAATTTCATTTATGAACATTAATAAATATTCCAAACAAAATGGCTACTCTCAATATTTCGGCAAAATCGTTTTAAGGGCTCCGGTCTGATGCGTAAATTAACATTTTTTATAATAGCTCCGAAACTATTTGAGATATGAAATTACTTAGCATTACAAATATGTATATATATTTATAATACAAATATTTTATTCGAAACATATTTTTATAAAATCAATAACTTTCAATATATACGCAATTATATATATATTTTTAACTTTTCGGGCATTAAAGCTTAAGTATTGCGACCGTAAGAAAAACTAACCTGAAATGTTGATGGATGTCGACGTCTCATGACCCCCCGAAACCTTAAAAATAGTCTTTGCAATGCCGTCTGTCTGTGTGTCTATTAAATCTTAAAATTAAGGGTAGTTTACTGAATGGCAAAAAGAGAAAAAGTCGATTTTCTCAAAATCGGCTCCAACGATTTTGATTAAATTTCATTTATAAACATTAATAAATATTCCAAACAAAATGGCTACCCTCAATATTTCGGCAAAATGGCTTTAAGGGCTCCGGTCTGATGCGTAAATTAACATTTTTTTAAATAGCTCCGAAACTATTTGAGATATGAAATTACTTAGCATTACAAATATGTATATATATTTATAATACAGATATTTTATCCGAAACATACTTTTATAAAATCAATAACTTTCAATATATACGCAATTATATGAATTTTTTTTAACTTTTTGGACGTTAAAGTTTAAGTATTGCGACCGTAAAAAAAAAAACTAACCTGAAATGTTGATGGATGTTGACGTCTCATGACCCCCCGAACACTAAAAAATAGTCTTTGCAATGCCGTCTGTCTGTGTGTCTATAAAAACTTAAAATTAAGGGTAGTTTACTGAAGGACGAAAAGAGAAAAATTTGGTTTTCTCAAAATCTGCTTAAACGATTTTGATTAAAATTCGTATCTAGGCGTTGATTAAGATTATAAATAAACTGGCTATTTTCATTTTCCTATGAAAATGATTTTTAGGGTACATTACAGAAGCGTTAATTTCCGTATCTCCACAACTATTGGAGAAACTAAACAACTTATCATTGCAAAATTGTAGGACTATTAGAAATAAAAAACTTTTATTTGACATATATTTTTTATAAAAACAGCAGTTTCTGAGATATTTGCAAATATATTAATACAATTTTGTGAGCTTTAGTTGTAAACATATACTACTTAAGTCTTAACGCAATAATACTCCAATGCCATAGAGTAATTAAATATAAGTAAGTATCTAAAAAAAGTATGTTATTTTTCCTTAAATCTCTTAGGAGAAATGTTTGCATAGCAATGATCTATCTCCATTTTAGACTCAATAGTCAATATTTAAATTTTTTATTAGTCAAAATGTATAAATGAATAATTAAATATCAATGCGATGACTTGAAGATCTGCAACACCTTTTAAAATGTTAAAATTTTAACTAGAAATCGAAATTTTAATACGAAGTGTTGACCCTTGTGGAAGACATTAAACTGTTTGAAATGCTCTTAGGTGGACAAAGATGCGCCTCTTTTCTCATTGATTATATATCATTGTATATTATTTTATGCGTGTTCTTATGTGGAGTGGTGATGATACAATATACATTATTCCGTTCAGAAATCTTACGAGTTAATAGAAAGAGAGAGAAAGTCTGTGCGGTGTGCCGTACCATTTATTTGTACAGCTTTTCACTAGACATGCATACAATATTGACACGTTCCTGTATTTTTCTGTCTACTGAGAAATAATGTTACACAAACTAGATTTTGAACAAGGAATTCATCTGGTTTTAGAATAAGTGTTGAATGCAGATTCCATCTTTCTCAATCTTGGTAGGTCTGATTAATTAAATTTTGTACTTTATCATACCAAGAGAAGGTATTATAATCGTGAAAAATGTCAACGTCTAGATAATAACCAATCTTTACGTTTTATGTGCATCCCAAACCAAATGATAGGGCAGAATCGTACCAACTTTCTCATATAGGCAATTGTGTATCATAGCTTGGAACCAAAGGTTATTTTTAATATTAAGGCTGTTTTCAAAATATTTCAAAATTTTACATTTGGTTTAATATTTTTTAGAATTTCTATATAAAAAAAAAATTGAGAGTGGGCCTAGTTTACAAATATTAGATTTATGAAGTATTTGATTTTTTTAAATGGCAGGAACCTTTTTTAAAATTTATTAATAAACAGGGTTTGTTTGAATTAAAAAATATGATTTGGTTTTTTTAGTGGAATTTACTTTGGGGTAGTTTGCTGAAAAACTATGGTAGTTATTGTCCTTTGCCGAAGCCCGATATTCATATTTTTATAAAATGTTTGTGCGCAACGCAAACAGTCATATGTTAAAATAAATACTGTAATTTACAAATAAAAAAGAATTGTGAGAAAATACATTTTAAGCAAACCAAAATTCACAAATATTTTTTTTTTTTCAATATGACAAAAATCAAATAAATCGTTATAATTTTGTAGCTTATACATTTAGTTTTATTGTGTATTAGTTTGGTAGTAATTTTATTTTTAGTCAATTTCTTGTGATATAGATATGTTTTATATATAAAAATTGTTATATCTATTATAATAAGTGATAGTTTATGTTCTATTTTGAATACAGTCATTATGAATTTAATTTTCACCCCGCAGTTCGTGTAACGGTATTACAGAGCTCGGATGAGATGTTTGCAATTCGTGTGCACCAATACGGAATATATGATTATGTACTAATTACGCTAATAGGCTAGGGATTAGAATGTTGTAATTTAGAGGAAGTTTCCCCGCACTTGCGTGGATAGAAAAAGGGAAACCGTTTTAGTAAAAAACACAGTACACCCGACCTGGTTCGAACCCCAATCTCCCGTCTTTAGCAGGCCAGTCAACCACGAGGGTGACGCTTTGGAACGTTCGGCCACTGAAGCGGGCTGCACAGTAATTTATGAAGAACTGTTTTTGGAAACTTTTGATAACTTTATAAAATATAAATCTAATAAAACATATTCATAAAAGGCCAAATTGTGGTACGTTAAATCAATATTGATGGTTTGAAAGGGGATTCCTATAAAAAATAATCAACCCGCTTTTAAGATGCCTTTTCTACAGTTAGATTCAGATAAGAAGAAACCTTTTTGACGATTACTTACAACTATTTTAATAAAGGCATTCATACGTCAAGTCATATGATAGATGTAAAAGAAGCAACTTACGTTGGTTTGGGCATGTTGAGAGGATGGGTGTGGATCGAGTGAAGAAGCAAATATATGAAGGTAGAGTGTGTGGATCAAAAGGAAGAGGTACCTGTAAGACGTGACAAAATTTTGTAGAGTCTATAGAGTCTTGTAGAGTACATTATAGACGAATGTGTGAAAAAGAGAAACATTAAGAGTTTTAAAAATAAAAGAGCATGTATGACTTGGTGAATGGATGTTGTTGAAGAAGGACGTATGCAAGGATAGGGAAGTGTTGAGAAAGTTCGTGAGGATAGATTAAGTACAGAGGTTTGTGGTTTTGTTTTTGTTGAGATGTAACATGATTAATTATGGTATTTATGATTACATAACATATAGATGTATATGATAATATTATATGAATTGTTAACCAACGTTTGCGGCTTCGGGGGTAACTGGTGATGTGATGAAGTGTCGTCTGGGTTACGTTGTGTTCAGAACGTATGGGTAGGGGTAGGGAAATGTCGGTGAGAGTGTCCCAGCAACGTTATTCATGGTGGGACAGAGGATGTCCCGGAAACGTGAGTCGCGGTGGGTGGTAGAGTGATGGTCCCGAAACGTGAGCTAGCGATGGGGTGGAGGGTGATGGTCCAGCAATGTGGTCGCGGTGGGGAGGTAGGGTGATGGTCAGGCAATGTTAGTCGCGGTGGGAGGTAGGGTGATGGTCCCGGCAATGTAAGTCGCGGTGGGGAGGTAGGGTGATGGTCCCGGCAACGTGGTCACGGTGGGAGGTAGGGTGACGGACCGGCAACGTGGTCGCAGTGGGGAGGTAGGGTTATGGTCCCGGCAACGTGGGTCACGGTGGGGAGGTAGGGTGATGGTCCCGGCAATGTGAGTCGCAGTGGGAGGTAAGGAGTGAGATAATATTAGTCAATATTACTCTTTCTGATTTTTGACTATTTATTTTTGCTCCTTCAAAAAGGTGGTACCCAGGTTGGGTAGCCCCTCACTGACTGCATCAGGAATCACCTTATTGTATAACCTCCACTGCTGCCTGGACTTGTCCAATGGGAGAAAAGGGAGCTTCACATTGGTGCGTGAGAACTTGAGAGAGAGGCCACCAAGCGAGTCAATAGAAATAGTACACACCCAATGAACTAAAGCTCAAGGTTCTCCTCACTAACAGGTGATACACACTTTTCCTCATAGGTTGATATTATCTGGTGAGCGACTACTAACCAACCTCATTCACAAATAAATTCATTGAAGTAGCTTTTGTGATAAATAAGGTAAAACCGAACAAAAAAACTATAGGAAATAATTCCATGATAGTTTAAAATGTTATGAAAGTCTGATATTATTTTAAAACTAGCTGGTGTACCCATTCTTCCCTACGTTTTATGTGAACATGGACCTAAATAAATGGTACGGCGCACCACACAGACTTCTTCTTCTTCTTAAACTCAGTTCGTCAGGTGTAGACATCTTTAAGTCATCGCATTGATATTTAATTATTCATTATACATTTTGACCAATAAAAAATTTAAATATTGACTATTGAGTCTAAAATGAAGATAGATCATTGCTGTGAAACATTTCTCCTAAGATTTTAAGGAAAATAACTACTTTTTTTAGATACTTACTTATATTTAATTACTCTATGGCATTGTAGAATTATTGCTTTAAAACATAAGTAGTATATGTTTACAACTAAAGCTCACAAAATGTTATTAATTATTTGCAAATATCTCAGAAACTGTTGCTTTTAATAAAATATATGTCAAATAAAAGTTTTTTTATTTCTAATAGTCCTACAATTTTGCAATGATAAGTTGTTTAGTTTCTCAAATAGTTGTGGAGAACGGAAATTAACGCTTCTGTAAAGTACCCTAAATCATTTTCACAGGAAAATGAAAATAGCCAGTTTATTTATAATCTAATCAACGCCTAGATACGATTTTAATCAAAATCGTTTGAGCAGATTTGAGAAAACCTATTTTTTCTCTTATCGCCCTTTATAAAACTACTCTTAATTTTAAGTTTAATAGACACAAGACGACGGCATTGCAAAGACTATTTTTATGGTTCGGAGGTCATGAGACGTCGATACCATCAACATTTTAGGTTTTTTTTTTACGGTCGCAAATACTTAAACTTTAATGACCAAAAGTTAAAAAATATATATAATTGCGTATAGATTGAAAGTTATTGATTTTATAAAAATATGTTTCGAATAAAATATTTGTATTATAGATATATATATATATATACATATTTGTAATGCTAAGTAATTTCATATCTCAAATAGTTTCGGAGCTATTATTAAAAATGTTAATTTACGCATCAGACGGAGCCCTTAAAGCATTTTGCCGAAATATTGAGAGTAAACCATTTGTTTGGAATATTTATTAATGTTCATAATGAAATTTAATCAAAATCGTTAGAGCTGATTTTGAGAAAATCGACTTTTCTCTTTTTGCCCTTCATAAACTACCTTAATTTTAGGGGTAGATTTCCAATTCCAAAAACCCCTCGGCGCAACCCTATGAAAAACCTAGATATCAGTTTTAGCTCAATCGTAAAATATTTAGGCTAGTTGGAGTACAGACAGACAGACAGACAGACGGAATTCAAAACCCCTTTTTCGATTCAGGGAGTCATGAAACGTCAAGATTCATCAAAATCGAGTTCGATTTTTGACGATCACCATACTTTCTCTACCTGTAAGATAGAGAGAAAGTAAAAATGGAGTTTACCATTGTCTGTCTTGTCTGTCTGTACTGTCTGTATGTCAGTCTGTTACTGGCCACGAATCCAAGTTGTTTGATAAATTTGATCAAACGTAAAACTTATATGTATAGGGTTATTCCTCACAATATATATTTTACCTAGCCTTCAACTAAGGTAGTATATGATGACTGTTTTTAAAAAAACGTAAAATATTTTGTAATTACTCAAATTATTTTGTTTCAATGGGTATCTTAGGGTGTTTGACATCACAAACAACAGTGTATACTTGATTTTGGGTAAATATTCAATAAGCTCTTTTTTAATGATGAATATTATTAGAAATCTCAAATTATTTTTAAAATGGTTTTAATAATTTTGCTTAAAATGAATTGGAAGTGTCCGACATTCACATGAAAAATAAACTTGTATACTTTTTTTGAGAGGGAAATTTGGGAATGAGTGGTTTACTGAAGATTTGTTTTAATTTGAATATTAAAAAAAAATGCCTTAATGATTTGGTTTGAAATGGGTGTCTGTTAAGTTGTTTGTATTATAAATATGAATCTAGTTTATTGTTTCTAAAAATCATTTAATGATTGTTAACTAATATCTTATTTTTGTTTAATTTTATTTTTATGAAAATAGTGCTAAAGATATGGGTCAAAACTAGTATTGATAAACTATTTTACATTATAAATAATAATGCATCTTTATTTATCTAAAATATAATTTTATCTATATTTTATCTCAAATATAATTTAAGGGTAGTTTACTCAAGCCAAGTCATAAAAAATTTGAGATTTTTGGAAATTGACCATCAAGATTGAATTCAAAATGAGAAATAGGGGATCGTATTTTATGATAAATATGAATAAGTTTTGAACCGCCTAGATGGACAGGATGCATAATATTTTAGCATTGACTCCTAAGAAACAGAAGGTAAAACCCCATACAACATACTTTTGGAATACCCACACTCTGTAATAAAATCAGGTATATCACCTCATCGCCTACAGCTGAAAGAAAGTGCAATTGTCATATTGAATCGAAACATGAATTAAGGCCATGGCTTAGTAAATGGAGTATACATGGATTTACAGCAAATGCACCGACATACATTGCAACTGAAAGTGATAACATGTAACTCCTGGTGACTGACAATATTCATACACAGGATTTAACTTATTTCTACAGAAAACAGTCCTCCATTTATCTTGAAATGAAAGCAGTTCCCGTTATATTACCCTTAGCAATGACTATCAAGGCCAGACATTAAACAAACTTGGCATCTATCTATCTATCTATCTCGTGGCATATTGACCCATGGTCAGCTAAATGTTGCATTCATCCATGTTTCTTCAGCTCAAGAAGTAAACATAACAAATATTATTATTATTATTATTATTATTAGCACCGCGTCTTACTACCCGTTCGGGTTATACGCACTTAAGCTAATGTGTAATGGTAGGGTGATTGTGAGATGAAATGGAGGACCTACAATTTAACGTGGGATCCGAACCACGGTGGAGGCCTGGCATTCCTCACATTCACCATAACAAATAGAACCTACCACGTTTCAGGGTTAATACCAGACGCGAAGGATTATTTATAAATAATAGTGTTTACATTACGTTTTAATTTAATAGGCAATAATCAATGTGTGTTTTGTTGTAGAGTGTATTTGTTATTCGCGTTTATATTTATAATGAATATATATATATATATATATGTTCACTGTGTCATCTTTAAAAAAATTGTTGCTTTATATAATTTGTACAATCGTTCTTTGTTTACAACACCATAGCAAAAACGCTATCAAATCTTTACAATAATTATTTGCAGAGTTTGCTGCACAACCCGCTAGTAATAATAATTTAAAGCTTGTAGCTAGGATAAGGTTTTATTTAAGGCTACTAGCCTATTTCGGGAAGTAAACGTGTTCACAAAACCAGTAAACTTACGAAATATTGTTTAGGGTGTGTGTTAAGAGAGCAACTTGATTATTTACTACTTTGCATGAGAAGATACTTAGTGTAAGCGATGTTCCATTTCACTTGACATCCTGTGCGCCTGCCATTTATACTTCCAAACATGCTACCACGACAAGCAGACAGCCAGTCTAGCAGGCGTTCAGGCTGCTGGGAGCAACAGCTGCATAAGTGACACAACGAACAATCGATATTTTATTTTCCTCCAAGTGCTGGAAACTGGATTCAAAAGTAATACAAATGAAATTATAGATTTTAAATATTGTTTGGATGTTAAATATTGTATCTAACCCTTAGTCATTCAAGGGGTTACGAATGAGAAGTATTTTAAATTAAACCTGTTTCCAATGACCTGTTACGCCAGTGTGTCTTGAAATCATTCCATTCATAAGCTAACATTTACTCGAAGCGAAACAGAAATAGTTTTTATTATTTGCACCAACATGAAATACCCGGCTTTACCGGGAAATACATTTTAGAGTAAAAGTAGTAAAAAGGTTAAAAAGGCGTAAATATTTGTGAAAGGTGCAAAAGGGTAAAAAGTAAATCTAATCAATATTTAAGGGTTTAAAAGTATTTTAAAATATTTAAATGTAAAAAGGGCAAAAGTAGCATTAGGGAAAATAGGTGAAAAAGGGTAAAGTTTAATAAAAAATTGGAAAATCCTGGCGTTAATGTCCGTGCACAAAGTTTACCTTTACCCGCATTGCAAAACTGTATGAAATGTATTATTAAATCTTTATCGTGATGTTAATATTTCTGGATTATTAAGTTTTTTATTTAGTAAAATCAAAATCAAAATTTATGAAGTCAGGCTTCGTTGAGGTGCACAGTTCGTGCACAGAGGCTACTAATTTTTAAATTTCAGACCTCTGTATAATGTAGATATTTTGCAACGTTCATGGCGGACAAACTCTTCATCTTATTAATATAGAAGATGATAGACTATTGATATAACTCAACCTTTAAAATATTTGATGAAAAATTAAAGGTATCACATTCCGAATGATTGCGCATCAAGCCACGTGTTGAAATTATATGTGGTCAGCCAGCATGATGGACTTATATAATGTCATTCAAAATGCTGGAGATAGGTGAAGTCAAACAACATGCCAGAATTATGTGATGTACAACAACATGCTGGAATTATGTGAAGTCCAACAAAATGCTGGAATTATGTGAGGTCAAATAACATGCCAGAATTATGTGAGGTCAAACAACATGCCAGAATTATGTGAGGTCAAACCACATGCCAGAATTATGTGAGGTCAAACCACATGCCAGAATTATGTGAGATCAAAACATGACTTAATAAGGTGAGGTCAAATGGCACTTCGTATAAGCTCGTAAAATGCTGTATTCAGCCAAATTTTAAGATAAGACCAAACACTTAAAATTCTTATATAACAATTTTTTTCTTCTAGCTATTTGCATAATTATGGCTTATTTTAATACTTGTAATTAAAATACATATTAAATCCGTAATAGATTTAAATATATTAATTAATATAATCATAAATACAGCTAATTATATAAAACAACACGTTAAAAATCACAAAACTAGTACATTGTGAGATAAAGATATATATAATGATTGGTAAGAGAATATGACGAGAATTGTTTTTAATATCTTAATAGCTTAGCTGGAGTATTCAAGTTCCGCTACCATCACCGTTGCCATCGTTGGGCTACAAATTCTGGTCTACCTATTCTGGATTAAGGGCCCCCGGATAATTCAGGCTGTTTTACTCCGTTAGACTTTCAAAGTTTTGATATAATAACTGAGATATCATATGGATGGGAGCCAACGTCACTTTATTACTACATATCTAGTATTCATTCCTAACATAGATGGACGGATCTCGATGGAGCATCGCCTGTCCTAAACTAATGACAATGGGATGCATCTCTGATAGGCTGTCATTAATAAACTAACATTTCAGGGCTATCACACATGTAAGATCACCACTGGAGAGACACATTGCTTTGTAGCTAGAACTTAGCAACTATCACTAGTCTGACACTTCTGAGCTAACACTTCTCTGTAGCTAGAACTTAGCAACTATCACTCGTCTGACACTTCTGAGCTAACACTTCTCTGTAGCTAAAACTTAGCAACTATCACTAGTCTGACATTCTGAGCTAACGCTTCTCTGTAGCTAAACTTAGCAACTATCACTAGTCTGACACTTCTGAGCTACACTTCTCTGTAGCTAGAACTTAGCAACTATCACTAGTCTGACACTTCTGAGCTAACACTTCTTTGAAGCCAGAAATTAAACTTAAAACTAAAAACTTTCAGACTTTTATAATTTTTTGGAGTGTCCTAAGTTACATGGCAAATTTCAATTTATACCACCCTAATAAATAGTTATTTATATTAGTAAAGGAAGTTTTGGATCTTTCATTTTCTTTTCTCTAACGCATCTAGAAACCCATTATGTGAGTGTCTTACACAAATTAATGTCATACTCGTATTTTGTGGCACGAACAACCCCAGATATCAACTGTCATTGAGATAGGAGGACATGAAATTTCCCAGCCTCTCTGCTCCTTTACACCCCCTTAGGGAATTAAATTTGAAAGCCATAAAAATGGTCTTACCAAATTTTAGAAATAAACTTTCATTTTAAATGTCAAAACTCTATGTCCACTGGTTCAAAAGATACTGAAGTGAATTTTGAAAAAAATTAAACACCTTTTCTCACTCCTTAGAGGCAGAATTTTTGAAAACTCCGTCTTACCCATAGCCTAGGGTGTAAAAGGACCTTCCCACCAAATTTCAAGTTTTCAGGCCCAGGGCTTAGGGAAATAGAGTGATGAGTGATTGAATTAGTCGGTGAGTTGGTTTTGTATTTATGTTTACGTATAAATTTGTATGCAAATGGAAAGGTAAAGTTGATAATAATTACGCTAATGGATTAGGAATTGGGAAGGTTGAATTTAGAGATAGTGAGCCCGCACTTGCATGGAGGGAGAATGGAAAACCATTTAGGAAAAAAACACCCCCAGTTCACCCGACCGAGATTCGAACCTCAATCTCCCCGTTCTCGGTAGTCTAGCTCAACACGAAACTGGCGCTTTAGCTAAATACTCCACCGAGGTGGGTACTTTTCTTATTCTTCTTATTTAACAAGATAACACAAGCGGGCACAATCAGAGCTACTGCAACACCCACAGTATCGTCCTCCATGATAGAATCCACGCAACTGGCCGCCATTTGGGAGACACCTACTCTGGGAAATACAATTGGCAAACGGCCTCAAGCTGCTCATTTGCCACCAATGTTGGATAAAACGTTGACATCCAGCAATCCAGTATGTGACGTATTTCCTACACGTGTTGGGTGTTCATTCTACCTTCAGGCTAATCATGGCGCATTTCCCTTAAATTGACTCCATCGTGCACCCTGCATACACGTGAACTTGTGACACTCGACAAAACAAGGGGATAATTTTCATGAAATTTATAACTTATTTTATACTATGAGGATCCACTTTCAATCTTTTTATGCAACCTAAATTGATTTTATGACCAAAAATGTAAATTCGATTAAAATATTAATACATTCAAATATAGTATATAAGAAATACTAGAAACGTACTATTGTTATAATATAAAATTTACGTTTAAAATTGTTCAATAAATTATCATCTCATTTCGTACCTAGATCCTATTCAACGACCAAGTGTGATTTTGAAAAAAATCTATTCAAATTTACTAAAGAAATTGTATTATAACAACTAATTATGAAACTTCCAAGATTTTACAAACATTAAATTTAATAAAGATGGGTGATTATCTTAATTCACGTTTTATAATAGTGAGTCAAAAAATAAGATTTTTAAAATATTTTTGCATTTGATTCAGTTTGTACTTTTTATACGTCCTAATCAGGGTTACTTAGGTCTCAGTTTATAGGCGCAGCTTAGAAGCGTTGTACCTGTAGAGCGAGGCCATTGAATGTTAAATACAACTAAAAAACAAGGCCGCTACACTATCAATTTTACATTATATATCATTTTATAAGAATAATACTTCGGTATAAAAAGTAGTTTTTTGAAAAGTTTGATAAAAATATATTCCCGTAACATGTGAGGTGGATGGGAGACACAAAAACATGAGTATATGAGGAAATTAAAGAAAACATTTGCAGAAAAATCCAAAACAAACCAAGAACAAACGATTACAAGGATAAGACATAGGGTTTAAAACTATGTATGTGTATGAGTGGAGTGGGGTTGCCATAATACTGCCAAACCGCACACCAAGTGTAAATATAACATATGTGTTGCTATCAAATCAGAACAAAAACATTCATTTTAAAATTAGGAAAGCTACATTAACCCCCCCCCCCCCCAACTCTTAATGTGGACTAAACATATAATTTTCGGGCCTATAGAAACTTAAAAGACGAAACCTTTAGTGGAACAATCTTAAACAAACGAAGAGCACATGATCATAACCATTAATATAAACTTGAGAAGGTTACCGTAAAGTTGCACCCTGGACCCTCTTCCTCGAATGTATGCGTATAGCTTGTAGGCATATAAAAATGGAACAAACGAGACTTTTTGTGAAACAATTTGTAACAAATGAATATAAACAATTGCAATCATAAAAACACAAATATTTAAATTGTTACGGAGGAGAGGAAGGAGGGAGGGAACATCATGGACGTCTTCACCCAGGATCAAGTTGAGACTAGCGCTCCGGGATACTCAAATATTTACAGATGATGAGGCGAGGGTGTCAGAATCTAGATGAAATGTGTCCACATTTACGTGAAGGTGATAAAACTCCATTAATTCCAACATAATTAGAACCTAAAGCTTCTCGTCAAGTGGAAAAACACAAGGTCTCTGTACCCACAAGTGCGGGTTTATTGCGACTATATAACAAAGTAATTATACTTTAAATAGTGTGTGTAGCCCTAGGAGAACTATCGGTGGTAGCCCACGTCAGTGAGAGATTGTGGTCCAGTGTAGAGTCAGGGTGAGGGGTTTTATTGACTGTGAAAATTGCGCTGCTAAGGACCAGAGTAAAGTCCCAAGGTGTTAAGCCAAGCCACTCTGTTGTGAGCGATGCAGCGCATGAAACAACAGCAACGAGTCGCCTCGCTGAAAACGGCGGAAAACAATTGATTGACTCTATTTGCGAGTGTACCTACAACACTTTAAAAGAGATGGTGCGTTAAAAAATGAGCAGAAGACAAAGTTTTGTTCTCAGAAGAAAGTATTGCGCAAGCTGGTTAAATGAAGAGAGTGCTGGACGAAGAAAAGACGACTACTGGTCCAAAAAGGAGTAGCATTTTTACCCTTACTTCTAGCGCTTTAATCAATGGCTTTATCGACTCATTATTCAACAAGTAAATGATGTAGCATAAGAAAAAGATAATATTGATGTCCTGAAATACATTACTCCATTACAACCAAAACCATCATCATGTTTCATCGGCCATCAATCTAGTGATCTTCTAGCTAGACAGTAAAATGTAAATACCCCAACTTCAAAACTTGACGAAAAATCTAAAGGGACTTTGTATAATTAATTACAATAGCGCAATCTGCATTTAAATCAGCATCTTCTGCCACCTGAAAATAACACAACAAACACCTCTGAAGTTTATTTTCTTCCTATCCATGTGGTACTCAACATTATACCCTTCCAGAGACGTAAAAACCCGAACATTTACTCGAAAATATTATTTCCCAAACGTGGAAGTGAGGATTCACGAAACGACTCTCCGAAGAACCGATCCTCTGGATCTGTTCAGAGCAGGAAGACACAGTGAGATGTTTGGATGATGAAAGTTTTTCACAACGCTCCAAAAAATAAACGTTCCTATAGAACTATTTTCAACCTGAAACTCTTGGCACACTTTTGAGATCAGACATCCATACCCGAACCCTTTACACAGTAGCAACGCCCTTCCCTAAACAGAAAAAAATTGACAAGTTGTAAGCAAAACCATGTGACAGCCTTTCCGGTACTAATGAAACTTTTGGGCGACATCTACTACGGCCCTTCCAATCTTGCAGGTTTTTTTAGGGGTGGCGTCACTCCTAAAGGCATCCAAGAAAGATCTGGCCAAAGTATGAGAATGGCTTCACGCGCATGACGCTTCTACTTCACACCAATACATGGCACATGGTGCACAACAATGTCAAGCAGATCCCAAAGATATGAGAAGGCTCAGCAAATACAACGATGGTGCCACGTACTTTATCCCCGTCATTGACGTGTTTAGCGAAATGGCCTGGACGAGGATGCTTCCCACCAAGACGTGGAATATCGTGAGGGACGACTTTCAGCATATTTTCAAACAAAATGGACGTAAATATTTTAGTTTACAGACGGACATGGAGAATTAGTTGACGTCACGTCTCGTATGGCTATTCCTCTAAAGGGTCGCATGCGGCGTTTCATTACGAAAAATAGCACGGATTACTCGTTATGTGGACGTCCTTCAGGACCTCATGGACATTTACAACGTTGAAAAACATTCCAGTATCAAAATAACGCTCGTCGACGTTTCAGAGACCAACGTTTTCAGGGTAAGAGACAAACTATACGACGACCATCGTGCAAAATAAAGTAGTAAGCCAAAACTCAAAGTCAGCCACGCGGTGCCTATCCCCAAGCCAAAGTTTTGTTTGAAAATTGGTACGAGAGCAATAATTGAAGTGAAGAGATTTTTAAAGTCACCAGAGTCGTGTTGCGTCAACACGTCACTATAGATTAGCCGATCATTCTGGCGAGGAGGTGGAAGGCACGTTTCAAGAACAATAAATGCAGAAAGTATGTCTTCCCAACTCTTTCAAAGTTGATAAAATTTTACGTGCCTATGGTAAAGGCACAATAAAGAAATTGTACGTGCAGTGGAAAGGGTTACTTCGCCAAGTTTAATTCGTGGATTCCTACTAGTTTGTTCAGCACACTGTCATGTCACCTTGCCTAGAGAGAGCTCTATGGGATATTTCCCGAAAAGTACTGTCACTAACTTAGCCACCCTGCTCCCTTGCCATCTCACATTTGACCGACAGTGGGAGGTCATCTGGCTGAATTTCAGTATCTTTGCTCTTTCACATCCGTAGCGGTGGGGCAAAGCAATTTACAGAACATATGGGGGACGATAATGGCATAGAGGGTGTGTACAAAGAACATACACAGTTTGTAAACTACGTTACTATCGACTATTTGATTAATATTCTCAACGTTGTGAACACTTTTAAAAACCAAGTGCTTTTTTTTCTTTTTTACGCTTTACAAAAAGTAGGTATTACCACATTGGTTCCTATGAAGATCAAAGTGTTGACACTATCTTTCCAGCTATGTCTGTAACTCAGGTACGAACCTGGAACTAGCTTGATCAAAACTAATAGTGCACCTTACGTCACAAAAATTCAACTAGTCTACCCTTATAAATGTTCTATATACACCGATATAGTCATCCACAGCCCGTGGGTGAAAATGTGGCACCACTTATATGTACCATAGCTATCAACCACTCCAAATAGTCTACGGCTCACATGTGGTTCATTTACATATAAATTATACTTCCTCATCATTACCCCAGCAGTGTAATTAAATTTGTACATCCCAGGTAGGTACAAAGACGTGAATCAGCAACAAAAATAACAACAGAATAGCAGAGCTTAACAAAACAAAAATATACTTTAAAATTGATTTTAGGTAAGAAAATGTGATCAAGCTGGACAGGGGAGGATGTTATTTATCACAGTCGTTTATCGCGCGTTTGTCAAATGAGGACTGAAATTTTATTTTAAAATCGTTATATTTGGTTTTCCCCATCTCTTAATGTGACTGTACTTGCGTTACATTTCACTAAAAAGTTCCCTCAACCATTCCCCTTTTTTGTAACTACAGCGATCCCTTTCATCCCCTTAATACATCCCCCACCAACAATCATAAACTCTATCCGAGAGACCCGCGCAAGAGAGAGGAAACGGAAACATTAATTGGGTTTAAAAAAAAACAGAGAAAGAAGTAGGAATCAAGTAATAGGACTTTTAAGAATCGATTCCTCATCGTTCTGACTCTTTCAACTCGGCTTCCTTTGCCCCACCCCCACCCCCCTCTTAACTTATCAAACATTTCTCTTAGTTTATAATATATTTTTTACTGTTACTACTTCTAGTATTATTGTTAAAATATCTATTGAAGAAAATGAGTTGAAGAAGGAATTATAAAGTTAGAGAAACA
Organism: Timema podura; assembly: GCA_033556935.1. Taxonomy (NCBI): domain Eukaryota; kingdom Metazoa; phylum Arthropoda; class Insecta; order Phasmatodea; family Timematidae; genus Timema; species Timema podura. Next base: position 45,843,877 of record JAVRXN010000008.1, on the reverse strand, counting down.
ACCCTCCCTTTTAACTGTTTCGGCAGCAACACGCTTATTACCTTTCAACTGATTTATTATTTTTATTATTCTCGAAACACGCACCCGCCGCTTCCACGGAGAAAGTAATAGCTTATTACAGGCCTTTTTATATTCAACGCGACATTGAAAATTATATTTATAAATAATACATTATTTATAATTAAATAAAGAAAAATACTACGCATTAGTCTGGATTAGTGATGGATATAATAAAATGATTCTAAAAAGTAAACCAAACAGTTAAATTGAAAAAAAATAATTAGAATCGCACATGTGAATATTGTGATAATATAATCACGTCTCCCCGTTGTATTTAAGTGTGTCCATGTGGAAATGGCATGTAAACATAGATTCTCTAGATTCTGGGGTTGGCTGTCAGACATCCATTGTTATAATTCTTAATCTGAGCAAGTATAGGTACAATTCCCAACTCCAACAAAAGAATCCCTAATTCGATCCTTCCACACTGATACAGATTGGTTATAACTGCACCCTCTGTCCCCCCAAACCCAGCTTCCTGAATTCTCCCCACCCCCTTGCCGTAACCTTATCTGTGTGTGAGAATGTTGGATAGTGGAAACAGCGGAATAGAAAGAAAAAGATAGCTCAACAATGAGCTAAGGGATTAAAAGGATTAACAATTCAAATATATTTATTCGGAAAAGGAAAAATACAATATTTGATAATAATTGATCCGTCGATTGTGTGAGGGGTCTAGCTCCAAATATTTGGCACAAGCCTTATCTCCTTTTCGTTTGATAGCCTTATCTACAAGATACACATCCGGATACGATGTTCTCTTCAGCTCTTGAGTGTTTATCTTCCAAACATAAGCTTATCCTTCAAACACTTGAGTAGGAAAGTCCTTGGATTTGTTTCAGCGAGCTTGCTGATCTCGAACAGTTCTATAGACCAATTTGCTGTACACCCTTAGATAAAAGTTCATCATGGTTGATATACGAGCTATCTCATCGAATTTAAATCTTTTAGGGGTAGGATCTACAGTTTAGGATCGTCGGTAGGTGGTATGAAGAAGAGTATAATCTTTAACATCGATAGGTATCATCTTAATAGTTGAGTGTACTGTACGATTATACTCGTTACGTAAAAACTTAATCATATTGATATGAACTGTTAGCAATAATCTGGTTCACATAATGTTTTGAGGTTTTGATTAATTGTTATACGACGTAGGCTTTAACATTGCTGTAGGTTGAATAGTGGATTATTGATTTTCTTTATTTTAATGAAAGCCTTGAAATCGACATTCCAAATCTCTGTTCCATTATCTGTCATAGATGACGTACGGATGGGAAACAATTAAGTGTTACTCTTCAGAAATCTGCACCATAGTTACAGTGACGTTCTTTTTTAGTCCTAGGCTTGATGGATATGGCCTAGGTACGAATGAAATAAACATCGGTGACGGTGAGAAGGTACTTGTTATCCTTTGTTCGATCTAGAGCAGGTTATCATCTTGACCAAATCAGCCTGTAGCTGTACAATCAGTCATTGTACACTGTTGTCTTCTGGTAAAAAGATGCCTCCTCGGGCGATATAGTTCACTTGCAATATCCTGCTTGACACTCATGATTATTGGGGTGAAATGGGTATGGAGAGATTATTTATAGAAATATTTAGGTTACACATAGTTTTTCAACTATCAAAACTATTTATATGTTCAATAAGAAGAAATATTTGCACAAGACTAGCTGCCAGAGACGTAATTGATCGACCATCTCATTAGGATCATTCTAAAGGTGTAATCTAAACCTCGTTCTCGGTTAGTATTGTGCATATCCTCTCCTTTGAGCTTCTTTTTTCTCTTAAACATAGAAGACGTAGATATTAGGTCAATGCGTGACCTAAAACTTGCGTAAGGTTCATTCATTTACCAATTAGCGTTCATTTCCTCAATCATAGCCCTGTCGACTGAAAATCCTCCTTGGTGTAGTGCTTTGGTTCCTTATTGAAGAGTAATTCCAAAAATCCTAAAGAACGTTCAAAATGTCTAAGGAAGGAAAGTTTAAGAAACCATTATATCATTTAGAGGCATAGTTTCGTAGATTTTATCAAACAAGATATGGGTAACTCCAAGTATAGCCATATCATCATCATAGAGCACACCATAAGTTTTATCGAAACGATTGTAAGGTGTGCAAAGCTAGGCTCTCAACATATGTTTTTTTTATAATCATTCAGGTAGATAGGCCTTATGACTCTCATACTATTAATCAGTTCTTGTGGTGACTTTCTTCACCATATTGTTTAGAGGTTCAGTGATAGGCTAAAAGGCTTAATTTGATGTGAGCTTTGCCTCATGTCATGCATCACATAGCTGTCTATATTTACGTTTATTAACTCTACTAATTATGCTGATAACTTCAGAATATTTCGTCAACATGGTGTAGCTTATTAATATCTGGCATGGCAAATGAGCTGTACATTATAGTTATACATTCGTAGTATATAAATCAATATGGAGCCTTAGAGGTATTGTAGAGTCTTTCTTATTCATGAAATATATTCATCACCTTCAGATACTGTGAAAGACGTTATTCTGACAGGACTAAGGTTTAATAGACAAAAAAAGGGTTTAAAATTAATGACTACTTATGAAATAACACCAGATTTCTTGAAAATATCGTCAGTTTCATCTGTCATATTCATATTAAAAGTTCTAAAAATTAATTATTTGTTTAATACCATAAATTGATTAGGCCCCTGTAGACCCTGACATCCCTTTCATTTTGAGACGGTGGCAGTTCCCAGATGAACTAGCGTTCTAAATGATTAATAATAAGTTAAAGGGTCAAACCTTGAAAAGGGTTGGTATTTATCTGCTTAAGACAGTTTTCATCCATAGTCAATTTTACTTGGCCTTTCACAGGGTGTGAAGCTCAACAGACGTAAAGGTTGAAGTTGTTGAAGGATCAAATCAGGGGGGACACTGATACCGTAAAAACCTTACAGTATTGACAACAAACATAATATATAATGAAATTCTATAATTTATTTACTAAACATAGAATTAGCTTAGTTAATTCTCACGTTAGTCACTCTAACTTAATATAATTGAAAGAAGAATATATACTTTTATTACAATCCAGCCCAACCTAACAAAAGTTAAGAAAGTGTACAAATCAACGGACAACTGCAAAGGGCAGACCTATATATTACTTTGACCTCAAGGGGAATTATTTCGAAACAAAATTGTATAGACATACTCTTTAATATAATATAAATTTTAATTTAAGTTGAAAGACCAATTTGATTAGTTGAGCACATTTCATTGGTGCACCTCAGCTAGAATGAAGTTAGTGAGGTTAAATCCCACCCCGGCTGCATTGAGTGTTACTAGAGGTTTGCAATATGTACAATACACATGTCAGAAGGAAGAAAGTCAATGAAGTGCACCATTTAATTTTCAACCAAACAAAAAAACTATAACCATCAAAAGCTTGTCCACCCCAGTGGGCACACAAGCTAAGGCGTCAGCCTATTCTAGGCTGTTTTGTGGGAGATAGAGAGGTCGGGGTTTGAATCCTGACCAAACATATGTGTTTGACTAAGTGGTTTATTACTCTCCCATGCGAATACGTGTACATTTACTCTAAATTCTACCTTCCTTATCCTTATTCCATCAGTACAAATAAGACGGGAGTCAGTAAAAAAAAATACATGTATCAGAGAAAAATATAATGAATAATCGAGTGCCAACTGTTAAAGCTTCAGAAAACACAATTCTTTTAACCAATACCATATCAGTTCGTCTAGTTTTGTTTTCAATAATTTCGGTTTTGTATTGAAAACTAAATGCCACCCTCTTATTGTCTTCCTACCCGGACCCGTGGTGTAGTGTTCAGTACACCTGGCTACGAGCCTAGGTATCCCGGGTTCAATTTCCGGCTGGTACCTTGGGTGTTTTTCCCGAAAGGGGAACCACCCCAAATGTCACCAAAGTTTGGTTAATTAGGCATAAGTTAGGTTTGAATGTTTCCACTGGTTCTAAACCCTCATACTCACTATAATTTCATCTCATCGGGACAGGGAATGAGCCTCCACGGAAAGGATGTACGATCAGTACGTTCGTGTGTCCCCTGGACAACGATACATTAGTACTGGCTAATATTTCCTCTACTGGGCTACGAGTGATGTAACCCAGACATGTAATATTACTATACTGTCTTACTTTTGCTCTATTTAGCATACCTTTTAATATAAATACCCCATTATAAAAATTAACCTTACCTCGTGAGGCCTCATAAGAATGTAAATCCAATTCAATGTGATCATGCTAGCTCATTTAGCAAGGTAGCCTTTAAAACTTTATTCACTTCTCTTTTTTAACCTTTACTTTTTTATCCGTCTCTAGCTGCCTTCACTTTTAATAGGTTTAACTTGGAAGATTCATCTTCCCTCCTCTTCTTTCGATGTCGAAGAATACTTTTTTTTCCCTTCCCTTTTCTTTTATCCTTCCAGCAAACTCATCTTAAGAGCTTCTTTTTTTTTTTTATCGATAAACTTGTGAGGGTGGATTTTTATATGGAATAAAATAGGAACTTCATTTCCTTACTCTCCTTATATTTTATGTGTTGATTATATCTTAAATGTGTGGTCAAGTGACATATTGCCAGTGTAGTTTACCTTTATTGCTATCATCTTAATGTGTAGTCATCAAGTGACACATTGCCAGTGTAGTTTACCTTTATTGCTATCATCTTAATGTGTAGTCATCAAGTGACACATTGCCAGTGTAGTTTACCTTTATTGCTATCATCTTAATGTGTTGTCATCAAGTGACACATTGCCAGTGTAGTTTACCTTTATTGCTATCATCTTTATGTGTAGTCATCAAGTGACACATTGCCAGTGTAGTTTACCTTTATTGCTATCATCTTTATGTGTTGTCATCAAGTGACACATTGCCAGTGTAGTTTACCTTTATTGCTATCATCTTTATGTGTTGTCATCAAGTGACACATTGCCAGTGTAGTTTACCTTTATTGCTATCATCTTAATGTGTTGTCATCAAGTGACACATTGCCAGTGTAGTTTACCTTTGTTGCTAACTTAAATGTGTGGTCATCAAGTGACACATTGCCAGTGTAGTTTACCTTTATTGCTATCATCTTAATGTGTGGTCATCAAGTGACACATTGCCAGTGTAGTTTACCTTTGTTGCTAACTTAAATGTGTGGTCTTCAAGTGACACATTGCCAGAGTAGTTTACCTTTATTGCTATCATCTTAATGTGTGGTCATCAGGTGACACATTATCAGTGTAGTTTACCTTTGTTGATAAACTCTCACATTTTCAAAGATGTATTGATGAAGAAGTGAATATAAAAATATAAGCAAAAATATATTGGGTCGTCCGCAATATGGTTGAAAATTACTATATTAAAATACCAGATTTTTATGGTATTTTGATTGATACAGAAAATTATAAATTGGTACAGTTTGGGACTTTGTTTACAAACGAACAATTCCGTGTTTATATATCCTGAATAGAGACTCAAAATATAATGTAAGGGCTAAGTTAATAAATCCGAGATGCACACCCCAATATTTGATACAGCACATAAAACTATCCCAAATATTAATAATTTATTTTGGTTTTAGTGTTAATTGAAGTAGTGGCCAAGCGGTTGAAGGTGTCAGACTTACAAAAGTATCATCAATTAACACTCAATTTCACACTCTTAGGTTTATATTATAAACATCCAAACATCATATTTCTGGACTTTGAATCTACCCGCACCAGTAGCTAGGTGGCCCAAGGCTAGAGTTTCAATATAGGTTAAATATTTTTTCTTTATACACTTGAGGCATCCTTAAGTTCCTTTTCAAAGATTATTGGATTTGAATTGACCTTCTTATCACAAAAATATATTGTACATTTGAATTTATTTAATTATGTCTTTGTTTTATGTGGAGTTTAAGCTGCTTTTCAATAGGAGCAGCTCTCGATGAGTAATGTAAATCAAAGCCAGGTAATTTGTTTGTTTGGATTTTTTTTCAGGACTGGTTAACTCTGGGTTCTGAAGGAGATTAGGCATGTGGAAGAACGCGTGGGCACTTATGGAAATCTCTGTATTACGAGGGGTTATCAAAAAGTTTCAAGACTGTTTCTGTAAAATGAAAACAGATTAGAACATGGGAATGCGTGCGCTGGTATGGCAAGCTCTGACCTTAACTTATTAGTACAAGTAGCATCATTCTGTGTAGACCAGCGGCTGCCTTACTCACGTTTATTTGATGGCGTGCATGGTTGCATTTGCTATTTTATTATGGACCACAAACTTGAGCAAAGAGCGAACATTAAATTCTACGTCTTACTCGGAAAATCTGGAACGGAGACTTTACAAATGATGCAGCAGGCTTACGGCAGTGAAGCTATGAGCCGTCCTGTATGTTTTGAGTGGGACACACGCTTCAGAAGCTGCAAAACTTCACTGAAAGATGAAGAGAGGTCAGGGTGAACTTCCACGAGAACAAACCCGGTTATTGTGGGCAGGGTTATGAAACTTATGCGTAAGGATCGCCGGATTACTAATAAGGACATTTCTGACACCGTGAATGTGTTGTACGGATCAGTGCGGACAATCCTCATGTCCATTTTTAACATGCACTGCATTGTCACCAAGTTTGTACTTAGGCTTCTGACCCCCAAACAGAAGAAGCACCATCCCCAAGTTTATCTGTAACTCCGTCAACATGCTCTTGATGACCCAACCTTCATGTCAAGGATCATCACTGGAGACAAGAGTTGGATCTACGGCTAAAAACTGGAGTTAAAACAACAATACTCGCAGTGGAAGAGCCCCAAATCTCCAAGACCAAGTTTCAAGGTTTGTGCTCGTGGAAGGTCACCCTGACCTCTCTTCGTCTTTCAGTGACGTTCTGCCCCTCCTGAAGCAAGAGTGCCACTCAAAAGACACTGGATGGCTCATAGAGTCATTGCAGTTGTATCACCACTTCAGCTATTAAATTGTAGAAGTGAAGAATATTTTTACAATCATAATCAAAGAAGGATGGGAAGGATCAAGCATAAGATAAATATACAATTTTAACAAAACATTTTAATTAGATTTAGAGTAAGTCAAAGATGGTACAATAGCTTAGAAGAGAACACACACAAAATATTCCATTGTCTATTGAAGAGAATATGATTCGTTAGATAAATTAAGGTGGCTCAAACTGGGAGCATCAGGTGAAAAGCACCTAGGATTGAGCTGTAACCATGACAAGAAAGTTGAATGTGAATATAAGAAAAGATGTAACTCTTCAAACTAGAACAAACTCATCACCTTCAACGAAGGAGCATCTGCCTCATAAAAATGGCCATTTAAAGTAGCCGCAGTTAGTAATGGAATGAAAAGATTCGATAAATAGCTCTACTCCCACCTGATGGCTGTTAGACGTTTACCTACAAAGCCTATAAAATAATAATAGTTGACAATACCTAGCTCTAGAAAGTCCTAGTTTAAAGAGTTACAATATTGGTAGTTAAATAAGCTAGCTATCCTGAGTTAACTTCATATTTAGTTACAAAACACAAAGTTTAAGCTCCTAGAAGGGGAACTATCAGTTTGCAAATAGTAAATGGTGAGCTACCAGGGATCTGGGCTGATAAGATACTATGGCCGGTCTATTCCTTATTAATACTGCCTGGACATTCCATAGTATAATTATGCGTTCACCAAATCTAGGGCACACTATAACTAGTGCAAACAATAATCATATTAACTTATACAAACGGCACCTGAAGGAGGGCCGGAGACAATATACTATAACTTGTGGGCCACTACTATGGACTAGTAGCGCTTCCACAGGTTGCACACCGTAAAAAGTTACACTATTAGAAATATTAGAGACTGGTATCAGTCACAGACCTAATAAGTTTATTGAACAAAGCGTTATATAACATTATATCCACCATTATGTGATCCTAAGCATTAAGTTAGCTGAAGCATGGCCTTACAGTTTAGGGTGTCAAGAAATTTCCCTAGTATTCAACATTATGTCTTATGGACATAGAAAAATAAGTCAGAAACATTGACATACAAAACCATGTCATATGGACATAGTAAAAATACCTCTAAGACTCTAACGAAGATTACTAAACCCTAATACTCATTGTCTCAGACATGGCATCATCTGTGGTGAGGAGGAAAGACCAACAATTCACACATCATGATCACCAGTTGTTTAGTCCGCCGATGTAGGCTTACGTCCAAGTTGTTCCTCTGATGATTTGATACAATAGAATACAAAAAGTGAAGAGCGGGATGGGTGTTTTATACAAGATGGACTGACGTATTCGGGACAGATGAAGGTCACCTGCGCACGCATTGAAATGCTCCATTCTGTTTTAATTTTACAGAACATGTCTTGAATCTTTTTGATACACCCTCGTATATTAAACTGTTAAAAAACAATGTTTTAAATGTGCATAAAATACACAATGTTTAATTAACTTACCAAGCAAAGTAAATTGTTATGAAAGATCGTATCGCGACACACTTCCTCTAAACATAGCCTTCCTAATCACTAAAACCATTATCGTAGTTATTACATAAGCGTATAACCCGAACGGATAGTAAAAGCGGTGCTAAAAAAAGGTATATGCCAGAATATTTGACAATAATCTATTCTGCTTATTATGCAATATATTCCCTACTGTGTAGCAATATTTTTTTTTTTTTTTATCATCAGGATGTCCTAGTTTGGTGCAACTAGAAGCTTTGAATGGGAGAGTGAACTTTTAATCTTACAATAAATTTAACTGGTGAGAGTGTTATTAATATTTTAGCAGTTTGTTTTGTTCAACATCTTAACTTAGTTCATAGCACGCCAGTCTACTGATAAAGAGTAACGGGATCAATTCCCTCTATGGGCGAAAATTTTAGTATGGATGGAACTAGGGTTTCCCCTTTATTTTACTGCTAGGGAATCGGGGATTATGTCTGCTCTAGAGCTGATTTAGTTGGTGAGTCATGTACTGATATGATCAGTAAATTCCAAAATTGCGTGTTAAATACTCCAATTAAAATAAAATAGACATTATATTTTGATCTTATACAATTTGAACATATTTGTTCAATAATCTCAAGTACGGCGATAAAACACGTTAGTTTTTAGAGCTCAGCAAAATTAAAACACGTGAGGGGGGGGGGAACCTACACCACTGACTCGAGATAATACCCTAACACTCATTTATATCCAGCCTCAATAATAATTATGGAATCAGAGTCCACTGTACCGTACAACTGAACACATCTGATTGAGAAAGAACAAGAAAGAAGAACGAAATCACGTCTGGGAGGAGATGTCGGAAATAAAGAAGGGGCTAAACTAATTAAACCCTGTTCTGTAGCTTGTTTGCGCACACTTTAGCGATCCAGGCGGTGTGAAGGGGTAACTACGGTGTCGACAGTTAAACTCACCCTCTTTCACGTAATTATTTTGTGATAAGTTGAGCGCGTGAAGAGAGGACAAGCTTCCAGAAAATGATGGAGGAATAAACATACAGAAATAACTCTTTATAGAGGTTTGAGTTTGAATGTGTCTTAGGATAAAGCTTTAATTATTATTTGACGACTGGAATTTCTTTTTCAATCCTTGTGAAAACATTATCACTTAAATGTAATAAAAGTGTTTTTGCTCTTTGAAATTTCTTGTGGCCTGTTTTTTATGTCTGAGATTTGTTGGTTGCTGTTCAGATTTTCAAGGTCATTTATAAATAACATTTACAAAATAAAGTAATAAAAGAGAAATGTACGCAATATAAAATGTAATAAATAAAGTTTATTACCCGCCTCGGTGGCGTAGTTGGCTAACGCGCCAGTCGTGTTGAGCCAGACCACCGAGGACGGGGAGATCGAGGTTCGAATCTCGGTCGGGTGAACTTGGGGTGTTTTTTCCTAAATGGTTTTCCACTCTCCCTCTACGCAAATGCGGGTTCACTTCTTCTAAATTCAACCTTCCCAATTCCTAACCCATTAGTGTAATTAGTACTTAAGCGTATAACCCGAACGGGTAGTAAGACGCGGTGCTAAATAATAATAATAATAATAATAATAATAAAAAGTTTATTGAAAAAAAAGCAAGTTTGAAATTTATTTCAAAGATGAAAATATATTATATACTAGCTGTTTCTACAGAAACTTCTCACTGGCCTTTGAATTTCAAGGTTCGGTTCCTGGCTGAGCGTAATCATTGATTATTAGTTTTCAATTTGCGGGCTTTTTAATTAATTTACTTTTAACATAGCTAAATAAAATCTGGGCCATAGTTACTTAAATAGATTTTTGTCTATACCTGTGCTATTAAAATTAATTCTTTGGGGAGACTAGGCCTGGTAAACTTTTTCTTGAAATCAAGTTTTTATTTTTGTCTCCCAAACATATTATTTTAACAAACACAAATCATAGTAATGCATTTCGATGGTTTATAAACGTTTGTAAACGTTTATAAATATAATATAGCTGTTCTATTCTTCAGTTATTGTAAATGACAATGTAGGCCTACTACCAGAAAACTTCATCCGATTGTCAAGAAAAAATTAATTGACATATTAAATGAGCTTAGCATCCATGCATTTGTTTTTCCATCAAAGCCTTTAGTAAAGTTTTCATAAATTTTATAATTTCGAGCTTTGAAATATTTAACGTATGACCTAAACCTTCTCCGTTTCAATCTCTATGCAAAGAGGCTTAGCCAAATGATTTCTTGTCCCTGTAAACTTAGATATTTTGATTTATTTGAATTAAAGACTCCTTATTTACAAATAAAACTAGATATAAACAATATTATATTGTTTATTTTTTATCCATTTGATATCAACTTTTTTCTTTTTGATTTTTCTATTTCCTATTAAGTGATAATAGCTTATAGGTTCATAGTACATGTGTAAAATTAATTCTTAAGTTTTGATTATTAGTTGATGTAGTAACATATAACAGCGTTTACGAAATAAAATTACAATTATCGTTATGAAACACTCATAAAAACTATAACAAATATCAAAAATCACACCACTAAAAAACTCTTCTATTTAATGATAAATAAATGTGTTTTTAAAAACTGCTTTTGCAACTTTGCAAGATATTATTTGAACATTGATAACCCTTCTAAGATAACACTTTTATTATTTGGAACAACCTGACTTCTAAACCAAATGTTGGGGAAAGCATTTTGATTGAAATATTCTAAGAAGCATTAGATTTGCAAGCCTTCCTATCCCCCTTCCTATCTTCCTATCATCAAATCCAGTGAGCGAGCATTTCTATTGTTTTTATTAAACTCTAATAATGTTACGGTTTATAACGTTTAACAACTGCCTGTCAGTCCGCACGGCGCCGGTCGTCGACACACCAGAGCGCTCTATGAACTGTAACCTTAATTAATCTACCCGTCACTACGCTTCGCGAGCTAAGCTGTTCTTCATTTATTTTCTTTCTTATTCGTGTCTCGTTCTCTCTCTTCTATTTTTACATTCTCATAATTAAGAGAAAGTATTGTAATTGTGAAAAAATGTATCTCGAAATTATGTAGAATCTTTACGTTTTATGTGAACACGAACCCCAAAAAGTGGATTATACAATTCTGTCTGTCTGTCAGTCTGTCATTGGCTACGGATCCAAAACGGTATGATCGATTTGGTTAAAACTTGATATTAATATTCTGAAAATTGAAAAATGACACCTGGACACGTGATAGCTCTGGCTATTAATTCTTGATATTAATATTTTATAAGAGATATACCAAATTTAAAAAAATATTTACACAAGCCCTTCAATTAGAGTGTTTTTTTACTGATGAGTAGTTTTTTTGTATTCCAAATTTTTATAAAATAGCTCTAGCGATTTTGTATAAAATGATTTCTAGGATTTGTTTGTCTTGACAAATAATACTGTATAGATTTTTTTGGGCAAACATTATTTGGGAATTTTTATGATGATTAATTTTTTTTAATCTTAAAATATTATAGAAATAGCTTTAATGATTTGGTTCCAAATGGTATTTTGGGACATGACAAATAACAGTGTAAATTTGTTTTTGTGGTACAATCTTATTTGTGGGTAGTTTACTGATGACTTTTTATTCATTCAAATTTTTTTTTAAATGTCCCAGTGATCTGGTTCAAAAGAATTTTATGTTAAGTTGTTCGAATTAAAAAGTGATATAAATTTGTTTTTCTAAATTAAATCATCTAATAGTAGTAGTTTACTAATGACTAATTTTTGTACAATTTTATTATTATATTTTTAAAATATCTTAAACGATTTTGTTCAAAATTGTATTTGGGGGAATATTTTACACCAACAATAATATTGTGTCATTATTTATCTAAAATAAATTAAGTTAAGGGTAATTTACTTACTACAAATTATAGAAAATTTGAATTATTTTGAAATTGACTTTGAAGATTGAATTAAATTTAAAAATATGAGAATATCGACACTGAATTATTAATTATGGAGGTCGAAATAAGACCTCATTTGTGGGATCCATCTCAAGAAAATCATACAATCAGGGTTTAAGAACACGTACTTGGCAGAGTGGCGCAGAATTTGTAACCTCCTTATATTAAAAAAAAAGACTCAAAAGGCCCAAATAGAACAAAAACAAAAAAAAATCAGAGTGAGTTGTTTGAGTGATATTAGTAACAATAGTCTGAGAACAGACTACTGTTCCTCAGACGCAAGCAACTCAGCAGGTTGCAGAAACTAGTTATAAGATGGTCGCCCCTTGTTTTCTAATCTTAGAAACCTCATGGCATAGTTAAATATAAATAACATATGGGTGGTCTTAAGATAAAAAGCCAATTTACCACAACATAAAGGAAATGCAAGAGGTCAATTTTAAATTGTCTACTTATAGTAATAGTAACATATATAAAAAGTATGAAAACCACGTATGGTATGTATAATAAATACGATTAACGTATTGTTATAATATTTAAAGATTATATATATTATGTATGAATGTTAATATGAAAAGTTACTTCAAATTTTAGTCCTCAATAAAATCAATTAATTTACTTTAATATTATATGGATTGATCAAGTCCGAGTTTCTCTTATAACATAATCACAAAATAAATAGTATAGCCCAAAAAATATCAATCTCATCCTTCAAAAGAATCAATCTCTATTTACACAATTAGTAGAATGATCCACTTGACTACATTTAACCATAAGAGTAATTTAAATTCTTCACCAATAGATAGGAATAACAAACACATCTGATTTAAATAGACATAATTTCCTATGGATTCTAAAAGGAGCAAAAGAATTATTGCCTTGGATTTTCTTACTTGACATTTGGTTATATTTAGTACCAAAAATTGTTTCTTGGTCATACATATATAAAAAAAAATTAAACAACTGCAACAGTATTAAGGCATTTATCTCCAGGCATTACCAAAAACAATCTTAATTTCTTAATTTTCCAAAAACACAAAATATTCTTCATGAATAAATAAGAAAGAAACATCAAGTTTACTCGCAATAATATATTACGATATTTCAATAATTAACTTAAGACGAACAATAATAGTTCCATATCAGTAGCAATTTACATTAAGTTGTATTAAACCAAAATAATTAGATATCAGATATTACTTTAGAATTATTTTTCTATCCATCCCTAAGATCAAAAATAAGTCATAATGCACTAAACATGCTTATTCCGAGCTTCAAAGAGATGGACAGAGAAACCAAAAGAAAATTGGGTAAGTTATCCAAGGTCATTTATTGGATTTTTTTAATTATAAAAATGTGACGAAAAATTCTGGAATGGACTGTGTTTTTATTTTCATGATTAATATCCAATATTTTCGCCATAACTACTGATTTCGAAGATAATACACCCTTAATTAATACAATATCTTAACACCGAGTAGTATTCAATTACTGTTCAGTTACTTATTGCAACTAATATATTTTATTACGTCACCTATGTTGGTTTATATTATAAACTTTACCAATGTTTTAAAAAAATTATAAAATAAATTCCTGGATTCATAATTACACATTGCATATATTATTCAATAATATTTTCATAAAATATGCATAGCTTGTTCAAGCTAAGTTCATCTTTCACTAATAATTCTGAAAGCACACTAAATACACCTTCTAGCACGAGTGAGTTGATGTTGAAAATCTTCTTCTTATAGTTTTTTTTCTTGCATAAAGGTCTAAGTATACATTGAAATATGCCAAACACTTCATCTGCTACTATGATATGGGGTAGAACTGGCTCGCTTGTATTAGGTAGGGCCTTGCTTCAGGTTGGCCTAAATCATTCCTCTCGATTTTCCGCCAAAATACACTGTTTTTTCAAACGTTTGAATCACAGTTGTTTCCAAAAGCACCTACACCAATGAAAGAGAAGCAATAACTTGCATCACAAATTGCTACTAGAACTATGGAAAAATAAAGTTTGTCATTCAAGAAGAGAAAGCCGCTCTTGGTAGGTTTTGTTATACTTATGTTTTCCTTCGAGATCACAGATGCAATTAGGAAAATCAGAACAAACTTAAAATCCATCACGTATTTCTTGCCATTTTTCTAAAGAAGGCTCACCATATTTTCTGTCTTCAACACATCCCATACTATTCTGTATACTTGTCGAATAGTAGCAGCAATCATTGAAATTCCTGACTGGTAAGATTAGTGCAGATCAATGTATTACCAGCGGTGAAATACTTGAAACAGATGAAAATTTTTGAATTATTTTGACTTTGAGATTATTATATTGAAAATGCTGATTGGTGTGGTTTTTGAGGTGAAATCATCAAATTAAAAAAAGTAGTTACACCCTATTTGATTTTGATGAAAATGGACTAGCATGTTACCCCATTCCATAGATGGAAAAAATATATATATATGTTTAAATTTTTGACGACGATCAGTTGAAAATTTTTCATTAGCAGCGTCGACAAAATTTACCAATTGTTCTCAAAATCCTGGATGATCACCAATACTTCACCAACCTGCATCCCCCACTAATTTCACCTCACTCACAGTTATCTTTTAATCAGCATGCTACACAAATTCCTCCCCAACACTCATCTCTCATCCTTGCAAATGCAGAAGAAAATAGAGCATCACAATATGACACAGTTTTACCCTGTGATTCTATCCTTATCACCCAACATGAGAGAATAACCAGGACCATGCGCATTATTATTATTATTATTATTATTGTTATTATTATTATTATTAATCAATAACACTGTAATAATATTAGTAATAACACTTTTCAGTGATAATTAGTTTTCTTTGCTTACCTTAATGTGAATGCAAGTATTTATGTTGGAGATGTAAACACCCTGTTCAAATTGGAAGCAATTAATTTGGATTCCGGCTTCTCTATGAGTTCATCAAAGGATTTAATTGAAATAAAAATAGTTTAAAAAACTTTTTACCATATCCAGGCAAATCAATGTATAATGTCGTGAAAGCACCTTCCAAACTACTTTGAGCAATTAAAGGATGTATCTAGCATTTTCAATTTTCTGTGGGTTTATCATTTTACACAAATAATACACAGCTAATACGATTAGCCTGTATCCATTCACTTCCTGCGACAAAGTTGTAAGCCTCCGCGGCGCTGTGTAGACTCGATTATCCGCAAGTGGCGAAGAGAGGGTGTAGCGTCCGCTCGACTATGTAGCACGCCTAAAGAGTAGCGCCCATTGGCCGGCTACCCCTTTATCCTTGACCTTGCAAGGTAACGCCGTTGGCTGTCTGCCTCAGGTTTTCTGACCTCATAGGATGGAATTCCTGGTTGGTTGCCGTTGTATTCTTGACCTTACAAGGTAGCGCTCTTTGCTGGCAACTTCTTCATCCTTGCTCTCATAAGGTAAAGCCCCTGTCTGGCTGCTTCAACGTTTCCGTAGGCCTCGTTAAGATAGCTCAGAGCACCTCTTCTCGAACTATTCAATGGGGGATGAAAAAGAGAAGGGAAAAAGCCCAGTGACGACGGCCTAATCCTCAACAACAAACAACCTCTTCCCCTATTACTTCACCTTGCTCACGTCCTCAATACACCCGATCCTCATACCCCCTCCACAGCCAATTTTCAGACCCCCGAAAACTCCACTCCACCTTTTTTCCCATGGAACCACCTGACTTGGGATTTCACAGACAATCTCAGACACAACTCCTCGGACGAACACAAGCGCACCCTTGCACCCAGTAAGCACGGCTTCCACCTCTCACCCCCTCCATCCATCCACCCCTTCCATAACCGGACCGGCAATAACATCGCGACTAACAAGAGGGCAGAGAACGGGGAAATTCATCACCGAGATAAAATCAACACAAACTCAATCCACAGAGAAACACGTTTTAACAAACATATATTTTAAACTTATCATTGTTGTCTTCAAATTGTACATCCATACACTGTAAACTTTACTTCAATTATGTTTATTGTAAATTATTATTTGGTTGTTTTTACTTTAGCTAAAATACTCATGGTGCACATTATTTTATGGGAATAAAACAATATTGTTATTTGTTTATTTTCTGTTATTGCTAAAATGTAGTTGGGGTAAGAAACTTTGCTGTCAGTTACACTTTTATAGTGTTTTATTTTGTTTGGGAAAGAGACGGAAACGTATTTTGTCTTTTCTGCCTGAAATACGCGGTGGTGTAGAAGCCCAAGTGGGGTGGTGAAGGTGAAGTTTAACTGGAGGGATGGTGTTTAGCTATGGGACGGGGTGAGGAAAGGGGGGGGGTTGGTGCCGCTTTTGAAGATTAATGATGTCAGTACTTTAATTATTACTGCTTTTGATCGTTTCCACTGAAATAGTTTTTGTTGAGTTTACAGAGGGCATTTTCTAAGTTAATCTTATAATCAAGCTTCTCATGTGATAATTAATGTTTGGAGTGTTTAGCAGGAATTGAAAGAGATTTCAAATAACAATAACGATATATTATCTCGGATTAACCTTTAACACTAATTAAATAAATTAGGATGTGTTCCTTTTGAGTCAGTGGTCATTCGACCATAAAAATGTTACTGAAGGATATTAAATGGTGTTTAAATATATCTCTAAATAGTGATTCAATGATTTCAGATCATTAAAGTTCACGAATTATAAGGGGTCAAACTTGATATGTTATGATTTCTACGTACCATTGTTAAGGTAAAGAATAAAATGTATGGCGCTGTAATTTAGTATGACTAGACATTAATATGAGGTTTACACAAATATTTATAACATTAATAGTATTAACAATAATTGTAATAAAAATAAGAGTAATATTAATATCAATAGCAAGTTTTACCCTTTATAACTCGTGAAGTATATTGATTTTAATTCATTGAATCATTGTTTATAGTTTATAACTATAAGCTTGTTAAAATGGTGCAATATTAGTTTAATAGTAGAATGACCTTAATAGATTTTGTACTAGAAATAGTGACACTTTATAAATAAGTGAAAATAAAAAAATATGTGCTGAATAATTATTGTTGATGTAAATTATGTAAAAAAACAAACATTACAAAATAGCTCACTACCATTTTAGACATTATTTTTGATAAACTACTCAATTTTAGACTAACATTTTAATAAAAATAGCTTTTGTTTTTCTCGATTTTAATGGATTTTCTATTTCATTGATAACAATGATTTGTATACTAAAATTTTTGTTTTTATTAGGTTACTTGAATATTTTGTAACAGAAGAAAAATTGACTTGTGTTTTTATTTTTTTATTTTATTCTAAATTACGCCTTGTCTATCTTTACATAATAATCCATAGCTACAAGGAATTTAATAAACAAAAGGAGATCTTGTGCGAACCAGAGCTTGACCAATTTCCAACTTTATTAGTAGTTTTGTAAAAATCATTCTATGCTAAATGTTTCAACATTATTCATAGTAATTTGGCGATTTGGTTGAACAAAGGAAAAAATGAAACTACGTTAACAATAGTAAAAGCCCAGTAAGCCTGTGCGAACATTCGAAGTTTCAAATCTGGATCAGAGTCTTAATAAGATTAGGATTCGATATTTTGAATTTTAATAATGGAATATTCGTAAATGACTTGAAATTTCAAATCTAGATAAATCCTAAATTTGGATACGATGTGTCTAACTGAAAATTGGAATTTGTAATTCATACCTACTTAACAAATCAATATAATCAAACTGGAAACCAGTGACGTGCTAGAGCTAAGAGAACAATTAACTTGAGATTCAGATTGTAATGAAATCACTTGGGGGACAGTTGTTTGAGACAGTGGATATTTTTATTTCAAAAAAGTAGCTACGCTCACATTTTAGTAAATATTAATCAACCTTTGCATGATGGTTACAAATTTGTGTTGTCTTTATTTGATTGTTCACTTTTTGAGGTTAGTGCTAATGGTTACTTTTTTTATATAAACCTAAGATGTGTCTAAAATGATTATCAACAGTTTTGTAAATATTGTATTATTGGATTGGATTCGGATACTTAACATAGTAGAATATTTAACACAGATTTGATTTTAAATATTATCATGTTATGACTAAAATAATTTATTTGATTCGAAAATTAACGTATTTTTAAAATAAAATATTTGATTCAATTCTTTTTTAGCATGATATTCGACTAGGATTCAGTTGGATAAAATAAACTTAGCATTAGATTCGATTTATACTCGACTCAAACTTTTTTTTTAAGGAATAAGATTCAATTCAGATTCCATTTGATTCAATTACCCAAGATTCGGATTTGATTAGAAATTGAAAATTATAGATTAGGATAGGCTTAAAGTCCAAGGTTGGTGACAGAAATCTTAGGTTCCATTACACTGAAGATTTTAGAGCTTCCTACTTCCTTACCCCCTCAAATATTTAGTAAAGTTACAAGTGCAGAATTAAAAAAAGACAATGGTAGAAAAGTAGTAAAACCTGTTTAATATTACAGTTTTATTATGTATTACAAGTGATATTACTAGTAGTTGACCAACTTACTAATATTTATAATACAAGGAACGTACTTGGATGGAACAGCTAATTAGATTAATTGGTACAACTTCTTTGGTAAATTAATATAAATATGAAACATAACATGAAGATAATTTATTCAATGAAAAACTAAAATAACAATAAATTAAGTCAAATAAAACAGGTACAACAACACTTCTAAAAAATTGTTAAATAGTAGAGTTCTGAAATTAATTATCATAAAACAAGGAAAAAATATAAATCTGTGCTAAACAATATTTAAGTGGTAGCAGAATATAGGTATAGTTGATAAGCAAAATGAAAAGTGTAAACAAACAAATTGACTATATTAGAGTTGTTAATATAATAACTTAAAGACTCTACTAAATTTGAGTACTTGAGAAAAGAGTATAGGTTTGATGAAGGTTATGACTTAACAAAAATCATCGGTTAGTTAGTATGCTAACAAAAGTGAACTAATTAGTGGAATAATTAAATATACCAGTAAATAGTTAAAAAATATGTTGACAAGAAAGATATTTCTGTAAAGTTTAAGATATTTTAAACAGTGACAATGGAAAGATGATTAATAGAAAGGTTAAAATAGTTGACTACTAGGCTGTTATTCATGTACCTTACACATTTAAAAAAAATTAACAATATAAAATCAACATCAAATTCATTAAAATGAAAGTTAAGACAAAAAAACTTATTTCATAAAATTATTAAAAGATTGTAAAGGATTTAATGTTAAAGAATTGTTATTTTAGTCAAATGGTTTTTAAAAATTTGCTTGTGTTAACTATCGAGACAAGATTAGTTGTAGATTTAATGGAAATTAACAGATGTGTCATCCAGGATATGCTTTACTCAGTTATGATATATTATAAATACAAGATCATATAAATAAGTATTGATTGTTACGAAAGAATTTTAACCAAAAAAGAAAAAATGCTACGTTTGAAAAATTTGAATCAACTAACGTTCCTTATCTGTGTGGTTTTAATTGCTCTCCTTGTATAGTTTTATTGCTACTCTTGGCTGAGTGACGACGACATGTTTCGGCTTAGAGCCGAGACAGTGCAGATTTGGTGGGATGCCCGACTGTGAGAGGCCAGAGACAGCGGAGATCCAAAATGGGTTCAATATGGTCTGTGTAAGAGGGTCTCAGTGCTTCCTCGCTTTCATGGTTCGGGAATAGCATCCTAGTCCCAATCTGAAGGCCTAATGATGGCGTAATCAGGTCTTCAGATTGGGACTAAGATGTTATTACCGATGTTAAATATCGCTCATGTCATAAAGAATGTTACAGTTACAAGTCTTCACTCTTTAAGAATGATGTAAATATGTTAAATAATACTCCTAAATCTAATTCATTACTTTTAAAATAATCATACTAAAATTCAACTTAATCTATTATTATTATTAGCACCGCGTCTTACTACCCGTTCGGGTTATACGCACTTACGCTAATGTGCAATGGTAGGGTGATTGTGAGATGAAATGGAGGACCTACAGTTTAACGTGGAATCCGAACCACGGTAGAGGCCTGGCATTCCTCACATTCACAAGTTGTGATTAATACACATCTTGTCAGAGGTGAAGGAAGGGTTTGGCAATCAGATAAATCTGTGCCGGGACCGAGGATTGAACCCCGGACCCTCAGCACAGAAGTCTGACACCTTACCCCTAGACCACCAGGTCACCAACTTAATCTAATTGATTAAAATTCCTATAAGTTAAGTTTAAAACATCAAAAAAATATATGCGACCATATACTCTGGAATAGGCCCTGGAATTTATTATTGACACAAAATTGACAAAATCATAGTAAATGAAATTGAAAAAAGGATCAAAATAGAGAAATTGCGACATCCATCCCTCTTATGACAAAATATTAAAAGTAAAGTGCTACTCCAAGGATATAAAAATCATTGAAACTGTGGGTGAGGTGAAATAGTAGTCTCTCCTCGATCAAATTTTTCAACATTTGTCAGCAGCTCAAAATGAGGTGATTACTCAAGTAGTAGCAGATCATATCATTTAAACAGTGGACATTCATTACAAATGGAGTTTTGATGGAAGCTCCAGTCACTTAACATACAAACAAAAATGTTTGGAGAGCTAATATTCTACGTATTCCGATTTTTACTAACGTCAATTGTGTCATTACGTATTATTGCAAGAATCAACAACACCGAAGAAATAATATAGCTAAATACTAGTTATTCTTCTGCCAAATTTTGTATCCCATAAATAATACAGTTTATAAAAGAAAAACAAGACATAGAACATAAGAAAAGTGAATACGTAGAAGGACAAAATATATCAACAATAACACCAACCAGCACAAAAATCGATAGAAAGTGTATAAATGTACAACATATATTAATGAAAACAATGTTGGATAGTAAAATAGCAAAGGCTCTCACAGGAAATTCTTCAACCCAAGGTTACTACATTTGCAAAGCAACACCAAAGCTTATGAACGACATAAATGTTATTATGAAAAGATCCTGCAATCCCTGCACGTTCCAATACGAATTGTCTACATTACTTACACTTATCCTATAGTTTTAATGCATTTTGCACACATCATACCGATTAAGTATAAAAACCTGTCATATTCGAGTACCTGAAAATAAAGGTGTTCATGAAGGAAAAAACAGGAGTTAATCTCGAAATTTCGACAAGAAACTGGTCTACTTGTGGATGTCATCCAACATGGCAGTAGAAATACGAATGATAGCAACCTGGCTCGACAATTTTTCAAGGAGCTCAAAAAGGCAGCAGATATCACCAGTGTTTATGAAACCCCAATATCGCGATTCTCAGTGATTTTACAAGCCGTATATTGTGGCTACGAGCTGCGAACTAACACATTTCGAAAATATGCCCATGAAAAAGCAAAACTCTTTGTGGAATTGTATGAATGGTTTAAAACGCCAGCTAGTCTTCACAAAATGTTATATCATGGGGCAGACGTTATGGACACTTCTACTTTAAATAGGACAGTTGAGTGAGGAGGCCTTAGAAGCAAGGCACAAAGAACACCACTACATTCGCGAAGACAATAGTTGCAAGATTATTAGGAAACAAAATATCGAAGACCTTCTGCATGTGCTCCTCATATCTTCGGATTCACTTATATCAAACATAAGAGCTCTACCGTAAATAAATTACCTGAGCAAGTCATCAACCTACATCAAGTTTAAGAGATGACTCAGCAACCATCACGGGTTAATCTAGATTCAGAGGAATCTTTACTAAGTGAATAGGCGTCTGAAGAATATTGTTCAAAGAATGACTTGTATCAAAACTGATAGTTTATTCATTCAAATTAGTGAAAGCTGTTGTAAAATAAAAAGGAAAATTCGCTTACCACAAAATTGATTTCAATTCACAATATTAAATAGAGACCTTAACTTGACAAGAATTCAAGTATCTACTAATTTCGAATATATATATAATATATATATATATATATATATATATAATTATATTATACATACATTTCTTTTATATATACCTAAACAAATTGGCGAAAAGAGGAATACTTAAGCTTATTTTAGATCGAAAGAGGTACGTCCCCGTTTAATTGGAAAATCGACCACTGTGTGAGGTTGGGGAAAGAGGTGGACAAAAAAAACATGCGGGTCGGCCTAGCCTAGAATCTAGGTCAGTCAGCGATTATATAAATAGAATTGGGGGAGAATCTACAGGCAGTTGAAGAAACTGCAGATAACAGGTCTCCAGGTATGGTCAGAACACTGCGACAGGTGAGTGAACAGAAGGGAGATTAAGGGCTTCATCGGGGTCAATATAAGGTCCAGGAAACAAGGAAGGTGTCGAGGGTGCTCAGGGAGATAAGAAGCCAGATGGAGAGCTCGTGTCCATCGAAAAACATACAGAGAATTGTCTCTTGGGGGTGAGTCACTGCACAGCCCCAAGAGGTGTACTTGGCATTGTAGTCACCCGCAAGCAGAAGGCTGGCGTTGAGACCACGAAGGACCGCCAGATCAGCCTTAAAAAGGGCGACTCCAGGGAAACCATAAATACTCGCGATCGTGATCAAATACGCGGCTTCGTGAACACCTTCTTGGCAAGACATGGTCTGATATTAACAGAAGTTCAGTGAATTCATGGGTAGGTGACCTGCATTTCCAGAGAAGAAGGTGAAAGTGGAAGTTGAAAGGGACTGGCTAGAGCTTCAAAAAGAATCTCAATACTCTCCGACCAATCGGAGGTAGCAACGAAAGCGACAAGAATTTCCTTCAGGTAGGGGAAGCAAACGCATATGTTAATGGGGTGCAGGAGGTCCCAGATATTGGACAGGCCTTTGAAAAATGAGCGAAATTGTAAGGTCTGGCCGGAAAGGGCGGGAAGACGCGTGGGGCCATCAAGAGCGCGGGTAGGGTGTTTGACCACCATGGGGGGGTAAGGCTATGTACTTTAGCACTCCCAGTCAACCTGGAGAACGCCCAAACATTGGTTGCAGAGGACGGTGGGGGCTCTCTGGGACAATTGGGGGTTCACTGTGATGAACGAGACTGACCGGCTACCGTCGAGCGCTGCCACGACTCGACAAACTCGCGCCTATGCGCAAAGACACCAGAGTTGGTGGGTGGGCTTTCCCACAGTTGGCACAATGCACCCGGCCTGTGCGGGGACGTTCGCACACAGAAGAAGCCTGAGTTCCACCACACTTAACGTATTCTTCCTTACGGCTGCATATATAGAATGTTTACCCAAATCCTGGTAGTGATGACACTGTTGGTCCCATTTATTTCTCTTAAGGACTCTAGGGTGACCTTCATATAGAGAGATCAGTCTCCCCCGTCAATTTCTGGAGCTGTTTGCGCCCAATAAACGTCACCAGGAAGAGTGGGAAAGCTCGTTCCACCTGATCTGGCCCGGCGGTTATCGCTCCCAGGTTGCGCTGGAAGAAGTTGACCGACTCTTCCCTAAACACTTTGGCCTGAATTATTTTTCAATATGTGTTGAAATTTATCTGCCGAGGTTCTCCCAGCTGCAACTAGCACGGTACTTTATGATTATTTGTAGAACAGCTCCAAAGATTCTAATAGTTGTTAACCTCGCGTTTCAAGCTTAGTGATGGGGTCAGGAAAATTTCGGAGAGTTTCTGTAGGAATACAAGATCACTCTGCAACTCATTACTCTCACAAGCGCTGATTGCAGATTTGATGCTAGATGAATATACAGGATACCACAAGCTCAAGATATATAGCCACCCAGTCACAACAATTCCCCCGTTCCCTCATGTATCCAGTTCCGCTCTCAAATTCCATCACTCAGAATAATGGTAAAAGTTGGACTGATAACCCAACAAGCTCCATTGGCCTATAGCCTGATTATCCGGATAAATCTATATGGTAAATAGTAAATAACCTACATTAGTGGAGCTAAACATCCTGCTAAGGTTTCCAAATAATTCTCATCGACCGTTTAGGAAATGCTATTTTAAGTAGATATATTACTGCGATAATAAAAATAACATTCATTTAAATAATCAATCATATCTGAAATATGCATTCATATGCCCATAAATCTGATTAGATTTTCTAGATGTCGCATAAAATATGTGTCTGTAAAGCTCGAATATATTTGTCAACAAAGGAAAAAAATCTGGATATTTGCAGAGTTATCAACCTGCTTATGACTCTCATGAGTAGAACCTGAACAGGTGTTAAAAAATATATAACTTATGATTGTCAAAATTCATGAATTACGAAATTGGTTTTAGTGGTTCCTATGACTGTCAAAAAATATGAAATAAGAAAACTGTTTCAGTAGCTTTTGTCGCTGTCAAATTACTTGAAGTAACAACATAATTTTAATAACTTTAGAGACTGTCAAAATATTTGAAGAAACAAAACTATTTCAGCAACTGTTGTAACTGTCAATAAATTTGTTCTTCACTAATTGGGACCTTATCAACTCCATAACTTTTGCATTGACGTATTCACCCGAGAGTCAAACAAGAGACTGCTTTGGTCAAGATAATCCTCCCTTCCCTTGCCCAACTCAACTAAATCACGACATTATCTCAACAAGGTGCAACCCAGTGCGTCTGAACCAGATGACGTTGGATTAATTGTTAACAACCCGTTAATAGTCATGCACTTCGTTTCCTGACGTCACATGATCAATTACCACTCGACATCTCTTTCTGTCTCTCTCGCGAGATCGCACTCAAGAGCTCGTTCAATAATTCGCTACTCCTAATCGCATGGACCAACTCGACTGACATGAGCTGAGGATCGCAAATGAAGGGCCCCGGGTTCATTGTTTGTTTATCCGTGGTGGATGCACTTCACTTGCCACCAGTGAATACATCCAATTAGCTTAAATCATATTGTGCCTGTGTGTGTTGATATATGGTCATGTAAATTTACAGTGATATGTAATTTAATCTTAGGAATTTAAATTGTCTAGCGTTTTTGTGTAAAATTATAATAATTAGCTATTATCACCTCATCTTTCTAACAATATGGCTCATACTAGCTGGTGGTCAGCTCTTCGCAAGGGGAATCTATAAGTAGCTTGGTTTTTTTTTTGTTCTTAGAATATCAAAATAACCAAAAGAAAAAAAATGCCAAATGTAATATTATTTTTTAATATTAGTAATTATTTTGTTTAAATTATGTGGCTAAACGTGAAAAATAAGTAAGTTGACTAGAACATAATGTTAAATGGGTATAAAATTTACAATGCTACTAAAAAAACAAATAGGATAAAAGAGGGTCACCGTTAAATAAACAGCATAAATAAAATAATGGACTGTATATACAAATTAGTCCCTGCAATTATCTTTCATATTCCAATTTTCTACCACACCAAGCAATAGTGTTCTAATACAGTGTGAAGTTTTGAGCCACTTCTTTTTTTGGAACGATTTTTATTATTTTTTTATTATATGGTGTGGTCTTTGTAACTTCTTGCAAATATATCAATTTTATACCACACTAGGAATGTTTTCTTACATACGCTTTAAAACTTTGCATCCCTTAATATCCCCTCCCTATCCACTACACTGCCAATTGTTTTAAAATTAAAATATTAAAACTCTTTTGATTATTTGGGCCTATCTCTCAACAATAAAAAACATATTTCAATTTTCTACAAACAGGAGTATTATATTATAATAGGTTTGGAAATTTTTGGAGATAACTCCCCCTTCCCATTTTATGCTCCTCGATTTTGAGATTTAATTGGTTTTCAGAGTGTTTGATATGGCTATTTTAATTGGCTGACAAATTTCAAATTTCTATTACAATAATAATTAGTTTTATATTATATAAGTTTTGGATATTTCCAACTACCTCTCTCCACCCAATTTAAAAAATCACTACTTAGAAAATTTAACTGATTAATTTTTTGTATAAGTTTTGGAAGTATCGAAACTCCCTACTATTTAAGAAAGCCCCACTTAGAAAATTCAAATATTTAAAAAAATATATGGGTATTTGGAGTATGTCCACTAAATTACTGGCAATTTTTTTATGCCACCTAAAATCTTTGGTTTCTGGTCATATGTCCCCACCCACTCTCCTGCCACTTCACCCCATTTTATTTCGGAGCTCCATATTAAAATTTTTAGCTATTAAAATTTTATAGTTATTTAGAGTGGTTTATTTACTTTTTGGTCAAAATTAAGTTTTATACAACCCTGGAAAATAGTTGTTTATTATAGCTTTGAAAATGTTGATATTTAGTATCTCAGGTATGGAAATTTCCGCTTCTGTAAAATATCCTAAAAGTAAAAAAAAAAAAGTTTCTATATGAATCCTCCAGGCGAGTTTCCTATCTATTGTGATCCCAAGGTACTTGACTTCATCTTGGAGTGGGATCTCTGTGTCGAATAGGGTAAGTGGGGCGGGCAATGGTTTCCTACCTTTGGCTAAGATTAGGTCTGCTGATTTGGTGTGATTTACTTTAATTCTCCAGTTGGAAAGCCAGCTGGAGGAGGAGGTATCTTTGCATAGCAAGAGATGCATAGTTGATGTTTTTATTGACTACACAGAGCATGGTGTCGTCGGCAAAAAGTCTAGCCTGAACATGATCGTGAGTGGGAATGTCTAAACATAAATGTTGTATAAGTGTGGTGCTAGTGTTGAACCCTGCTATACCCCTGCTTTTATAGTGTGTATCTGCGATCTCTTGCCGTTCATAACCACCTGGAACGTGCATCGTCTGAGGAAGCTGGCTATCAAGAAATTTGACCATTTCGGGTAGTTAAATTTCATTAATTTCTGAATGAGTCCAAAGTGTCAAACTTTGTCAAAAGATTTTTCGACGTCTAGGAAAATAGCTAAAACTTATTTTTTTCTTAAAATGCATCAGTTACTTCTTTTACTATGTTTCTTGTCGGATGGGTGGTGGAGTGGTGGTTTCTAAATCCAAACTGAAGGTTTGGAATAACCTCTAGAGTATCTTTTATTATTTTTAGTCTTTTGAGTATTAATCTTTCGTAAACTTTAGTCATAGTCGTAAGTAAACTTATTGGCCTTCTGTTCTGAGGGAATATCGGGTCCTATACAGGTTTGGGGATTGTCATTACTCTAGCCAGCTGCCTTCTGTGATTTCACGGTGCTGCGTTAACTCTTGAGTAATACGAGTTGAGTAATAAATGATTAATTATATAACAATTGAGAATTGTACGGATAAAAAATTCACAAACACAAGAGATTATTTCCTGATGCAACAAAGAGTTTATTTTAAATATTTTTAACATTGATTTAGCAAGGAGACAAAAAATGAATGTTAGTTCCATCGTGCGTGAACAATATTATCAGGCCCCCGAGAACCATAATGTCTGGGCGTTCTGATTATGAAAATGAAAATTAGATTAAAAGTTAGTGTATGTATTTCTGGAGAACAAATTTTACTTAAACCAAAATATATACTGGGTTCAAACTAGAAGATATAAGAGTGTCTGTTGTGAATCCCACCTTTGAATGTTGTCTTGATCAGGATATAGTTTATTAGCACCACGTCTTACTACCATTAAACCTCTCAAACCTTAGTTATTTACCAACGCCTTCACCGTATCAACACCAGTGTTTTAAAAAAAAATTCTATCTTAAAAAGGAAAAAAGAAAGACAATTAATTAGCATATTATGTCAAAAGCCTTTGAATATTTTACACAATATTCTTACTCTGGCACCCCCATAAATATGATTTAAATTTAAACATAAATACAAATATATAACATTTTAAATTATATTATAATAATTATAGAGTAGTCACACGGCCCAATAAGTTATTTAGAAAGGCCTTCCTCTGAAATGAATAGAATGCCGTAAGTCTTAAGAATTTATTTAAAGTAGTCTTTAACTTTTAAAAAAATGGATGTCCCTAAAAGCTCTTTGGAGTTTTTACTTTCTCGACCCTTTGGAGAGAGAAAGTATTTTGATCGTCAAAAAATCGAACTCAAGATTTTAATAAATGTCCATGCTTCATGACTTCCTAAATAAAAATAAATAAAAAGCTATACATTTTGGGTCATTTTATATTTAATATTAATATTTCCACCATCGCTGAGTAGGCAAATGACAAATAAGTAGGTTATTATTTATAAACTGTTCATAAAAATACTCGCTAAAACCCAAATTGTACAACAAAATTATTTTAACTGTTACAAAATAAGTCTTGACAACACGCTTATCTTTAACACACTTAACACACAACTTATACACATGAGTTACAGCCCCACCAGCCTCTATATTATACAACTAAATTTAGTTTAAAATGACATATTTTTAGCCTACCTTTGTAGTTATAGTTATTTAAAAACTGCCCTTATTACACCCGACCAAGATTCGAAACTCAATCTACCCATTAACGAGAGTCTTGTCTTATTTTGATACAAACTAACAGTAAATATTGGCATAGTTTTAAGAATTTGTACCTTCATCTCTGCTGCTATTTTCGTGTAAAATAGAAACTTGACTTTTTTATGTTGGCTGCTCTTCCCAAGGCTTGAATAGGCAGTATTTATCCATACTAACAATAAACTAAATACTTGCAATCAAATTAATAAACGTCCGAAAAGATACACTAATGAGTTTTGATTTGTTCTGACATACACACACACATACCCTATGGGCGGCATTAACAAAGAGCCACTACCTAAAAATTTCCCAGTCTAAAGATTTCCTAAGAACTTGAGTGCGACGTTGACAAAGAGATTAAAAAAACAAAATTGGCGGTATTGACAGGCGGCATTGTCAAAGAACCACTATCTAAAAATTTCCTAGCCTAAAGATTTCCTGCCACACCGGTGTGGCAGGAAATCTTTAGTCTAGGAAATTTTTAGATAGTGTTTCATTGTCACTGCCGCCCATTTTGTTTTTTTTAATCTCTTTGTCAACGTTGCTCTGAAGTTCTTGGGAAATCTTTAGGCTAGGAAATGTTTAGGTAGTGGCTCTTTGTTAATGCCGCCCTTTGGAAGTGTGTGTGTGTGTGTGTGTGCGTGTGTTTGTGCGTGCATGTATTTTTCGGCCGTTTATTAATTTGATTGCATGTATTTAGTTTATTGTTAGTATGGATAAATACTGCCTATTCAGGCCTTGGGAAGAGCAGCCAACATCAAAAAGTCAAGGTTCTCTTTTACAATAAGATAGCAGCAGGGATGAAGGTACAAATTCTTAAAACTATGCCAATATTTACTGTTAGTTTGTATCAAAATAAGACAAGACTGTCGTTAATGGGTAGATTGAGTTTCCAAAGAGCTTTTAGGGACATCCATTTTTACTTTCTCTCTATCTTACAGGTAGAGAAAGTATTGTGATCGTCAAAAAATTCGAACTCGAGATTTTGATGAATTTTGACGTTTCATGACTTCCTGAATCCGAAAAAGTGGTTTTTGAATTTCCGTCTGTCTGTCTGTCTGTCTGTCTGTCTGTACCTCCAACTAGAGCCTAAACTATTTTACCGATTGAGCTGAAACTTGATATCTAGGTTTTTCATAGGGTTGTCCCGAGGGGTTTTTGGAATTGGATATCTACCCCTAAAATTAAGGGTAGTTTACTGAAGGGCAAAAAGAGAAAAAGTCGATTTTCTCAAAATCGGCTCTAACGATTTTGATTAAATTTCATTTATGAACATAAATAAATATTCCAAACAAAATGGCTACTCTCAATATTTCGGCAAAATCGTTTTAAGGGCTCCGGTCTGATGCGTAAATTAACATTTTTTATAATAGCTCCGAAACTATTTGAGATATGAAATTACTTAGCATTACAAATATGCATATATATTTATAATACAAATATTTTATTCGAAACATATTTTTATAAAATCAATAACTTTCAATATATACGCAATTATATATATATTTTTAACTTATTGGGCATTAAAGCTTAAGTATTGCGACCGTAAGAAAAACTAACATGAAATGTTGATGGATGTCGACGTCTCATGACCCCCCGAACCCTTAAAAATAGTCTTTGCAATGCCGTCTGTCTGTGTGTCTATTAAAACTTAAAATTAAGGGTAGTTTACTGAATGGCAAAAAGAGAAAAAGTCGATTTTCTCAAAATCGGCTCTAACGATTTTGATTAAATTTCATTTATAAACATTAATTAATATTCCAAACAAAATGGCTACCCTCAATTTTTCTGCAAAATGGCTTTAAGGGCTCCGGTCTGATGCGTAAATTAACATTTTTTTAAATAGCTCCGAAACTATTTGAGATATGAAATTACTTAGCATTACAAATATGTATATATATTTATAATACAGATATTTTATCCGAAACATATTTTTATAAAATCAATAACTTTCAATATATACGCAATTATATGAATTTTTTTTAACTTTTTGGACATTAAAGTTTAAGTATTGCGACCGTAAAAAAAAACTAACCTGAAATGTTGATGGATGTCGACGTCTCATGACCCCCCGAACCCTAAAAAATAGTCTTTGCAATGCCGTCTGTCTGTGTGTCTATAAAAACTTAAAATTAAGGGTAGTTTACTGAAGGACGAAAAGAGAAAAATTTGGTTTTCTCAAAATCTGCTTAAACGATTTTGATTAAAATTCGTATCTAGGCGTTGATTAAGATTATAAATAAACTGGCTATTTTCATTTTCCTATGAAAATGTTTTTTAGGGTACATTACAGAAGCGTTAATTTCCGTATCTCCACAACTATTGGAGAAACTAAACAACTTATCATTGCAAAATTGTAGGACTATTAGAAATAAAAAACTTTTATTTGACATATATTTTTATAAAAACAGCAGTTTCTGAGATATTTGCAAATATATTAATACAATTTTGTGAGCTTTAGTTGTAAACATATACTACTTAAGTCTTAACGCAATAATACTCCAATGCCATAGAGTAATTAAATATAAGTAAGTATCTAAAAAAAGTTTGTTATTTTTCCTTAAATCTCTTAGGAGAAATGTTTGCATAGCAATGATCTATCTCCATTTTAGACTCAATAGTCAATATTTACATTTTTTATTGGTCAAAATGTATAAATGAATAATTAAATATCAATGCGATGACTTGAAGATCTGCAACATCTTTTAAAATGTTAAAATTTTAACCAGAAATCGAAATTTTAATACGAAGTGTTGACCCTTGTGGAAGACATTAAACTGTTTGAAATGTTCTTAGGTGGACAAAGATGCGCCTCTTTTCTCATTGATTCTATATCATTGTATATTATTTTATGCGTGTTCTTATGTGGAGTGGTGATGATACAATGTACATTATTCCGTTCAGAAATCTTACGAGTTTATAGAAAGAGAGAGAAAGTCTGTGCGGTGTGCCGTACCATTTATTTTAAAAGTTAAAGACTACTTTAAATAAATTCTTAAGCTTTACGGCACTCTCTTTTAAAAAGATTTCAGAGGAAGACCTTTCTAAATAACTCATAGGGGCGTGTGACTCTACTCTATAATTATTATAATATAATTTAAAATGTTATATATTTGTATGTGTGTTTAAATTTAAATCATATTTATGGGGGGTGCCAGAGTAAGAATTTAGAATATTGTGTCAAATATTATGTCAAATAATTTTGACATAATATGATAATTAATTATCTTTATCTTTTCCTTTTTAAGATATGATTACAAAAACACTGGTGTTGATGCGGTGAAGGCGTTGGTAAATAGCTAAGATGTGAGAGGTTTAATAAAATAGCATTAATATCTACACGACTTTCCTAATCATCATTGATATTATTAAACCGCTGTTCGGTGTCAAAGAGATGCCGTTCTTTTGAGTACGTGCCGATGCTGTACTAGAGTCCTTCTTGCATTCAGACTAATAATATCCTGGACTAATATTTTCCGCTTACACCGGTGTAAGCGGAAAATATTAGTCCAGGATATTATTAGTCTGCATGCAAGAAGGACTCTAGTACAATATCGGCACGCACTCAAAGGAACGGCATCTCTTTGACACCCAACAGCGGTCTAATAATCTCAATGTCGATTAGAAAATTCGTGTCGATATTAATGCTACTTTATTAAAACTCTCACTCACACCTAAATTATTTGCCAACGCCTTCACCGCATCAACACCAGTGTTTTTTTAAATCCTATCTTAAAAAGGAAAAAAGAAAGACAATTAATTAGCATATTATGTTAAAAGCCTTTGAATATTTGACACCCAGGGAGGCTTCTTACTCTGGTACCCTCCATAAATATGATTTAAATTTAAACACACATACAAATATATAACATTCTAAATTATATAATAATAATTATAGAGTAGAGTTGACCCTTTAAGTTATTTAGAAAGGCCTTCCTCTGAAATATTTTTAAAATCTAATGCCGTAAGGCTTAAGAATTTATTCAAAGTAATCTTTAACTTTTAAAAAAATGGATGCCCCTAAAAGCCCTTTGGAAACTCAATCTACCCATTATCGACAGTCTTGTCTTATTTTGATACAAATTAACAGTAAATATTGGCATAGTTTGAAGAATTTGTACCTTTATCCCTGCTGCTATCTTCGGGTAAAAGAGAATCTTGACTTTTTGATGTTGGCTGCTCTTCCCAAGGCCTGAATAGGCAGTATTTATCCATACTAACAATAAACTAAATACATGATATCAAATTAATAAACGCTCGAAAAGATACACTAACAAATGAGTTTTGATTTGTCCAGACACACACACACACACGTACGCACAAACACACGCACATACACACGCACATACACACACACTTCCAAAGTGCGGCATTAACAAAGAGCCACTACCTAAAAATTTTCTAGTCTAAAGATTTCCTAAGAACTTCAGAGCGACGTTGACAAAGAGATTAAAAAAACAAAATGGGCGGCATTGATAAGCGGCATTGACAAAGAACCACTAAGTCAATTAACACGGAGTCTATAATGAGTTCATTTTCCAGCGAGAACGGGCAAGTGATGTTTACCAAGATGTAGCCTTAAGTTAATATTTTCCAAAGTACAGAACCAAACTCACGGTGCAAAAAGGTCATGTTGAGGAAGTTACTGATATATGTACAAGGGTAGGGGTTGCGAATTCCAAGAAAACTGCAGTCAAGTAGAGAAAAAGTAAGGGGAAATAGGGGAGGAAATAACCAGTCAACGGTAAATATCAGCAAGTAGCGTTTCTATGTGAGACCATCAAATAAAGGAATATTCAACACCAAGCAAAATATTTCTGAAGCTAAAAATAATGTTGACTAGTGTAGTTTGTAGTATTTATATCTACTCCAATGTGGCGACACGAGTTTCCAGTTTTAAAATAACGAGCTTCCTATGAAAGTTAGACTGTTGTTAAACTGTACTCCAATTAATGATAAAGGGATTAAAGTAATATCAATGTTGCAATCACACGATTTTCATCTAGAGTGAGCTTTAGTGGTAAGAAAGCTATTTTTACCTGGTATCGTTTCATTATACATTCATATAACGCCACAGAATTCCTTTGATTACTATTAATAAAAACAACTTACTATGGCGTATATAATCTTAAGATTCACAAAGCTCTTTTTTTTAAGCACTGCGTCTTACAACCGATTCGGGCTTTAAGCTTTTATGAACTACTCAAATGGGTTAGGGATGATGAAGGCTGAATGTAGATTACGTGTACTTGCACTTGCGTGGAAAGAGATTGGGAAACAATTTAGGAAAACTCACCCTCAGTACACCCACCTGGGATCGAACCATGATATTCTCGTTATCGGCAGTATAGTCTATTTCGAGAGTAGTGCCTTAGACCATGCGGCCACTGAAGCGGGTAGAAAAAGTATTGAATTTCACAAAATCCAAACTTCTCATCACTAAATATGGGGTGTAGCTATAAAATATGTTCTAGAGTTTCTAATTTATATACAAATTTTATTGTGCAATGAAAGAACCAAACTAATATTTGAAATGAGTTGCCTACTTTTTAATGACTAATATTGTTGTTTTTTTTAAATTAGAGAGAAATATTACATCGACATTTAATTGCTAAGTTATAATAAAACTATTTGGTAATATTTGTATTCACTGCCATGTTTATTAAGATTTCAAATTAAGTAACATTGACTTCACGGATTGGTAAAACAAAATGCTAAATGATAACATAAGTGTGACGTCACCATAATTATTTCCTCTAGTTTATTCTTGTTTAGCAAATATAGAAATGAAGCAAATAAAAATCAAGCATCTCGAGTGTAAAGTTGTGCCATTTATATACTTCCACTAGAACAGATTTCCACCCTTTAGTGAATTCATGCCCTAAAATACAAACAAATAGAACACAAAAAGAATGTTTTTAAATATAACGAAATGTTATTCTAGTAGGAAATACAGTATGACAGCCAATTTATAATCCATTTTGTAACTTCCATCTTCCCCCTTAAACCTGGTCATGTTAAAGCAAACAATTATCCAGACACGCTTATAACAGTGATTTATTGGCGAACCTGCGAGGAAGTGTTTGTGTGTGTTTGAGAAAGAAAGAGAGTGCGGAGTAAAAAAGAAAACCCATGTGTGAGAGAGGGTGCTATATTGTGTGAACGGTGGAATGGTCGCTCGCAAAGGCCGCAAATTACTCGCACTCCCGAACAAATAGACCTGGAACTTGGGACAACAGCCACATATGCGACTTATATTCCTTTACAAATATGTCTGTCTACTTGTATACGAATGCTCTATAATAGATACAGGCTATCAAGCATGGGAGAGTTGATAACTGACAGCTATCGAAAGCTACTAGATTTACTCTCATGTATCCATTCGCCAAACCATATGATCTTCAAAACCATATGTTAAGCTTCTGTTACTTTTAGCAGTCAAAACTTTTACAACAAGCCACTTATTTTTTGTTTGTTTTTTATTCTTTTTAGCCTTTTTACATTGATGAAATACAAATCTATGAAACTAAACGTTTGATTGTTTGGAGGGGGGGGGGGGGGAGAATGTATGTGGTTTACTTAAAATGCTTTAGAGTGAAAAAGAAGGCTTATAAAAGGCCGCGTTCTCTTCATAAATTAAGATGGCTAACCAGACAAAATTAGCGATGTTGATGACGTCATACAAACCGTATCTATTTGTGTTCAAGAGAATATGCTTACAAAATAAAATATATTATGAAACTTATATTTTGTATGATATTTAAGTTATTTTTTAAAAGAATCTTAAAAATTATGGTGGCCAGTTATAATAAGATACAAGTGTAAGTATAGTACTCATTAATGTATTATTTAATGCATTATAAAAACTCTTGTTGCCACAACCACAAGACAAAAAAAAAGTATTAATATTTGTTGTTCTTTAAACTAGGCATAAAAAAGCTAATATATGATAATACTCAGGGAGGTAATATTAGAAGCTCTTATTATAACTTTTAATTTTTCATAATTATATAAATAATATTACTAAGAAAATATTAATTATTTCTACATATTAGTTAATTACTTTCAACCATTGCTTGCAATAAAACTTAGATGCTAGCTGTCAGCTACAGCCACCCCTACGCTGTAGAAAGACTGTAGAAATAATTTCTTTAACTAGATAAAATATAAAATGTAATATTTTACTAACAAACACATCTTCGGTGGCCACATGGTCTAAGGCGCTACTCTCCCAGTAGGCTAGTGTGCCGATGACGGTAAGATCGTGGTTAGAATCTCAATCAGGTGTACTGAGGGTGGTTTTTACAAAATTGTTTTCCACTCTCCCTCCCCGTAAATGCGGGTAAACTTCCTACAAATATAACCCTACTCATTCCTAAAACCACTGGTGTAATTAGTATATAAGCGTATAGCTCGAAGATACGGTAAGACGTGGTGCTAATAAAAACAATAAACTAACAAATAGGTCTTAAGGATAGTTCTTTTTAACTCCGATAGTAAGGTAGTGTTTTAGAGGAAATGTACCCTCATTGAATTAATTGAGAGTGGGCTAACCATTCTGGAAAACCCCGCCAGACCTGCCCATCGTCGGCAAACCAGTCTATATGAGATTGACGTTTATCCCACTTGCCCACCGAAACGAGTAATATGGAGGCTGAAATAGGCTTCTTTATTAATCACATTACATCTTACTACTCATTCATGCTACACATATTTTAATTACGCTAATCGGACCGGGATGAGAACTGTAGAATTAGAAAACATGTACCCAAATATGAGTATAGGGAGGGCGGGAAATTGTTTTAAGAAAATCACCCTCAGTAAACACTTTAAGGATGTGAACCCTGAACTCACCATCACCAGCAAAAAACCCAAACTAGATGAGCCTCACATTAACCTTCTGTGACTGGCGCTGTTGCATTTTCGCAACAGCTGTAATTTTAAAACAAAAGATTAAAAGTAAGCTACGTTGGATTTCCTCGAAGTAAAATATTCCTCAATTAGTTCATGCTGCGTAGTATGATGTCATCAAACATTAAAAAAAAGTTCATTTTCTGAGATACGGAAGTTTTAACAAGTTCCATGTAGGAATGTTGTGAGTACGCAACGGTGCTAGTCCTGATGTCATACGTCTAGCTAGTTGCCACCGAATGTTTACATTACATATTTTGTGTAGTAAGTTCTACTACGTGTCTGAAAGTTCTATCAAGTTGCTTTAGTTGGCTGTAGTTGTTACTCACGTGCGGTCGCTATTATACGTAAACAAATGACTATAAGGAAGTAACTCAAGGAACAAAAGTCATTATTATTTAAAAATAATGTAAGTAAAATTTCAGCAAAACCGTTGATCAAGAAAGTACGAGTGAATGAAATTTTGTAATAAAATAAAATAATACAGTCATAATGTAGACGTAAGTAATTAGTAATTTTATAATACAGCAAAAGCTAACACAATGCCTTATAATGTTTTTACTTTCTCACTAGCTTACAGGTATAGAAAGTATTGTGATCGTCAAAAAATTCGAACTCAAGATTTTGATGAATTTCAATGTTTCATAACCCCCCCAAATCCGAAAAAGTTGTTTTTGAATTTCCGTCTGTCTGCATAAGCTATTTTGTCTATCTGGCTAAAACTTAATATCTAGAATTTTTATACGGTTGCACCGAGGGGTTTTGGAATTGGATATCTAACCTTAAAATTAAGGGTAGTTTACTGAAGGGTGAAAACTGAAAAAAATCGATTTTCTCAAAATTTAGCGCTAACGATTTTGGTTAGATTTCATTTCTAAGTATCGAACAATATTATAAACAAAATGGCTACTTTCATATTTTCGCAAAAATGACTTTAAGGGTTCTGGTCTGATGCGTAAATTCTAGTTTTTTTTTTATCATATCTCCTTAACTTTTTGAGATATGAAATTACTTGTTATTGAAATTATGTAGGTCTATTTATAATGCAAATATTTTAGTTGAAACATATTTTTATTAAACCAACAATTTTCAAGCTAAACGCATATATATATATATTTTTAACTTTTCGAACATTAAGATTAAGTATTGCGACTGTCAAAAAAATCCAACCCGAGATGTTGATGGATGTCGACGTTTCATAACCCCCCGAACCATGAAAAGTGGTTTTTGCAATGCCGTCTGTCTGTGTGTCTGTTTATTAAATACTCTTTATTTTAATGTTAAAGGGTGAATAGAGAAAAAATATATCTTAAAATTCGTATCCAGGGCCTGGATTCACTAACGGGAGCAAATCTGCTCCGGCGCAAGTCTAGAAATGGCGCAACTTTGCGCCCAAGATGCTCCCCAAGATGCGCCTTATTTATTTGCTCCATTTTCGTATTCACTAAACTAGGCGCAAACTGGTGGCAAGAATATGGTGACGTCATCACAAACGTCATCATTTGCGCTCCTTTCGACCAATCAATGCGAAGAATTTCCTTTCAAAGTCAAGGCTACTTTATTTTAAATCTCTAATGAAAATGACAGAAAATACAAGGATTTCTAAATATTTTGCTTGTAGACTAGCAATAAAATTAGAAACGGCCTCTTTGTGGGTGCTTTACAAAACCAATATTAGTATATTATTTAGTATTTATTAATATTATTAGTTTAAAGCTTAAGTTCCATTAAGAAAACACTTATAGAAACTTTAAAATTTATTTTAAAGCTATACTAACCACCATATTTAGTGACGCGATGTCTTTGGATTTGGAGGAATACAAACCTCTTTGGATCTAGACAAAGATTACACAGTTCGTGGTTTCGTTTGACGTTTTGTTTTGTAATAAAGCAATAAATGCCATTACGTTGTTTGAATGTAAGATTTCAACAATAAAAGGTAAGTAATTGCTTTGTTACCATTATCTAAATTGAAACAAATTTTGTGCTTGACAAACGTCTGTTATTTTAATTTCTTTATTATTAATTGAAGTACAGTTAACTAATTATTGTATTTTAAGCCATAACGATAATATGCCGCCATTTAAATTTATTGAAGTGACAATCATGATTTTAATAGTTGCGCCTACTCTTGAGTGGTGGCAAATAAAAGGCGCAACTTTGCTCTCCAATTGCGCCTGCTTCTTTTAGTGAATAGGGATTTGGGCACATCTTTCAAACTTGCGCCGGCGCAACTATTTGCTCCCGTTAGTGAATCCAGGCCCAGGCGTTGATTAAGATTATAAACAAAATGGCTATTTTCATTTTCTCATGAAAATGACTTTTAGGGTACTTCACAGAAGTGGAAGTTCCTTATCTCCGAAACTATGTGAGATATTAAATAAATTATAATTACAAAATTGTAGTACTACTAAAAATTAAAAAATCTTTTATTTGAAATAACTATATATAAAACCAAT